>CM062811.1:121337381-121937381 GCA_031772625.1 Pinus tabuliformis | reverse complement strand
AGTAAGTTTGGGAAACATTTTATTGGTTTTCAGAGTGATCTCTGAAGAAAATAGAATCAACTACATGAACATTTTTTCCAAATACAAAAAAATTGGTATGGTATATTTCAGGAAGTCTCTCATCTGCAGCATTTAGTATTCTGTTTCTTCAAAATTGAGTTGAAGGAACTAGGATTATTGGATCTCGTTTGTCCATCACACGGTTTAAATGTCAGATCCATTACATGGTACCTGAACAAAATCAGCATCTAAAAATGAAACTTCCAATTTTCCATCAGGACTTTCAACAGGGTGTTTAAAATTTGGAAATGGTTCGGACTTAAAATTATGGAGATAAGCATCTGAGTGAGGCTAAAAGCTTTGTTGGAAGATCCTTTCATAGCCTGTCTGAATCAACTAAAGCTTTGGGTAAGCTGTTGTGTGCATTTGTTGCTTAAAGAAGGTGGCTTTTAAATTTTCTTAAATCTTACTGCTGGGAAATTTATTGAGCTTTTGAAAGACGTAGTCTCAGCATTTTCTTCTTAATAGGTGAGTGAGTGTAGTTACTTACAAGGTGACAATGTTCATTATAATTTGAACTAAATATAAAAATCTTTTCATCTTTCAACATGTTACTTGCAAGTCTTTGGCACTAGGGATAATTCAGATTCCCTCTATTTCACCAAAAGCTAGAATTGTTATCCAAAGATTTATTGCTTTCTATGCAAGTGATGAGGCTTAAGTCACACCTTGAACTTTCCAATTTTGCATAACGTTGTATCACACAGTGATACAACTTCTACGCATTCAATTTTTTGTTCTACCATATAGACAACAAGTAACCTTGAACTTTCCAATTTTGCATAACGTTGTATCACACAGTGGTACAACTTCTACGCATTCAATTTTTTGTTCTACCATATTCACAAATATGATCATTAGAGTTCTAGCACCAATTAGGAAATCACAAATATGATCATTAGAGTTCTAGCACCAATTAGAAAATTTCACCTTTTTACCCTTCTTTAGTCATAAAACAGGAAATGCAAATCAATATCTCGAGGCTGTGATGAATCCTTGAGATTTCGTTATTGAAACTAGCTTGAAAGGTGTTGGATCTTTCTGCATCATTATCAAATATGTTTGTTCACTGTTTGTATATGTTCACTGTGTTATTAGTTGATTACATAGTGATCTTGATACACAACACACATCCAAAGGTACTTCATTGAACTCTATTGCACTACGATAATTTGTTGAGATGATGTTTTTAACCTTGCAATTGAATCGCACATGCAAGTCTGGTTTTTGGTGAACCAACCTAAGGAGTAGTTGTTTAGGATGAACAACTGTGGGCAAATTGTGCTACTTGACCATTAATTTTTATCTTAAATCTTGTTGACTATCAGCATAGAATATTACAAAGAAGTGCTTTTGGATATTTATTTATTTTTGTTTAATTATATCTCAACGTGACAAGTTTGCCCTCCCCTTAATTAAGATTATTACAAACAATGTTGTGGCCCTTCCCCATCTAAGAGTGTCACAATCAATGTGGCAGCTTTGCAACATTCAAATTTAAATCAAATGGCTATAAAATGTTGTGAGGTGGGGGTATGTATTTCGCTGAAGTCGTCTAGGGCTTTGCTGCTCTCCCCATTTGAAAACACAAGCATGAGCAACCCACAATAGTAAGCACCCATTGGCCTAATTTAGATTTTGAAAGGAGAATGGCTTTTTGTGCTTTGCCGTTTGGATGGATGATTGATATCGGAGACATAACTACAATTGTACAGACAATTCTCTCACGTTCCGTGTATTCAAACTTCTAGGTTTTTTTTTTTTTTTTTATGAAGCCTCCAATAATCATCTTTCAAGTGTCCTCTATGCTTTAGAATAATTGTACAAAGGTACTTTATTCATAATGCTCTGCCTTCCTGCTGTAGGTTTGAAGTTCAATTTCTATTTTGCAATGTTATTGAATTTCTTCCTCTCATTCTTTGCATTGGTCGTCTTTCCTTCAAGTGGAATTGGTACCAAATTATTGTTTGGGTTTCTCTACTTTCTTTTTGCATATGCTAACTTGATTTGTAACTAGTGTCATACAAAACAGATACGTCAAGCATTATATGTTTCTTTTGAGTCTTGGTAATGATTTCTTCAGTAAACTTGGTTACTTCGTGTCTTCAATATAGGACATCTACTGGTTGGTGCAATTGTTACGGTAGGTACAACCATTAATGTTGTTGTTCATTTGTACTAGTCCACACCACCTCTTTGACACAAGTTCTCCCAAAGAAAAACTTCCATGTATTATCACTTGTAATGGCAACTTTGTGTATATCATTGCACTTCATTATTGGAATTGACATTGTCGTAGGGAAAAATTACAACCTTGGTCATCCCAATTTTGAAAGTGGTTATCATTGATCTTATTAGAGTTCAAAATGAAATTGTTCAAAGGATTTTTAAGGAATATACATGCGTCTAATTTTGGGTTGAGACAATAGTTGCTAGTGTGCAACATCTAAGTAATGTGTGTCATTTACCATACATGGACTAGTTCATCATCGAGATTGACAATTGTTTCCTTTATCACTTAATTTGTCTCCACAAATTGTTTGCCTTCTTTTCAAAGCAACTTGATGATTATGTGTAAAACTATGCTTTGATACAAATTTGACTTGAATGTAAGAGTACCCTTACGATATTGTGCAGCAACCACATGAATTACAAGTATTGTAATATGTTTTAACATATAAACTTGCTAAACCAAACAAATCTCATCTTAGACATGGCACAATTGTTTGGGCAATAAAGACAACAAATTTCTGGATAAGAAAATGTACAAGATATGAATAATATCAAGTATTTTATGTTATCACTTCAATTTGTGGATTTGTCTCCACAAATTGTTAGCATTCTTTTTAAAGCATCGACCTTATGATTATGAGTGAAACTATGCTTTGAGACAAAATGACTCGAATGTAAGAGTTCTCCTGCATATTGTGTATCGACAATACGAGTTACAAGTATTCAACAACTTTGACTGTGAATATTATGTTTTAACTTATAAGCTTGCTAAACCAAACAAATCTGAAATCTCATCGTAGACATTGCCCACTTGTTTGGGCAATAAATTCTCAACAAATTTTTGGATAAGAAAATGTACAACATATGAATAATATCAAGCATTTTCCTTTATCACTTCAATTTGTCTCCACAAATTGTTTGCCTTCTTTTTAAAGCATCAACATGATTCTGTGTGAAACTGTGCTACAAATTGACTTGAATGTAAGAGTATTCTTACATATTGGGCAATAACAACATGAATTACAAGTATTCTACAACTCGTTAATATTATGTTTTAACTTATAAACTTGCGAGACTAAATAATTTTAATCATAGACATGGCACAATTGTTGTTTTTTTTCTATGTTGACAAAGAAAAAATCATTATATTTCATTATTGAAATATACAGTGTGCTGACTGTAGGTCTTGCAAGAGTTCCAACATAAATCTTCATCCTTGAGTCTATCTATCAGGAAGAAAGAGAAAAAAACCAAAAAACCCAAAAAAACTATTTTACAGTCTACATTTTTGAACAAGTATATAACCGAGATATACATTAATTCGCCATGACGATAACTTCGAATGATTTCCCTTCAAACTAGTCATGTATCACTAGTTGGCCTTGTCTTCCTATGGATTCAATTTGCCAAAGTGTTTATTTCTTGATAAGTATGTCTGTAGGTGTATAATTCTAGTTGTTCAAATTCTATTTTAATAGTAAACATGATGTGTGATAGATGGGGGGTGAAAATACCATTTTGGTTATTGATCTAGTCAGTTACTACTTTTGATTCTCCATGGATTTGGAACTTTTTGACTCCATAGAAATTTGCATTATGCATCAAATAGTTTTGCACAAGCATTTGTTCCTTTGATAGGTGAACACTGTATATGATAATAATGTGTGGTTTATAAATAGGGTAGCGCCAACCCCACATGGGTGGATCTCCCTAGCATGCTTCATTAAGAAACCCTAGGCAATGCCATCTTCTAATGATGACATGATATGCACCCTTTGTTTCTTCTCTTTTACTTTTGATTTGAAATTCTTAATAGCGTGTTCAAGCTAGCAACAATCTCAATAGGGATAGATTTGTCTTGGAACATGGTACTATTCCTTGCCCACCAAATATTGTGAATAAAAGATGTCGGGAAAACCATCAAATCCTTAATTGATCTATCCACCGTCCAATCCTTCATGCTATCTTCTAACATTGGTTTATCTCAGGGAGTAGATAGTGGTTTGAAAATAGGCTTTGTAGAGACCAAACTTGCCTTGAAAATAAACATCATGTTAATAGACGGTCCATGGTTTATTTGCTAGCACAATAGAGAGGGCATCAACGTAGCCCAACAACTCAAGAAAAAGATAGATCAACGCCTTAAAATTCAGCTTCTTCGAGGGGGCAACCTCCTTTATGGGGTAATCACTAGTATTATAGGGACCCAACATGCCCCTCTCCTTCAAAAAAGTGTTGTCCTCAACGCTTGAGTAGTTCTAGATGTTTCTGTATAAAATTTTCATCCTTCCATGTGGAATCTTCAGCGGATAAGTTCTTCCACTTGATAAGATACTCCGAAATTGATTGATTTCGTAGCTGTCAAGTTCTTGTTTTTGCGACTGCTTCTGGTTCCAATATAATTTTTCCTTCCTCGTCAAGTTCTGGCAATATTGTTTGAACTGGGAGCTTGTCGACTATAACCTTCTTTAAACATGAAACATGAAAAACTGGGTGTAATCGAGAAGCTGCAGGGAGCTCCAATTTGTATGCCATAGTACTAATCTTTTGCAACACTTTGTACGGACCATAATACTTTGGTGATAATTTATTATCCTTCTTAGCTTGCTTGAGAGACATTTGCTTATATGGTTGTAGCCGTAGGAATACCCAATCACCTACATCAAAACTTTTTTCGCTGCGATGTTGATCTGCCTGTTGTTTCATTCTATTCTGTGCCACGAGGTTATCCTTTAAGATTTGGAGAACTTCTTGTTGATGTTCAATGTGATGTTCTATTGCTTGAACCTTAGAATTTTCTCTTAAATATGATGTGATGGATGGTGGCTGATATCCATAAAGTGCCATAAATGGGGTCATTTTTGTTGCTGTATGGAAGGAAGTGTTATAACACCATTCAGCCAGAGGCAACCATTTGACCCATTGTGTATGTTTATCAGATACAAAGCAGTGAAGATATCCTTCCAAACATTTGTTTACTATCTTAGTTTGCCCATCAGATTGAGGATGATAAGATGAGCTATGAGCTAATTGAGTACCAAGACAAGAAAATAATTCTGTCCAAAAATTTCGAGTGAAAATGGGATCTCTGTCATTTACAATAATCTTTGGGTTTCCATGTAGCTTTTGAACTGTTTCCATAAATGCAGTAAAAACTGTATTGACTTTAAATGGATGTGATAATGCACAAAAGTGTGCATACTTGGTAAGTTTGTCAACTACCACCATGATGACACTCTTTCCCTCAGACCTGGGTAAACTTGTGATAAAATCCATTGAAACCTCCTCCCAACGTTGGCTTGGAATGGATAAAGGTTGTAATAGATCCGGTGTCTTAATTGTTTCAACTTTATTTTGTTGGCAAACCAAACATTCCGCCACAATATTTTGAATCTCTGATTTAAGTCCATCCCAAAAAAATCATTCTTAACCCTGTGGTAAGTTTTTAAAAATCCAGAGTGCCCTCCTAAGGGAGAAGTGTGCAATTCCATAAGAATCTTTTGTTTTAGCTGGGAATTCTTACAGAGGTATAAGCGATCTTTGTACCATAATGAATTATTTTGCCAGCTAAATGTATCAGACGTACTGGAATCCTGTTGTAACTTTCGAATAAGTGCCCAAACTTCTTCGTCATTCTTCCATTCCTCCCTTGTTTCGTTTATCCAATCTGGTTGGATAATAGAAATGGCGCACAACAATGCTTCTACATCCTCATCCTTTCTTGAGAGTGCATCTGCCACCACATTTTGCTTCCCTTTTTTGTAGATGATTTCAAAGTCATAACCCAACATTTTTGTGACCCACTTTTGTTGCTCTTCAGAGGATAATCTTTGTTCTAAAAAGTATTTAAGGCTATCATGATCCGTTTTTACCTTGAAGTGTCTTCCCATTAGGTAGGGCCGCCATTTCTTAAGTGCATGGAGTATTGCCAACATTTCCTTCTCATAAATAGCTTTGTGTAAAAACTTTCCCTTGATTGGGCGACTTTCAAAAGCAATGGGTCTTTCATCTTGCATTAAAATAGCACCAATTCCATTTCCTAAAGCATCACATTCGACAATAAAGGTTTTTGTGAAGTCCGGTGTAGCTAAGACCGGTGCTTGGCACATTGCCTCTTTAAGATGTTTGAAGGCCTTTGTTGCTTTTGGAGTCCATGAAAATGCATCTTTCTTCAATAATGCTGTTAGAGGTGCTGCTATTCTCCCATAATTCTTAACAAACTTGCGATAATACCCTGTCAACCCGAGAAATCCTCGCAGATGCTTTATGGATGTGGGGATTTTCCATTCTTTAATGGCTTTAATTTTGCTAGGGTCTACCTTAACTCCTTCATGAGATACAATATGACCCAGATATTCCACCTCTTGTACTCCAAAGAAACATTTGGATCTTTTTGCATATAATTGTTTCTCCTCTAATAGTTGTAACACTCTGTCAACATGTTCAACATGATCCTTCCAAGACTTGCTGTAGATTAGTATATCATAAAAAAATACTAACACAAATTTTCTAAGGAATGGTTTGAAAATGGAATTCATCAAACCTTGAAATGTTGAAGGTGCATTGGTAAGGCCAAAAAGCATGACCAAAAATTCATAATGACCCTCATGAGTTCTAAATGTTGTTTTCTGAATGTCTTCAGTCTTCATTCTGATTTGATGATATCCTGAACGAAGATCCAACTTGGTGAAGTAAATTGATCCATGCAATTCATCCAGTAATTCATCAATGACAGGAATGGGAAACTTATTTTTAATAGTGAGCTTGTTGAGCTCCCTATAATCTGGACACATGCGCCATGATCCATCCTTCTTGTGCACCAATACTACTGGAGCAGAGAAAGAACTTTGACTCGGTTGAATTATACCAGCCTCTAGCATTTCTGCAACCATACGTTCAATTTCACTCTTTTGGGCATAGGGATATCTGTATGGCTTGATGTTTGGAGGAACACTTCCTGGAATTAGATGAATAGCATGATCATGATCACGCATAGGTGGGAGACCTTTGGGAATCTCAAATACCTTGGAATGATTGTCCAAGACTTTTTGGAGATCTGGAGAAATAAATGATTCCAATGTGGAAACATCTAGCGAACATAATTGTGCAATTACACCTTTTTGTTCATTTTTTAAAAGCTTTGTCATACCGTTAGAGCTGATTATCTTTCTTGGTTTGCCTACAATACCCCTTAATTCAACTTTCTTTCCTTCCACAGAAAATTTCATGAAAAGTTTTTGAAAATTAAAAATTATTGTACCCAAGGATTGTAGCCATTGGATTCCTAGTACAACATCAACACCTCCCATTGGAATGGAAAGCATTGGGCTAGTCAATACATATTCTCCCATGGATAGCTTTATATTATGGCACTTTCCAGAGCAATTTATTGTTCCTCCATTTGCAACCATCACTTGACACTCTGGTGCTGGATATAAGAAGCAATTCAATTCTTTTGCTACCTTACAATGAATAAAATTGTGGGTACTTCTTGAATCAATCAACACTATTACCTTTTTCTTCTTGATTTGTCCTTATATCTTGATGGTTTGAGGAGTGGTAATTCCCGCCAATGCATTACAAGATATGGTCGGATTCATTTTTTCTTTATCTAGGCTTTGTTCTTGGAGTATATCCTCTTCTTTTGACCTTTCTTGCTCATTTTCTTCTTCCTCTTCACAATCTATGTAGAATAATTTCTTCTTAGCACACTTATGACCTTTAGTGTATTTGTTATCACAATTGTAACAAAGCCCTTTTGCTCTTTTTTCTTCCAATTGTTGTGGTGTCAACCTTATAGGTTGTGGAAGACTAGGGGCAACAACACTTCCGTCTTTATAGTTGTGAGTGGTATGCTTCCTGGTTGCCATAATTTTGCTTTCCATTTTTCTTGCTAATCTGAATGCCTTCTTTAATGAATCAGGTTCCCAAAGGCGAACATCATGTTGGATATTATCCTTTAAAGACCCTATGAACACATCAATCATATGCTCCTCTGAAATATTTTTTTACCCTTATGTTCAATTTTTGGAACTCCTCAATGTGCTCCATTATTGAACCCTTTTGTTTGAGACTTGTCAATTGGCTAAAAAAAGTGTTGCTTTTTGTATCCTCATAATGTGCTATCAATTCTTCTATAAAAATTGCTCAAGTGATAAATTGTTTACGAGAGCAAAGCCATTGATACCATACAAATTGATTTGGTTCCAAATATAAAGTTGCAATACGTACCTTTTGTGTGTTTTGTACATTATTGAGATCGAAAAATTGCTCCATTTGTAATACCCATGTTGCGGGATCCTTGCCATCAAACTTCCTCATATCGATTTTTGGAATATGGTGGGTGTTTGATCCCACATTAGAGTCTATGATATCATGATTAACATTTCTTTTGTTCGCATCATGAGTTTCCTTTACTACCTTTTCACCATTAGTAAGTATTTCTTGTAGAAAATTTGTCAAATCTGTTTTCAAATCTGCCATGTCTATCTTCAAATCGTCCATCTTAGTTTCCACGCACTTTATCTTAGTTTCTATTAGCTTTTGTGCGAGTGACATTTGTTGCACTTGTTCTTGTAATTTTGATATATTGTGTAACATTTCTTCTTCTTCTTCATGAGTCATGTTAGAGCTTTCAGGTTCCTTACTAGGTGTTTGCATTTTCTTTTCTCGGGGCATAAGTTACCGATAATAATGCTCTACTATGCCTTTTGAATTCTTTCAAAATAAATTTCAAACCAATTTTAAGCAAAAATTTAAAAGAATCTACACACTTTTTTTCACTTTGAAGGAGCTCGATATTGCCTCTGATGTATCTATGTACATTCAAATCATCTAGTTCTGAAATTGTGACCTGCAGTAGCCTTCTGTGTCCTCTTTCCAATGCCACCAGTCTTATCCAAATTGGATTCTCCAAAGAAGAGTTATGCGAAATCTCCCACAGTGACCTGATTATAGACTAGTTCAGTAGAGCGAATTTGTACGACGTGCCACGAGTCACTGTTTCGATCTTTGGCTCTGAAAAATATATACAAGAAACTACAATCCGTCATCTTTCTATACCTTCTTACGAAATTTAAATCCGATGCTCAGAGAGAAAGTTATGATGATTTTCTCCAGGTCACTTGTTTGGAATGTAATTCAGGAGTCTGCAAAAAGACCAACTTCCTCAGATCATATCTCTGCCAATATAGGACGAAAAGCTTTGAAATTCAGATCTGAGCTGCAGTGCGATGTCTTCTCAAATGGTTTTTTTTTAGCTTCTGAAACGTCGCAAAAAAAAGTTATAGCGAAAATGCCACGATGACCTGTTTGGAGCAGCGAAATCTTAGAATCAAAGCTCTGATACCAAATGTTATGAAACCAGCTCAAGAAAAAGATAGAAAAGATAGATCAACGCCTTAAAATTCAGCCTCTTCGAGGGGTCAACCTCCTTTACAATGAACAATTCTTGAATGATTCAAATGACAAAACCTCTTTTCTATATATAGGAGTCTAAGGAGTCACAATATAACCCAGCCGACCTAACAATAATAATATAAAGCCACAAAAATAACAATAGAGGGATTATTTGGGGCACAGTAATAACAATATGGAGACAATAGGGGCACAACAATATTAATAAGGGATGCAACTACAATAGTAATGGGGTAATCACTAGTATTATAGGGACTCAACAACTTTAAACCAACGCCCCAAGTTAGTAATTGATTTTCGAGGGCAAGACATAACACCAGTGTGCACTTCAATTGATTGTGTTGTTTTGAGACAAAAAAACCACCACTTTAATAGTCTTCCATTGATGTTTTCAAATTGAACTTGGTCACTGATTTTGGCATAAAAGATTCTTGGAGAGTGATTCTTTGTCCACATTAATTAATCTTCTTTGTCTTCTAATAATCTAATCATTGAAGAAGAATGTAATGCTACATAATTGTCCTTTCCTCCGTTGAAGCACCAACTAGTGCAAGATTTTGAGCATACTTCCAAGCATGTGTTCCCCAATCTTGTTCATTTTGTGCATAGGTGTTTGCTGAAGTAAAACCACCCACAGACATGGCACACTTGTTTGGGCAATCGCCTCAACAATTTTTTGGATAAGAAAATGCACAACATATGAATAGTTGCGAAGACCACATACATAGTATCATTATCAATAGGTTTAAAGAAAGAACTTTTGTCTTTTGTATGTTCATATTTCGTATAAAATAAGTAATAATGATCTAATTTTAAGTAATAGCCAAGTCAGAGATTGAATTGGTGTATGAGACCCCCTTGTTTATGGGACATGGAACACAATTTTGCATGGTGATTTGACCTCTAAAGCATATAGAGGTGCACATATTCTACTCCTTTGCATTTGAACTTGTAACCTCGCAAGGGGAAACGTAGTCTTAATTATAATAGAATATATAATGTTATAATCAATAGTGTCCAATGAAAGACAACATTTATCTGTAGTATGTTCATATTCCATATAACACAATATACAAAGTCATTATCAATATAAATCCAATGAATTTTTTTTGGATGTCATATTTCATAAATACAATAATACACAAAAATGAGAAAAAAGAAAATCCTTAAGGACATATAATGTTCTTTCGTTCATATGATGATAATACATAAAAATGAGGAGACAAAAGGAAGGCATGTAGGGAGACACTTTGTCATGATGACTATAAATGAGAAAAAAAAAGGAAAATACTCCATACAACACTTTGTTTCTCATATGAGAATAATACATAAAAAATAGAAGAAAGGAGGGCATGTAGAGACATACTTTGTCATGATGACTATAAATGAGAAAAAAAAGAAAATACTCTAAAGGCATACAATGTTTCGTTTCTCATATGAGAATAATACATAAGTAGTGTCTATTGAAAGACAACATTTATCTGTAGCATGTTCATATTCCATATAACACAATATATAAAGTCATTATCAATATAAATCTAATGATTTTTTTTTTAATGCCATATTTCATAAATACAATAATACACAAAAATGAGAAAAAAGAAAATCCTTGAAGGACATATAATGTTCTTTCATTCATATGACGATAATACATAAAAATGAGGAGACAAAAGGAAGGCATGTAGGGAGACACTTTGTCATGATGACTATAAATGAGAAAAAAAAAGGAAAATACTCCATACAACACTTTGTTTCGCATATGAGAATAATACATAAAAATGAGAAGAAAGGAGGGCATGTAGAGACACACTTTGTCATGATGACTATAAATGAGGAAAAAAAGAAAATACTCGAAAGACATACAACATTTTGTTTCTCATATGAGAATAATACATAAGTAGTGTCTATTGAAAGACAACATTTATCTGTAGCATGTTCATATTCCATATAACACAATATATAAAGTCATTATCAATATAAATCTAATGATTTTTTTTGGATGTCATATTTCATAAATACAATAATACACAAAAATGAGAAAAGAAAATCCTTGAAGGACATATAATGTTCTTTCATTCATATGACGATAATACATAAAAATGAGGAGACAAAAGGAAGGCACGCAGGGGGACACTTTGTTATGATGACTATAAATGAGAAAAAAAAGGAAAATATTCGAAGGGCATACAACACTTTGTTACTCATATGAGAATAATACATAAAAAAATGAGAAGAAAGCAGGGCATGTAGAGACACACTTTGTCATGATGACTATAAATGAGAAAAAAAGAAGAAAATAATCGAAAGGCATACACCGTTTTGTTTCTCATATGAGAATAATACATAAAAAAGAGGATAAGAAAATAATGAGGCATGTATGGAGACACTTTCTCATGATGACTATAAATGAGAAAAAAGAAAATACTCAAGGGCATACAACGTTTTGTTTCTCCTATGAGAATAATACCTAAACATGAGAGAGAAGAAAGTAAAATAAAGTAAGAAATGCATGTAGGGAGACATTTTGTTATGATGAGTAGAATTTTATAAGTAAGAATATATATATATATATATATATATATATATTAAATTTTATTTTATACCATTACAAAAGCATGTTTTGTGCTATTTTGTTGTGATTTTGATAATGATGTTGGCATGAGTTTATGGGGAAAAATGTTACTTTAAACAAAATCTATTTAACATGGTGGAGTCATAGTGAGACTCTATGTGAACTAAGTCTTGGTGTTTCATGTAACACAATATTGTCACTATAAAGATTTGCGGCTTAATTGTTAGTATTCCTTAGAATACAAAGCTATTGCTTAAAAATTACAAAAAGAACACCTATTGCAATTTCTTGTGTTTGTACAACCCATGATCCACAATTTTGAAACAACAAAATATGGCTTTATACATATATATTTCAAGATCTATGTATGAGCAATTTTTGTATTTGAATTACTCTAGACAACATAATATAGTTTCATGATCTCAATCCACTTAGCTACTAGCATTTACTCTAGGCAACATAATATAGTTTTGAGATCTCAATCTGATTAGGTTCTAGCATTTAACATTGTGCTTGATAACACATGTCCATGATAGTGACAATCAAGTATAAAAGGGGATACTCCAATTAATCACAAGTACACACACTTATTCTAGATACCAATTCTAATTTAGAAATTCATCATTTTTCTTGGCTAATCGAATTCCTAAAGTATTTTAGATGGAGGTCTTGTTGTTTCAGTAGGTCAGCCTTAAGGTTTAGGGCTAGTATGTTGAAGAAAGCGTAACTAAGTTCAGTATTTATAAATGTAATTTTGATCTTTGTACTTGTCAAGAAAAATAAATATTATTTTTATAAATTATAAGAATGAGTTTCTTGCTTGTTCCATAGGTCTAGGAAAGTCAAAGAGTCAAAGACGTGTAAAGAGCTCTTCTTGAACATATATGTAATGTATATGAGTCTACCTAGTGACTAGATTAGCCTTTCAAGACTAAGTACAAAGAAGTCTGCTTACAAAACGATGAAGAGAACAATTAAAGTTGGCCTTAAAATGAATATTAACATCCACTCGCCTCACATATGAGACAAATCTTTTTGGTGGACATGTTAGCTCAAATACAGGGGCAAACCACTATATATACCCAGTTAGGGTCATTGTAAGAAGAGAAGAAACAAGATCTCAAATATCTTTGAAATTGCGGATGAAGTTCAGGGTACAGTATTTCAGATAAGGTACAAGGTTACAATATTTCAAATAAGTACAAAAGTACAATATTTCAGATGGGTGCAGTGAACACAATGTCTCTGCAATTTCGGGTGTAATCATGGTGCAAGAAATTACAGTCATAAGGAATTCGATCAAGCATATCTGTGTCTTAGCCTCCTCATAGTAGTAATGATCACTGTCTCAACATAATTGTGATCCCACAATAAGACACTCTCGGCATACTAGACACAGTCATAATGGCAACCATGGTCTCGGTTATAATCCTAGTGAAGACAAGGTCACGATGCAGATCTCGGTGCATTGATAAAGACATGTTATCAAAGTCATGATGAAGACAAGGTAGAGACCTCGTTGACATAGTGATAACCTCAGTAGAAGTGCAATTATGATATCAAGGAAGGCACAACTATGATGAAACAGTGACAATCTCGGTGGATCTAAAAGCAACTCTCATTCATATGAGATATTGTGAAGACATCGGTGAAGGTGCAACAATGATGTTGCAGCAGTAATGAAGATCTCGATGGTGTAGTGGTAATGGCCTCAGTGGTGCAACGATGATGATGATCTCATTAGTGACAAAGAAGAGGATTGGTGTCTTGGTCTTGGAGTGGTGTAGAAGGTCAAATATCATGGTCTTGGTATTCGTCAATTGGAATCTCTATAAGAAGAATTATGTGTGGGTTTTCCTCTCTAAGGGAGAGGTTTTGGCTCTGGCAGAATGCCAACATCTTGTGTTCTTGTCTCTTTGTTTTTGGTTGCTGTTTGATGAAATAAGAAACACACTCTAATAATGTCAAAGAGAAGATTGTGCTAATAAGAAAATTAAAAAGGCCTCACAAATAGTTATCAGAAAAGAAGAATCTCATTAACCACATGTGCCCTAGATTCTTCAACATGGTATCAGAGCTAAGGTGCTAAAGTCTAAGGAAGGGCAGAAAAGAGACATTCAAGGATCAAGTTTGTATCTAAGCGAATCAAAAGGATGAGTTTGAAAAATGTACAGTGTTGCATCTCATCTTCATATCAAGGAACAATCTCAGATATCATAGTCTTGTTGGCAATCACAGTTTTGGGTTCATACTACAAAACTCAAATCTATGTCATATCACAAATGCTGAAGCAACCATGATATTACAAAACCACAGATCGATCATCCTCTGCAATCTCGGGTCTGCAATTCTCAGGTGTACTTCACAGTCTCGGTGCTTCCAATGATGAATGGCTCAATGTAACAACAAATGATACTTCACAATAATGCTACATGATCTCAGTACACAGGGATGCTTTATGTCTCGGGCTCACAATGATATTCTATACTACTACATGATTTAGGGATGCCACTACTGCAAGAACAATAATAGTCTTAGATCTCCTCAAGAAGAATTCAAATCAGTGGCATTATAATCTCTCTTCGTGGTGTCAATATCACATAACCTCCTCAATACAAATATCTCACACAGTTCAGTTTCTCATATTTACAATATATCTTGTTTTTGCAGCATGCAGTGCTGGTGACATCACAATATGCTAAGTGTTGCATACTACCTCGGTAAAGTCACAATGTGGAGATAATGTTGCTAAGCAAAACTAGGATAAATCTACTTGGGCTAAAGAAGTGTGAGCTCCTCTATTATGGGCAAGCAATGCTAAGTATCAGTGCCATAAAGAGATGATCAATATTTACACACTGCTGCTAATACTCCACATTCTATTTATGTGTCAGCAATACAATACCATATATCAATAATCATAAAGACCCGATAAGGAGTCAAAGTGCCTTAGAATTTAAGATGATGAAGCAGTTTTGAACATCATAATAACATATATTCTGGAGCAATTTTTGTCATGCTTGGTGCAAGGAGTCTTGGTAAGAGGTTTTCAATAATTCTCTAACAAGAATCTCATTCAAAGAAGCATCAAGGTAAGGATCTCCTCTTCATGTGCCAAGTAAGTATCTGTCATGGTTATGATCTATCTTTTATTTAAATGAATTTGTTGTACAAATCGATATGCTGGTCCTTGTATAAGGAGGATAGTCTTTGTCCTTATAGATAGGTGAAGTCATTGAAATAGGTCTCCTTTGAATTCATGAGAAGAAAATTTTAAAGTCCTCTCACATAGATAATATTGGAGACTTAAAAGAAGTTGGAAGAAGAAAAGATGGTCCTTAAAGGACAATATCAAATAGAGGAGAAAAAAAAAAGAAAATTCATGCTTCTGGTTAGGATAGAAGGAGCTTAATGGATTCCATGATAAGAGGGAGTAGAATTCTTGAAGTTAGCCTCTCTTTATAAGTCTCTTTCTAGGCTCCTAGATCTTGCATAGAATGTGACTACAATATGTTATAGGATGTGGTGTAACATTATGGAAGTATTAGAAACAAGATCTCGTGACATCGGCACAAGAGTGACTATGATCACGAGGATAAGTAAGATGCCTCTGTCAACAACTTAGGGCCTCTATGAAAGAAGGCAAGTTGTAAACACCAACTTTGCAGAACTCAAACATTTGAAGAATGCTCATCATGCAAAAAAAGGGAAAGATCTACTGGATAGGGATCTTTAAGATCCTCAAGATTCTCTGATGGAATCTTCACTGATCCAGGGATGAAGCAAGTGTTTCAATAGAAACTCCAACCTGTGGAGTTCATGAATAATGATATGATGACGTAAGAGCAGTTCAAGGGGTTGAAGATCTTTCAATCAAGGAAGCTGCTGAAAGAAGCTTGGACAACCTAAAGGTAAAATGAGGTATGTATACTTGTATTTAAGTTTTATAATGTCATCTCATGGTTGCAGATCAATACTTCTATCTTGAGAAGCACGATTGAAGGAAAATGATCTCCTCCCCTGAAAGGATGCAGAAAGACATAAGTCACACCAGATGAAATCAACATAAATGTCCTCATATGGAATAAGAGGTGTTTGACTACAATTACATAACTCTGAGTAGAAAACTCTAAAATACACTTGGGAATGGAATGTGTAAGGAAAGAAGAGATCGTGAGATATGCAACCTTGATGAAGGCAATCAACATCTAAAAAGATCAAGAAGACTGACTAGGAAAATCTCTCAGAAAGATATGAAGACTTTGATGGAAAAGATGTAGACCCTTGACAATGGATATCTTTGGGAGATGTGTCAACATGAATGTAGGATGCTAATACCTACAGAAAGATGTTATGATGAAGAGCCACCTAGTTAGGTACGATTTGATTTAGTGACATATTTGATTTCTTGAATAATCTCTGGATAAGCTCATGCCAGGCTACTTACAAGTACAACTAGCATTCATGTGATGAATGGAAGAAGCATGATGAGAAAGTAGTCATATGACGAAGGTTCCAGATATGAAGAAGGCCACTTTCCATGAAGAAAGAAATGACATGACGAACTAAGGAGGAAATTGATCGATGACTGTTTCCCTACAAGAAATAAGCTCAACTAGCTTTCATGACATCAAGGAGAGAAGTTGATCAAGCAACTGAAGGACCCATGGAAAAGAAGTTGTTGATGTATAGAAGAGTCCCTAGCTAAGAGGGAGATCTGAATGGTCTCTGATCAAGAGTGAACTTGGATTAGATCACCCCTGATTTAAAATGAGTGACAATTGTGTTTCTCTATTTCATATGTCATGCACTAGACCAGGACTAACAATCGTAAGTCTAGGTAAAGGCCATGAATGTAAATGTAGACACATGATAGACACAACATTCTTGTCTTCATTTTGGAAGAAAAAATAGAGGATTGGGTAATCATTTGGCATCCGATACTCTTTGAGGATGTGTAGGTCATCCAAGACAAGAGTAGGCAAGAGGACCGATATTCTTTGAGGGTTGGGAACCCAAGACAAGAATAGTCCTAGAAGGTCATACTTAGTGAACACCCGAGTGGGTATGTACCTTGAGAGACAATGACTAAGGTGTCTATAAGTCATTGGGCTCGCCAACATTGTTCTTTGATCTTATGAGAGATATCGTTGTTAGTCAAGGCCTTGCTATGAACAATGTTGATTACTATGATGCTATACATATGGGTTACTAATCTGATTCTTCTTATGAGAAATTCTTCAGAATGAGAATGACCAAGTATCATTATAAATACCTCCCTAGTTAAGAGGGAGTTTTGAAGAAAGTGTAACTAGGTTCAGTATTAACAAATGTAATTTTGATCTTTGTACTTGTCAAGAAGAATAAATATTATTTTTGTAAATTATAAGAATGAGTTTCTTGCTCATTCCATAGGTCTAGGAAAGTCAAAGAGTCAAAGACGTGTAAAGAGCTCTTTTTGAGCATATATGTAATGTATATGAGTTTACCTAGTGACTAGATTAGCCCTCTAAGACCAATCACAAAGAACTTTTCCTGCAAAACAATGAAGAGAATAGTTAAAGTCGGTCTCAAAATGAATATTTACATCAAGTCGGCTCACATATGAAGACACATATTTTCGGTGGACATGCTGACTCAAATACAGGGGAAAACCACTATATATACCTAGTCATGGTCTACGTAGAAAAGAAGAAACATAATCTCGTATATCTCTAAAATTGCGGATGAAGTTCATGGTACAATATTTCGGATAAGGTACAGGGTCACAGTGTTTCGAATAAGTACAAAAGTAAAATATTTCGAATGGGTGTAGTGAACACAATGTCTCTGCAAATTTGGGTGTAATCATGGTGCAATAAATTACAATCATAAGGAATTCGATCAAGCATCTCTGTGTCTCAGCCTCCTCACAGTAGTAATGATCACTGTCTCAACATAATTGTGATCCCACAATAAGACCCCCTCAGCATACTAGACACAGTCATAATGGAAACCATGGTATCGGTTATAATCCTAGTGAAGACAAGGTCACGGTGCAGATCTCGACGCATTAATAAAGACATGTTATCAAAGTCACGATGAAGACAAGGTAGAGACCTTGTTGACATAGTGATAACCTCAGTAGAAGTGCAGTTATGATCTCGAGAAGGCATAACTATGATGAAACAATGATGATCTCAATGGATCTAAAAGCAACTCTCATTCATATGGAGATCTCGTGAAGACCTCGGTGAAGGTGCAACAATGATGTTGTAGCAGTAATGAAGATTGGTGGTGATAGTAGTAATGCCATCAGTGGTGCAACGATGATGATGATCTCAACAGTGACAAAGAAGAGGATTGGTGTCTTGGTCTTGGAGTGGCGTAGAAGGTCAAGTGTCATGGTCTTGGTATTCGTCAATTGGAATCTCCATAAGAAGAATTATGTGTAGGTTTTCCTCTCCAAGAGGGAGAAGTTTTGGCCCTGACAGAATGCCAACATCTTGTGTTCTCGTCTCTTTGTTTTTGGTAGCTATTTGATGAAATAAGAAACACACACTCTAATAATGTCAAAGAGAAGATTGTGCTAATAAGAAAATTAAAAAGGCCTCACAAATAGTTATTAGAAAAGAAGAATCTCATTAACCACATGTGCCCTAGATTCTTCAACATAGTATACCTATGCTCACGCATGTAGCATCTTATTTATTGTTTATAAACGTGATTTCATGTTCATGGAGGTCATAAAAAACATAAGAAAATGATCTCTTTGTTGAAGGAAATGTAACTAGGTCCGGTCTTCATAAATGTACTTTTGATATTTGTATTTATTCAAGAAAAGTTTTTTTTTTTTTTGGTTATAATATGTGTCAATGAGTTTCTTGTTCATTGAAATAGGTCTAGCACTATTTAAAGTGCTATAGGTAAGTCAAATAGTCAAAAGAAAAGCATGTTACACCTTGTACAAATATGTATTAAAGTCAAGAGAATACCTCCAAGAAAAGTCAAGTCTCCTACTATACTAAGGCACCATTAAGGAGCTCCTTCAAGCATGCAATACCACCAAGGAAACCATTCAAAATCTACTCTTCGAGTCGACTTGCAAACAGTTAACTAGTCGGCATACATGTCGGCCTAGAGGAGGGACAATCCTCCTATATATAGAGGCTGTCCACTCCCTCATAATGAAGACAACACAAGCTCTAAAATCAGCGAAGAGACAAGCCGAGAAGGAAGGTAAAGGAAGTCTAAAGAGTCTCCAAAAGTGTAGCGAAGGAAGGAGGAAACTCAGCGAAGGTTAGGGACAATTTTTAGGGCTAGAAACAATCACACATGCGAGGATAAGGAGGACAGACTCCGGATACAACAAGAAGAAGTTTTCAGTGCAAGATTCATTGGTGTTTGGGCTAGTCACTAGGCCTACAAGGCCTCCCAAGTCAAGGGAAGAAGTCCCTCTCTCTAGCAAAGGAAGAAAGACCCTAATTCACTAAGGGTACTCTCCACACGTGGAAAACTAGGGCAGCAGAACAATCATACACTCAAGAAGGATCTCGGTTGGTCAAAGTTGAAGTATACTTGAGCAATGGATAGAAGAGGAACACCTCATTTAGAAGACTCACTCAAGGAAGGTCTATCTCTAGACAAGAATCATAGTAAGAGAACGAAGTGTCAGAAGAAGGAGGATGAAGTGCCGAAGAACAAATTGTTGGGAAATAAGGTGCAGAAAGAAGGAAGAACTTGACTTGTGCTTGGAGGATACTCTTGTCAGGGGTCTAGGGTTTGGCATTGATCAATAGAAGCTTCAATAAGAGAAATCCACTAAATGGTTTTCCTCTCAAGAGAAGAGTGGTTTTGGCCCTGGCAAAGAGCCAACATCTTGTGTTCTTGTTTTTATGTTTTGGTAGTAGTTTGATGAAGTACACACACATGCATTAACAATAATAAGAAGAAGATTAAGCTAACAAAAAAAGTAAAAATACTCCACAAATTGTGATGAAGTAACGAAGAATCAAACTACACCACTTTTCCTTAGATTCTTCAACATGGTATCAGAGCTAAGGTGACACATCAAGGAAAGGGCAACTCAAGAACACTCATCAAGGATAAGCATCTACAAAGTTGAAGCATCAAGCCTAGAAGTCTCAATCACTTCAAGGACAAGAAGGGTATACAATACATCATTCATCAAGGAGGTCTATAAAGCTAGAAGAAGAACCTCACATAAAGGCACCTACAAAGAAGAGAAAATTGAAGTAGGACCTACATCAAGGTACAAGTCTTCAAGCAAATCTCATCATCTAGCAAGTCCATTGGGAGAAAGCAACTTGAAGAACATCAAGATCCAAGGAAGGCAAGCCATCAAGTCTCCAAAGAGGAAGCAAATCTACTACAAAAATCTATCAAATAAGTACACGTCCCCTTCTGAATATACATCAATTTCTTTTTGCAAGGAAAGCAATAAATTGGTAGGTACCAATAACTTTCTTGCATGGAAGAAGAGGATTGATCTACTTCTTAAGGAGAATGAACTTCTAGGACATGTTAAAGGGAATATCACTATCCCTGTTAAGGAACAAACTCAAGCCTTAGCCAAGTACAATAGGGATGAGACAAGAGCTCAAAGGATTATGATAGAATCAATCAAAGACTCTATCATTCCCTATGTCTCCAAATTCGAGACATCGAAAGAAATTTATGATAAGCTAGTAGAGCTATTCTCAGTATCCATAACCAGAGAAGTGATATCTCTGAGGAATGAATTTTACAAGATTAAGATAACAAAGGAAGGAATATCTCCCTACTTCATGAAAATCTTTGAAATGAGAGATCAACTTCAAGATCTTGGGGAAGTCATGTTTGACAAAGAGATGACAACTATAGTACTCAATGCTCTACTTGAGGAGTGGGGAAACTTCACATCAAGCATATATGCCAAGAAGGAAGCAACCACTCTCAGTGAAATGTGGTCTCCATGCAGAACAAAAGAAACCAGACTTAAGGAAAATGAAGATATGGGATCAAAGGAGCAAGCATTTTCTAGCATGGCCAAGAGAAAGGGTGAATTTGGCAAATTTGGTCCATGAAGAAAAAACAACAAAGACATGCCCAAAATCCAGTATTTTGGATGCCAAGAATATGGACACTAAAAAAGGAATTTTCCTAAGCTTAAGAAGGACAACAACAACAAAAGGAAGAGGGAAGAATCTCACATAACTCAAGAGGTGAAAGAAGAAGGAAAGAAGCAAAGGAAGGAAGATCCTCTGGATCTCTACTATGACTAGGTCAAACTCTTTACTTCTAGACTTCTTTCAAAGTTTTGAGTAGGATAGGAGCATGTAGGAATAGATTAAAATTGAATGGCTAGAAACATCCTCTAGATTCTAGAAGCATGATGTACATAAAGTTCTAGATACTCATGAAGATATAGCATTTATGATAAGAAAAAAAATGCCCGAGTAGAAATATCTTCTAGAATATAAGAGCATGGCAGATATAGCTCAAGATATTCATGTAGAAGAAGCATACCTAGTATAGGACCTCATCCACAATTAAAGAAAATTGATCATAAAAAGGAATATTAGAAGACCTCCAACATCAAAAGAAAAGAAACATTTGCAAGGCAAGGATCTTTAAGATCCTATGATGGAATTTTCAGAAGAAGGTTCATGAACCAAAGCAGATGTCTCATTGGGAAACCCATTCATGGGATTCAAGAAAAGGATGATATGCAAGCAGGCTAAGATGAAGCAAGAAGGGCCACACCAAGAAGCTTGGATGATCAAAGGAGAATCAAGATGAGGTATGTATGCATTGAAGTTTAATCATGTTATCATTTGTATATTATTGAGTCATGGGATAGTTCTATAACATGATCAAGCATGAAAGAATCTCTTTCCCCAAAAACATGCTTGAAGGCATGTACCACAATGCAATGAAGGTCAACAAAAGAATATGCTCACATAAGGAGTATAAGATTGCTGACTAAGAAGCAAGAAGAAATGCTGACAAGTCCAGGAAGCCAACAATGAAGGAATGCTCTCACAAGAAGCATAAGATGGTTGACCTATCTAATAAGAAGCAAATGAAGAAAGAGATCAAGCATGTGGAAGAACACCATGATCACCGTGAGTCACTACCTGACAAGATACTTTGAAGACGCCCTTTGAAGATATCTCCTGAAAGAAGGTAGGACCACTCTGACAAAGGAAGGACCCTTGACACCTATGAAGGCCTTGGAGATATAAAATATGAAGATAACTGATTATACTATACGAAGATGTCGTGATGAAGAAACCATCTAGCAAAAAGTAATGTTGAAACAATATTAGGATGAAGTCACGATGGGCTACTAGGTCGAAGCATGTAACCAAGCAAGTACAACGAAGCATCCATGAGAAGAGTATTCTTAAGCATGGACATAATAACAAAGGAGTAGCCAAGATGACAAGAAAACCTGATGAATGACAAGAAAGACACTTTCCACGAAGGAAGCAATGACATGAAAAACCAAGAAGGAAAGTGATCAATGCATGGTGTCATACCTAGAGGAAGTTCGAACAAAGACTTCATGACATCAAACAAGAAAGGAGATCAAGTAGTTGAAGGACCCACAAAGAAGAAGTTGTTGATGAATGAAAGAGTCCCTAGTTAAGAGGGAGCTCTGACAAGTCCCTAGTCAAGAGAGAGTTTTGGATCACCCCTGATCACAAAGGAGTGAAAATTGTGTTTTCCGTTTAATGGGTCATGCATTAGACCATGAATAACATCCGTAAGTCTATATGAAGGCCATGAATGGAAATGTAGACACACGATAGACACAACATTCTTGTCTTCACTTGGGAAGAAAGAATGGGAGGATTAGGTAATCATCTGACATCCGATACTCTTTGAGGAGGTGTAGGGAATCCAAGACAAAAGTAGGCAAGAGGAGCGATATTCTTTGAGGGTTGGGAACCCGAGATAAGAATAGGCCTAGAAGGTCATACTTAGAGAACACCCGGGTGGGTATGTACCTTGAGAGACAATGATGAAGGTGTCTATAAATCATTGGTCTCGCCAACATTGTAGCTCATGGTCTTGTAGAGAGATGGAGTTGTTAGTCAAGGCCTTGCACTATGACAATGTTGATGGATATGATGCTATAACAGATGGATTGCAAATCCGGTTTCTCTTATGTGAATTCTTCAAGATTGATAATAGCCAAACACCTTGGAATATTGTATGAATACCTCCCTAGTTAAGAGGGAGTGTTGAAGGAAATGTAACTAGGTTCGGTCTTCATAAATGTACTTTTGATATTTGTATTTATTCAAGAAAAGAAATATTATTTTTATAATATATGTCAATGAGTTTCTTGCTCATTGAAATAGGTCTAACACTATTTAAAGTGCTATAGGTAAGTCAAATAATCAAACGAAAAGGTTGAATACATTAAAGGCATGCTACACCTTGTATAAATATGTATTAAAGTCAAGAGAATACCTCCAAGCAAAGCCAAGTCTCCTCCTATACTAAGGCACCATTAAGAAGCTCCTTCAAGCATGCAATACCACCAAGGAAACCATTCGAAATCTACTCTTCTAGTCGGCTTGCAAACAATTAACTAGTTGGCCTACATGTCGGCCTAGAGGAGGGACAATCCTCTATATATAGAAGTTGTCCACTCCCTCATAAAGAAGACAACATAAGCTTTGAAATTAGCGAAGAGACAAGCCAAGAAGGAATGTAAGCGAAGTCTAAAGTGTCAACGAAGGTTAGGGATTGTTTCTAGGGCTAGAAACAGTCACACATGCGAGGATAAGGAGGACAACCTGCAGATACAACATCAACAAGTTTTCAGTGCAAGATTCGTTGGTGTTTGGGCTAGTCACTAGGTCTACAAAGCCTCCCAAGTCAAGTGAAGAAATCCCTCTCTCTAGCGAAGGAATAAAGACCCTGATTCACTAAGGGTACTCTTCATACATGGAAAACTAGGGAAGCAGAACAACGGAACAATCATACACTCAAGAAGGATCTCAGTTGGTCAAAGTTGAAGTATACTTGAGCAAGGGATAGAAGAGGAACACCTCATCTAGAAGACTCACTCAAGGAAGGTCTATCTCTAGACAAGAATCATAGTAAGAGAACAAAGTGTCGGAGAACAAAGTGTCAAGAAATAAGGTGCAGAAATACGAAAGGACTTGACTTGTGCTTGGAGGATACTCTTGTCATGGGTCTAGGGTTTGGCATCTATCAATAGAAGCTTCAATAAGAGAAATTCACTAAAGGGTTTTCCTCTCAAGAGAAGAGAGGTTTTGGCCCTGGCAGAGAGCCAACATCTTGTGTTCTTGTTTTTATGTTTTGGTAGCAATTTGATGAAGTACACACATATGCATTAATAATAATAAGAAGAAGATTAAGCTAACAAGGAAAGAAAAAAGACTCCATAAATTGTTATCAAGTAACGAAGAATCACACTACACCACTTTGTCCTAGATTCTTTAACACTCTTAAGGTTTAGGGCTAGTGTGCCTAGGCTTATGCATGTAACATCTTATAAATGTGATTTCATGTTCATGGAGGTCATAACAAACATAAGAAAATGGATAATCCAATTAATCATAAGTGTACACACTTATTCTAGATACTAATTCTAATTTAGAAATTCATCATTTTTCTTAGCTAATCAAATTCCTAAAGTCTTTTAGATGGAGGTCTTGTTGTTTCCCAAGTAGGATTGTCCTAAGGTTTAGGGCTAGTATACCTAGGCTTATGCATGCAACATCTTATTTCTTGTTTATAAATGTGATTTCATGTTCATGGAGGTCATAACAAACATAAGAAAATAATCTCTTAAGGTTTAGGGCTAGTGTACCTAGGCTTATGCATGTAACATCTTATTCCTTGTTTATAAATGTGATTTCATACATCTTATTCCTTGTTTATAAATGTGATTTCATGTTCTCGGAGGTCAAAACAAACATAATAAAATAGATTTTTAAGCTATTTGGTTTTTGTCTTATAATTTATATGTACATGGTTATAAATAATGATAAAAAATTAGAAGTGTGAGCACTGTTGGGCTTGAGAACAAAATTGAATATAGACCTCCATGTGACATGGATAAATACCTCTTAACCATCCTTGAATTCAATCATAATGGTTTTATAACAATCCATGCATAATAGCCACATAGGGGTCGGTGGAAATAATTGTTTTTCCCCTCAATGAGGTTAATGTAAAACTAGTTTAGGGAACAAACAAACTTATAATAGAGGCAAACATCCCATTCAATATCTTAAGAACATTCACAATGTATGTCAAATCATTTAATACTCAATGCACACCGTTTGTCAAGGGTATGAGGAATTTAAGTGGCCTTTTCTTCAAGGAGGTAAGGGTTGATGCCTAAGTGGTTGGGAAAATGGTCTGGATGTGTCAGCCCTTGCTAAGTCATAAGTTATTGGTATAGCTAGCTTGCGAGCTATTGGATATATTATTGGTGTCCTAGTGGAAGTTGAAAGGTTTAATCTTAGGCCTTGCTAAGATTACTCTAAAGAGTTACTAATTCACCATGGATCCCCCCCAAAAATACAATGAAGGGATGATCTTATTGAAATTCATATTAGGCCCTCCCAAATTATTTATTGTCATCCATTCTTCTTCATGGTTAATACTATGCACATCCTTCATTTCACTCCTTGAAGCCTCAAAATTCATCAGAGGAGGGTAAAATAAGCTCCTATGGGGCATGGTCTTGCATGTTCTGAGGGAAACTAGCAACTTGAGGTTATGCACACATGTCTCTTTAAGGACAATAACGATTGTACTTCACAAAATGAGTTACCATTTTTTGAAATGCTTGGAAAAGTCTAAATTTGGCTTGCAAATACTATAGGAAGTCTTACAAAGTATGCTACCGCTTGAGGGTTGCTTAATACATGGTTTGTATATCAAATAATCTTTTCAAGTCCTCCAAGGGAATGCCACAAATTATAATCATATGCATTCAGAAAGTCACTAAGAAGATAACGTGTCCTTATAGGAAACAAATTCCAAATTTACAATGTTTTCAAAAGCAAATTCTCAACCACTCATTAGGGAGTTCAATGGGGGCCATAATTTCTAATTATCCATATTAAATAGACATGGAAAGCATTTCTTCACACATTGACATAGTTAAATAGTTTGTATACATGAGTTTACTAAATGCATTTCCACATATATTTCCAAATTAATTAATTATAAACAATGATTTCATCCATTAACATCTCCAAGAATTTCATGATATGTTGTCTCGGTAAGTGATGTAATTTAATTCATCATCATAAATGAATACAAAGGAGGAGAAAAAAATAAACTTATGTTTTCCATATAAATGGGTTCTAAGGTAATTCAGTAAGTGTACACCATTTTTCTCCCAACCATTGGAAAATTCCATGTAAATGCCACCTCTTGTGTTGGGTAATGTGACTATCAAGGTGAAGAAGAAAACTATAGGATTTTATTTTATGAAAAAATTCAAGACCCACCAAAGAGAGCCACCATTGAGTTCTCTTTTCAATCATTTGAATATACTAATTTAACACACTCTCTACTACATAGAACACAAAAATGCACTGCCTTTTTTGGTCTCTAATGTCTTAGGAATCTCCTTCCTTTTCGTGCTTTCTAGTGTGTGTAGCAAGAGTTCTATCCCTGTCTTCTTTTAGATTGAAACTTCCATAAAGGTATACTCCTTAGACAATATATTTGAATCTTGGATCAGTCCAAACAAGCTAACAATATATAGAGATATTAACAAGATTTCCTACTCATTGTTGGTGCTGAATATCACCTATTGGTGCCTCTTTAATTACTCTGTGGCTCATACAATCGTTGGCCTACAATTATCACTAAGATTTTTTTTTTTAATTCTCCTCGAGAAATATCTTTTCTTAAAGTTGTCCTCTCTTAACTCAAAATTCCATGAATCATGAGAGGGAGGAGTCATCACTCCATTCTTTTCTGTGTTCCTTGATGATATGACACAGTTATTATAGAGTAGGAGGTAAATGGTCAAGGAGATAATTACTTGAGTTAATGAACTCAGATCACTATGCTCTTAATTCAGTTAACATAAACATTATAATAAAGTGGATATAGGACGATCAAATGGAAGAGGGTCATTGCTTGTATACAACATTATTGTAAAATGTAGACCAATCCCCTCTTAGACCCATTTAATACCATTCTCGATTTTTTATTTTCAAAGAGGATATACATCTTTCTTGGCATCTTTTGTTTACCATGTGGCTTCATTTGGGCAAAAATGCTTCAATTGCACATTTATTTATGTGATGGCTTGGTTTCAATGCAATGATACTTTGTTGTCTAAGATACAATGGGGCTTTGGATGGAACTCTCCCTATAGTTCCACCTAGATTACAACCCAATCAATTACATGGTTAGGATCATATGGAAATATTTCTTAAGGAATGGAACATATAAAACATTATGTATTTTAATCTTATTCGTCAATGCAAACTAATATGTTGTTAATTCTTTCTTATCTAGAATACCAAATGGCTCATAGTATCTAGTTATAAGTTTGACATGATTTCCATTTTTCAGGGAACTCTTTAGTTTAAGTTTAGGTTCCTCGATTTTAAATTCCCTTAGTACTCTACTCTTGTTTGTATAACTTTCCTATCTTTTTTATCCATCTTCAAATTGTCTGAATGATTTCTTGTTCCTCCTTGAACATTTTTGGCCGAAGCATGAATATTTTCACCATATTATCCTAGTTCATTGAAGCATTATATATATATATATATATATATTACCAACATTTAGTTATCGAACCGGGGTTGTAATACTTGGAGATGAAAACAAAGTATATGTCGGATCAAAGCCTGCCTTATTCTATCTCAATGTTGACAATTACAACTGATGAAAACTAACAATGAAATAACATGCACATAAAGACGCACTCAATGTTTAATAAACACACATATTGAAACTAAAGAATGTTTGCTAGTCCTTGTCTTAAATCCCCTCGCACAACCCAAAACACAATATTTCACTCTATAAAGCAATGTTCAAGCATTCAATAGTAGGTTGGATTTGAAGAACAAAGGATTATGGTTCTATTGGTTAGTATTTTGAAATCAAATGCAAAAATAAAGGCAAGGAATCAAAACCTAAAACCGAGTAAAGGCATAAAATAAATAAGAAAAAGTAAAAGTGTTAACAATAAACTAAGTTAACAAAATAGAGGCAAAATGTTACCGAAGATTGAGGAGCCCTTCCCAACTTGATTAACGTTTCCATGATAAATCAAATTAGACTAAGATAATACACAAAAACTCATGAATCAAACAACATTCATTAATGACATATCAAACCCTATTGACAAGAGGGCAACACAAAAGCTTGCTGCCACAATGAACTTCTAATCAATTATCTATTCCAAGCCTACTACAAGCCTACTACAATAGTGAATTATCAACAACTCCTAACTTTATGTTGGGTCTAAATATTAGTACAAAACAGCATGGAGGTAGACCAAAACCAATCCCCCAATCTTATTGCCTAACTACAAGATACAATTAAAATAACAAAATGATAATACTCAAGACAAATTGTATCTCTTGCTTCCCAAATTAAAATACATCTTTTCTTTTCTTACTTAGTTGAAATGTTCATCATCAACAAGAGTTTCATGCACTTTTATCTATAGATCAAACTCATAAATATTGATAATTTACCTATATGTAACTTGCATGCTTGTTTAAATTGCATTTTTCACGCTGCTTGCTTTCTCTCTTTTATGTGTTTTGATGGCATGCCCAGAAAAAACAAGGGGTTGGGTTTAAAGAAAGCGACAATTGCATGACGTTCACGATCCAAAAATAGCCGACACGGAAGGTTAAACTTCAGTTGAGGAGAACGATTATAAGTACCTTTATCTTTATTTTTATTTTTTTGATAAATTTGGCTGGGCAGGTTTTGTATCATTAGGCAAAGTTGCATGGAAGGCTTATGCAATTTCTGGCGCTGAATTTGAAGATTTCTTCGAGGGAAGTTGGTTCAGAAACACGCCCGAGGTTCATTCCCTCCATCTCGTCGTCTGCGATAACTTACAGGCGATCGTGAGTTGGGAAGCAACAGGAGATTGTGGAGAGGAAACGGGCAATTGTTAGTTTCATAAGGCGTGTCTGAAGTTTGCGATTTCGCTTTGGCCAGATTGCCATAGTTGAAGCAGGGGACTTGGACTTTGCGCGAAAGATTTCCTCTATTGGGATATGGCGTCCTTATCTGGGCTCCTACAGAGGCCATTTGCAGCCATGACAGCGACCGTTGCAGCTGCACTGTATGTAGATGTGTCAGATAAATTGCACAAAAGAAGTGCTCCTTCTTTGCAGGATTCAGGTCAGCCGTCTCTTCAAATTCAGTCTTCACCGCCAGTTCATGAAACCTCATCCCCCTCTGACTGCGCTACTTCATCTTCCTGGTTTTCCTATGCATCTGTTTTTACCCCATTGAATATATCAGCAATTAAAAAATTCTCAATTCTCTCAAAAGTTTCTCCCGTTGAAGGAACAATGCCACACCGTCAGGTTGTAGATACGCCTCTCTTGAATGGGTCATTGAGCCCTTCAGCTTATAACTTGGCATGCAATAAAGACAAGTTTGGTGGGCTTGCTTTCAATCATAAGTTTGTGTATAGGCCATCCAGTCTACCCTTCCCATACCCTATCCTCAATCAGCACTACATCAGCGGGCATTCCTCTTCATTTGCTTCTGTTCCTATTCTCTTCACGCTGTATAAGTCTGCAAATTTGTCATATGGTTTCCCAAATTCATTTTCGTCATCTCAAACCTCAAAATCTACATCTGAAAGCAGTCCTCGCAAGCATTCAGATTTGTCTCCTCATTCAAGATATTTCCATATTTGGCATTTGCCAAATCAGGAGACATATGGTTTACAAATTCTTCAGAGTGCCTGCTTGAGCATAAGAAGCCAGCAGTCGCTGTGGTTTTGCTTGGATGGTTGGGATGTGGGCAAAAGCATCTTAAAAAGTATGCAGATTGGTACACGTCTAGGGGAATTCACGCAATTACTTTCACAGTTCCTATGAAGGACATTGCCAGCTTCAGGCCAGGAGGAAAAGCAGAGCAGCAACTTGATTTGCTTGTAACACATCTAGCTCATTGGATGAAGGAAGACAATAAAGATTCCACAGAGAAGTACCTAATATTTCATACTTTTAGCAATACTGGTTGGCTGACTTATGGAGTTATGCTTGAGAAGTTTTCGGCTTGTGATCATACTCTCATAGATAAAATCAAGGGATGTGTGGTGGACTCTGCTCCTGTTGCAACACCCGATCCTGAGGTTTGGGCTGCAGGTTTTTCTGCTGCCCTGTTAAAGAAGCAGAGTGTTGCGACGAAGGGACTAATGAAGGGAAGAGAAGGGAGTGCAGAACTGTTGGGGTTTGACGAAGCTCATGCAAGTGAGCTAAAGCCTGATGTTACAGAGACAGCTTTACGTGTAATGTTAGAGAACTTTTTCAGACTATTTTTCAAGCTGCCCTATGTTGACAGGAGGCTTTCTGATGTGTTCAGAATTTTATCACATTAACAACCACAGTGCCCTCAGCTATACATTTACAGTTCTGCTGATAGGGTTATTCCTGCTGATTCTGTAGAGGCATTCATTGCAAAGCAAAAGCAAGCAGGATACAAGGTTAGGGCTTGTAATTTTGTATTGTCACCCCATGTGGACCATTTTCGGAAAGTCCCAGATCTTTATAGTGCTCAGATAGGCAGCTTCTTGGAGGAATGCCTGCCTTGTTATGAAGAGCAAAAGATAAATGCGTGATACAAGACCATCACAGAAGTGATATAAATCATTAACGAGTCTCAAGGATATCAGGCACCCGACTGAATGAATTGTTGGAAGAATCACAAAAATCGATTTTCACATTTAGGATGGTGCTCTGTCAAGGCATCAGGAATTGGCAGTGGATCTGTATTCACCTTGGATGCGTTTGACAGCACAAGCAAATGTGGTGCACAAGCAAATGCGGTCCAGTTAGTATCAGAATACACCTTGTATACAATTTATTGCATTCTTTAATTCAATTGTAAGAGACTAAGAGTGAGGTCTCCATCCATTTCAATTGTTAGAATTCGAGGTCCTACTATTCATATAACAAACAACTGTAAAGGTATTGAAAACCAAAATTAAGTTGGTTGATATTGTTTTACTGGAGAGTTCATTGTTGCAAAGCACCACATCATTTTGAATATTTGATGTGGCAACGAAGTTGGCTTGTTTTGCTTTGAAAAACAATAGTTTAATCATCAATAAAAACAAGTATAAATATGTTCAAATACTTATTGGAGGCATTGTTCACGATCTTTGATTTTGAAAAGATGAGTACATGTTCTTCATTATAACCCACTTCATTTGTTTGTAGCCTATACACTATCTAAGCGTGTTATCTTTTTTCTTTAAAAACAATTTCAATTCTTTCCAACGAAGGACACAATTGGCTTGATATATCCTTTCTTTAACAACTCTTGCAGTTGCATTTTCAATTCCATTAGTTTATAAGTACTCATTTTGTAAGGAGATTTGGATTTAAGTGCAACTCCAAAGATGACATCAATTGAGAAGTCAATATATTTGTTTAGGAGGTGGACTAGGGATCTCATCCCAAAACTCATCTTTTGGATTCCTATAAGTATTGGATAGCCTTTGAGCTTTGATCCCATGTTTTTTTGTTGGTTTTGATACATGAACCATGCATGGGAAATTTAGAGGTCTAAAATGGTCTTATTAAGGAATATTATTAAATAATAGTGGAAATAATAAAATAAGATTAGATTACATCATGAAATTTTATAGAAAAAAAAGGAAAAACTAAGTTTTCAACTCATATTTTCAATTTATCTCTTTACGGTTTTACTCAAATTTCAAACTTGACCACTTGTTGTATGCAAAATTTAATTCCTTATCTAAGGAATACCCATGTTGTATAATTTTGATGGACCCTTCTATATAAAAAATGAGAAATACATGAAAAAATATGATTACAATCACATTTTTCATGTATTTTTCATTTTTCGTGTAGCAGGGTTCATCAAAAGTATGCAATATGAGTACTCTTTGGATGAAGAATTAAATTCTTTATCCAACGAGTGTTCTCACTCTAAATTTGAGTAAAACCGTAGAGAAATAATTTGAAAATATGAATTGAAAAAATAGTTTTATTTTTATAAAGTTGCTTTTGGTTGTACATTTTTGTTTTGAGGTCCATTTTAGACCTCAAAATAAATTCTCTAATGTGCAATTGACATCACTTATGAAACCTTTTTTCAATTGCAAGTTTGAAATTTGCTTTATGGAAATGAACTTTTGAATAAATTTTAACATTCTTGGCTTTCCATCTCCATATATATAATCAAAGTTTATTTATTTATTTATTTATACTAACTAAGATTTACTTTATATGCTTCCAATCAATGCATACTGTAGAAATTTTGAATAATTTAACACATATTCACAAAGATTATCCTGATCATACAATTATAAGCGGAACATGTATAATACATAATCTCCTCTACGTTGATCATTAATTTACAGAAGCAGAAACATTCACAGGCACACATAGAAGCATCAATCAAACTCATTAACACAGTATCTATCCTAGGGAAAGCATCTCGCTAAAAACCCCACACTATCTGTATATTATATTGATTGAATCATGTAACATTACAAAGTACAATGCTTATCACAAGCAATCCAGTACCAGCTCCACCTGTTACACACAATACAACTCAGATCTGATCTCCAAATCTATTCCATTGCTTGCCTGCCTCTCCAGCTCAATACCTGCTCAAGGACTGATGAGAATGGCTTACCAAACTCGTATTTGACCTGCAAATAATCACTCACACTGTGTTGGACGTGAGCACAGGCTACAATTCTTGATATTGGCCAATTCATTGGCATACTCAATCCCTCTGATTGTGCAAATCATCATGCACAGCTATAGTCACAACTGATAGCAATCTGATCCTCTAACACCTGTCCTTGCTGAACTGAACATGCACTGACATGCAATTGAGTTAACTGATGTTTTCTATAGTTGCATTATGAGTTAATAACTTGTGAATTAATTAATAACTAATTCACCCAACTCATCTCTAGTCTATTGATCAGTTAGACTAAATACAACCAGTTTAACAAAGCTAAACTGAACACAACTCCATCAACTGCACCTCCAGTCCACTAAACTCAACTCACTTGAGTTCTAACTGAAGTCCTGCATGCAAATATTAGTCATCCCATAGGTAACCACGTATTTCCTTCTGGGATCTGCATGTACCACATCCATAGCTCATCCTGAAGTGCTCCAAGAGAATAAGATCAAGTTTATAGTCTCAAATATTATTATGAGACAATAATATTTGACTTTTCTATTTTTGACAGCCAGTGTAAAAATAGACTTTGATCACTCACACTGTGATCACTCACACTGTGGTCACCCACACTGTGATCACCCACACTGTGATCACTCATACTGTGATCATCCCTGCTGGATCAAAAATAGAACTTGCGCCATAATTTTCCTGCGGGCCCACTTAGTGAAGGCGACTCTTTTCACTAGGCTCCATCATCTTGTTGCATTCTCAACAAGCATTTCTTGTTGCACACTTTTCAACACATACTACTCAAGACATTATATGAACCAAGTGACAAGATTTTTAAATATGGACATGCAAAAAGTCCATTTATCTCCGATGGACATGACTCCACCAATTCACTTATTTTTCTCTTAGTTATTGTGTTTAACTGCACTAACCATGCTTTCTTATTCTAGAATTTTTGAAAACAATATGCCAATAAATTTAGCTACAATATGTAGAAATTAGTTTGTAGACTTGCAACTGCTCTTGAAGTTTTAATCTAAATCACAAGATACATATCTACACTACTGCTCTATGGAAATTAATTCACAATTTAGAACAAAAATCTCAGACATGCAAGAAGGAATAACACACATGCAACAAGTATTTTTATCTATGGAAAACAATCTGCTAAAAACCCCAATGCCGCTTGCGTTAATCAAATGAAATAGAGATGTATTACGACTGCTTTGCTCAATTGAGCTCACCCTACAAGTGCGCAACCTATCTCTCTTCTCATTGAAGGCCTCTGATCGAGACTTAGTCAAATTTTCCCTCGGCTTTATCTCTTATTTCCTTGCGTTGTTCCTTGAGGAATTAGTCCCTATTATTTAAAAAATTCCCTCAACTGAATTGCACAATTCCTTTAGGCTGATCATCTGGCTGCATTCAACACTTGTACACTCAAGACTAGTCTACAATTGATGTTACACTGCCTTGGAATCTCCACCTCAACTAGGTAACTCGAATTCCCTTCATTCACTAGCTATTTTGGGTTGATGGATCAGTTAACTAGATGATCACTGAGTTTGACTGAAGTCCCACTGCTTAACTAAACTTCCACTAGTTCCTCCAAAAGTTGGGACTAGTTTGACTGAAAACAACATGAGATAACTGACCTTAATTGCTATAAATTAGCAATCACACACGCAAAATTGAACTCTAACTCATCCAACTCGAATTTATTAGGTAAATTGGGTGACACAAGCCATACCATGCAAGTTAACGTCACTGAAGTTGTCTGCGAATGTGGAAATTTGTTTTTTCTCAATTTAATCGAAGGCAAAATCAAATTGAGAATTTCTTGCTGCATTTTCCAACACAATATGATCATGACCAGATCTTGTGACTAGATTTGGACAAATAAAAAATAAATAGATTTCTTATGAACCTTACCTTCAACTTCAACCACCAATTGTTGGTGATTTTCTTGTCAATCCTTTAGATATAGTGAATTATACAAACATACTTATTACATCTGTCAATCCTTTAGATATTGTGAATTCTACAAATGGAATTTATTACATCATTCTCTGTTGTAGCCTCTCGAATGTTGTGGACAACCCTATTTTCCTCCTTCGTCAGGACAATTTTTGAGAAAGTGATATTTTTAAAATCCCCAACATTTTAGGGATTAAGCTTAATCCCCATTGATTCAGTTGTTTTTTTTCCTTACTTTGCACTATGTAACTCTTCTAGAAACTGCTTCATTCATTTCTATATGTTGGAGGTTTGAATCATTTCTTCCTTTTTTCAACCATTTGTTTCTTCTTTTGCTTCCATGCATTATTATTTTTTGGTTTATTCTTTGTATCATTCATATAATATTTATATTTTTTTTATTGTCTCAACAAGATTTCTAAGCTCATCAAATTTGGTCCCCTCTTTGTGTGATTAAAGCAACTTGCTTAAGAAGTATTATTTTTTTACCTTCTTGTATTTGCTATACACATATCACTCCAACTTCTTGTTCACATACCCATAATACTCATCTAATTTATTTTTTTTGTTGAAAGTACTTTTTAAACAATTTACAAGTAATTTTCCTCTCATTGATTTTCTTCTCCTATTTACAATGATCCCACCAAATATATGTTTTTCCATTCATATTAAAGGCAATAAATCTAGCTTTTAGGTTTCCATAGTGGTCATGTACTTGGAAATATTTTTGGATTCCAAGAAGCCAAGCTTTAGTGTCTTGACAAGATTTCATCTCACTATCAAAGATAGGTGGTTTCAGGTTTTTTGAATTCTCCCTCTAAGTAATCTTTAAACTACTTTTAATTCCTTCTTATAAGAAAATAAGATTTTGCATTGATGCTCATTGAATCTTTAGTTGCAATTGTTTTTGGTAAGAGGATTCAGATCATGGGTTTTATGTTCCATCATTAGATATATATTATTTGGTACTTAGAGATATATTTTTTGAGTGACTCTTATCGACATTACTTGAAACCTATTGATAGTGTATTTTTCTTTGAATTTTTATCAAGTTTTACGATAAGGAAACATTTAACTCGTTCTGTTTCTTCTACGATTTGATTATATTTTCGTTATCTAACTCACAAATTTGAATTTATTCCCTCCAACCTTTGGTTGTCTCAACCACATTTGGAGGGGTCTCAATATCTCTCCTTCCATCAAACTTCACCTCCATTTGATTTTTTCTGATGATATTTTCTTCAAATACTTGAAGATTTTGTATATCCCTCATGGCAACAAAGGATAAAAGCTTCAAGGCTAATTCCTTGCAAATTTTATTAAATAGTAGTCTTCGTGCAACAAGGGTAACACGTTAACTTGACATGACACCAAAAACAATCATTCATTTTCCTTTGGGACCATATAACCCTTAGTGCTCTAACCATAATGCTTTGATACCATTTTGTAATGTAATTTCAAATCAACAATAAAAGTAAGGTTTGCTAATCTAAGGTTTCATTCATGGTTGCAGTGTGTAAATCAAATTCCAAAAATATAAGACCATTTCAAAAGAAATCCCTTCTTTTCTTTATTATGACAATGTCTAGCATTACAGTCATTAAACTTTCAGTCTTTAAATACAAAGTCTAGCTAAAAATTACTTCAGACAACACAATATAACTTCAAGGTCTCCACTCAATTAAGAGCTAGCACTTAATAATGTGCCACATATAACATGCCCATGATTATTACAATCAAGTATAAAAATCATAATCCAATTCACCATAACTACAAACAAGTATTCCATGTACTAAATCTTTTTCATAAATTGATCATTTGCCTTCACAAATCAAATTACTAGTGTTTCTTAGAAATTGGTACTATTCTCTCCCAAGGAGGACAATCCTAAGGTTTAGGGTGAATGTACTTAATATTATGCATGCAACATCTTATTTTTGGTCTATAAATGCATTTTCATGTTTATAAAGGCCATAATAAACATAATAAAATGATTCTTTAAGCTATAGAATTTTTGTCTTATAAATCACACGTACATGGTTACACTAAATGACATAAAATATTGAAGCATGGACACCAATGGCCTTAAGGAAAGATATGATATAAATCACTATACAATGAAGGTAATTACATCACAACCATCCTCAAGCTAAATCATAATTGTTTAATAACCATCTATTCATGGCATTCATATGCCTTCAATGGGTATAACTTTCACATATCTTTAGGGGGAGGGGGCATGAGCGTTTCCCCTCAAGGAGATCATTGTAAACGAATTCAAGTTATAAACCAAATTATAATAGAGGTAAACATTTCATTCATTCAATTAAGAACATTAATAATAGATATCAAAAATTTTCAAGCACAATGTACACCATTTTCCAAGGGTATAGAGATTTGGTGCCCCTTTCTTTAAGAAGGGAATTGCAAGCAACAATGAAGGGTTGATCTCAATCAGATTCAACATTAAAAATTCCCCACTCATTTATTAAGTGTCACTCATCTTTATTCATGGTTCTCACATTGCTCCTATCCTAAAGGAATCTAGAATCTAGAGCCTAGGCTTGAAAGTTTCCTTAAGGAAAATTAGCAACCATGGCAATATTGTCCTTTAGAGAGGAGCAAACATACTCTAACAAAAATTTTGTTGGAAAATGTTATAGGAAATATTCCTAAGTTAGGATACTATTTGAGTGTTGATTGATGTGTGGTTTGTACATCAAATAATCCTTTCAAATCATCGAAGTGAGTGCATGCCAAATATTATAATATATTCTCTCAAAAGAAAACTAAGAAGATAATGTGTCCCTACAAGAATATAGGTTCCAAATTTCTAATCTTAAAAAAAAATAGATTTCTTAACATTAGGGAGTTCCAATGGGACCATAAATTCATTTTATTATTTTTAAATAGGCACGTAAAACATTCCCCCACATAATTATTTAATCAAACAATCCTATTCTAGACTATAAGAACATGAAGGCAAATAAGAGACATATAGAAATCACAAGTCAATCTTATTTTTATCAAAATATTCCATCACCCACCAAAAGACCCATGACATATTTTTTTAATTAATCCTTCAAACATCATAGTTCTAACACCCATTCTACTATTCCATACGACATAAAATGTACTCTCGCCTCTACTTTATAGTGCCTCAAAAAAATTGATCCATTATGTGCTTTTCAATGTGTATAGTGTTGGAATATGTCACTTTGGAAGGTAATAATGTCTAGGTTGCATCAAAAGAAAATCCAATTTTATGTAAAAGAGGTATATCCCACATTAATCATGTAGTAAGATACCCTTGTAATAGTTTATTATATAAAAAAGTGAAATTAGGGAGTCTCATAAAACACACAAGAAGTCATATGATAGATTTATCATTGTAAAGTGGTGAAGCATTTGTGGTTGTGTTTTTGTGAGATTGAAGGTAATAATGTCTAGGTTGCATCAAAAGAAAATCCAATTTTATGTAAAAGAGGTATATCCCACATTAATCATGTAGTAAAATACCCTTATAATAGTTTTCTATATAAAAAAGTGAAATTAGGGAGTCTCATAAAACACACAAGAAGTCATATGATAGATTTATCATTGTAAAGTGGTGAAGCATTTGTGGTTGTGTTTTTGTGAGATTGAAGATTTCTGAAGATAGTAAGGACACTACACTATTACCTTCCTGTGGATGTTTCCCCAATTCTCATTTTTCATCTCCTTTCTTTTGATTAAATGTTGTTATCATGTTTATAGGAGGTAACAACATCAAAGGAAAAATCAAACCATGTATTTACTAATCTAACCTACTATAAGAATGATAACAACATTTAATCAAAATAAAGGAGATGAAAAATTGGGGAAGCATCCATGGGAAGGTAATAATGTCTTTACTATTTTAAGAAATCTCCATTCTCGCAAGAGCATCATTACAAATGCTTCAACACTTTATAATGATAAGACTATCATATGTCTTCTTGCGTGTTTTATGAGACTCCCTAACCTATACTATGTACCAAGAGGTATTGAGAAATTACATTTCCCATAATACATGTGGGATAATGTAATTTCACTTATTTATATAATAAACTATTACAAGGGTATTTTAGGACATGACGAATGTGGGATATACCTCTTACATAAAATTGGAGTTTCTTCCAACATAATCTTACCCAAAAAGATAAAAGGACCAAGTAATGAAGCCCTAAAAAATTGAAGTTCAAGATGTTAAAATAAACCTTACCATACATATACATAGGTTATAGGAATAATTAGTGGAATAGGCATATTATATATGGCCACAAACTATTTAGGAAGTTGACCTACGCAAACTATTTTGGGAAGTTGACTTGTGGTGATACAAAGATTGTTTTGTGATTCAAAGTTTGAGGCGTGTCAACGAATCCTTGACATGCAAGCCACGATATTGCATACAAACTCAAATACTAGTTGACCAATATTGATATGGTAGCAAAACTTGTAACCCCAATGCAACACGATCCCAAGAAAAATGAAACAATATATGGCTGCCAATGGTTTAAGGAAATCAAATAGTGACAACTTGAAACAAAAATTAATTGCTTTGTTGTGGCTGTAAAAAAAATGTTAGTATAAAAAAATATGTAATAGGAAACCCAAACAAACTCGGCCGTACCAATTTTGTATAAGACTATAAAATGTGCAGATAGAGTCAAGAAAGGGCCCAACAGGTAGATCTGGAAAAATTGAACTTGTCCAAAAAAAATCACCCAAAAAGGACTCTTGCAACAAAAATTATCAGCTTTAGAAGAAATCGTTAGACTTGGTAATGAAAATTGGCTTGGTAAATACAAAACTTGAAAAGTGCCATAAAAAACTTTAGGTTAAAAAATAAAATAAAATAAATCTATGTAGCTTTGACAAATGAAAATATTTCAAGCAAACAAAAACCAATTTTAACAAACCAATAGTCGATCCTAACTGATTTCTTTGTTATGGATCCAACAGTGAGGTAAAAAAAAGGTACAATTTTGTAGCAAAAATGCCTAGATCTAAAGGGAGTCCTTAATTGCTACTAGATTTGCTGGAAAATCTAGTAGCCATTAAGGATTCCCTTTAGATTTGGACATTTTCGCTACAAAACTATAATTTTCAAATTTTTGCCATTCCCTTTAGATTTGGACATTTTCGCTACAAAACTATAATTTTCAATTTTTTTTTTTTTTCCTGACCTCACCATTGGATTCAAAACAACAAAATTAGCTAGGATCGACTATTGATTTGTTAAAAATGGTTTCTATTTGCATGAAATACTCTTATTTGTTTAAGATACCTAGGATAATTTAATTTAATTTTAACCTAATTTTTCTAGGCGATTTTCAGGTTTGATATTTACCAAACCAATTTTTTACCAAGCCTAATTATTTCTTTTGATGTTAATACTTTTTTTGCAAGAGTTTGTTTTGGGAAAAAATTTCCTGACATGTTCGATTTTTCCAGATCTACCTGTTGGGCCCTTTCTCAACTCTATTCAACTATAATTTTCAAATTTTTGCCATTCCCTTTAGATCTGGACATTTTCGCTACAAAACTATAATTTTTTATTTTTATTTTATTTTTTATCTGACCTCACCATTGGATTCAAAACAAAAAAATTATCTAGGATCGATATTGATTTGTTAAAAATGGTTTCTATTTGCATGAAATACTCTTATTTGTTTAAGATACCTAGGATAATTTAATTTAATTTTAACCTAATTTTTCTGGGCGATTTTCAAGTTTGATATTTACCAAACTAATTTTTTACCAAGCCTAATTATTTCTTTTGATGTTAATACTTTTTTTGCAAGAGTTTGTTTTGGGAGAAAATTTCCTGACATGTTCGATTTTTCCAGATCTACCTGTTGGGCCCTTTCTCAACTCTATTCATGCAATGTATAGGGTTGTATGAAATTCATACAAATGAGTTTTCTAGAATTTCCTATTTCTTATTTTTTTGTAATAAATTCTAGATTTGCGGTTTTCTGATTTGTTGTGACAAGTTTCCTGATGTTAACAAATTTGTGTTGCAACATTTTATAACATCTATTTTTCCAAAACATGCTACACAAATTTCATTGCATGGCTTTTTTAAATTTGGGCTTTGTGGACAATCCACACTCTCTTGCCTCATTAACATAGGCCTATATTTGGCCTCATTACCCTCGGTCATATCCTCTTATTGTCAACCACGTCCTCCTATGAGTCTCTAAGGTGGTATACACCACCTTCATTGTTGTAGATACAAACTAAAAAAAAGAAATTGAATGGTTCGACCTTGAAGATAGGGAAATGACACAATATATTGAGTTGTGGTAAATATTTTCTTGGTTTTAAAACAAAAAAACGGTTTCGCATTTTGTTTTATTGTATGTTGTTTTAAAAGTGAGCATTTTATTTTATTTTAAAGAAATGGGTAGGTATTTTTATTATAAACACTGGATTTTGGTCCATAACCCTCACAATATTCATCATGTTCTAAAAAATACTATGTTTAATAGTACAAAAAAGGGAAAATCTATGTCTATGACTCCTACTATTCAGAACATATGCCCACTATAGACACTATAATAAACCCATAATATTAATTGAAATTTATAGAGCATTACAGAAATTGAAACAATACTTTTTAATTGAATTCATATGATACTGCAATAAGAATTTCCATTGGCTGTTTAGAATCTTTCTCCCTTTTCTTTTGGATGTTTCCCCTGACACATTTGACTCTCTTATGCTCAAGTTCCTTGTCAAATTCTACATCTACAAATATGTCTAGATCTCCCATGGCGATCATGCCTTCCAACTCTGTTAGTCTAATGTCCATTGCTTCAAGTTTAGTTTTGTTATCCAAATTTGATTTGTTGTAGAGACCCTTCAACAAGACGTAATCTGTCTCCAATATTTCCAATTTTGCGTGACTTCCTTCTTCTTCCAAGTCTATCTTCCTTGCTACCATGCTCAATAAACCTTATACTCTTGGTGTTAAATGATCTAGGAGCATGTTTAGATTCATGAACACCTAAGGCTGGGTCACTTGTCCACCCTCCTCCACAACTTAGAAGAAACCTTGAACTTCCCCTTCCAAATATATAATTCTCCACCCTCCCGTTCAATTCTCATAGAGGAATGTTATGGATCCTTTGTAGAGCATTCCAACTATTATAATAGAGCGCACGCCTCAGATTCACTTTCGAGACGCCATTATTTTGAATCTGCTATAATTGTACGATCTATATAAACAATATATAGATATGAATGCAGAGATGGGGCAAGCATGGAGAATCCGAGGAGCATTAAAGCCTCTCCCATTTGAAATGACCCCATATTCACCTGCACGCACCAAAGTTCAATTAATAGAGATGGAGTCTGTTTACACATGTGCATCGTTTGTATTGCACAGGAACAACATCTAACAATGCCATACCACCACTAAGCCACTAACATCGAACCATGTAATTTTAATTTAATGGGGGGCCACTGGACGATTCTCAAGATCACCAGAGGGGATAAACTCATCAATTCTATGACTGTTATTACAATAATGTATATCCATTTCTTATCCCTTGAACTCTTTTCTTGACAATGGATTTCAAATCCCTCCTTTTCAATGAATGAATACTTCCCCATTTCAATCATGGAACGAGATTATATTGTGTGAGATCAATTTCCTTCTACATTATCCCCTCAACTAGAGTCGGAAAAGTCAGGTTTGGAGATGAAAGTTCTATAAACATGATAAAATTAAATTTGATTAAATTAGCAAATTTGTAATATTATTCTTTAAATGGTTGCTGTAAAAGAATAATAAAAAATCTTCCTAGCCTTATGAATTTGTTGAATAACTACCATTGAGTGACCTAATACCATTATCTTCGATATCTTGTGTGTTATTGCTAATTCTAATTCTTGCCAAAGCGCTAAATATTCTTCTTGGTTATTGGTTGTAATGCCCAATCCCCATGAAAATTGGATCTCTTTTTCTCATCGGGGCAAATAATTACCCCTCTTGCTTCTACCACCCCTAAAGTGAGCAATTTTTATAACACATGTTTTCGTTATATTTTAAAATTTTATAATAAATATATTTTTATAATAACGCTATATATATTGGTTTTGATATTTATAGTTTGTTTTTCGACTTACAAAAGTGTTAATTTTTTGTAAATAAAATTTTTATTTATAATAAATTAACACATATAATTTTCTTATAAGAAGATTATTAAACAATTTTCAATTGCAAACATATTTCAAAAACAACTAACTACTTTAATAACAAGATTTATTGAAGTTTTTCCTTTAATATTAGCCTAATGGATATTGATTATTAAGTTTCTAATAGAAGTATTATAATTTTTTTCATCTTTCTTCTTGTTACTAGCCACCTATTCTTTTTTTTTTGGATCAAAAAGCTTCTATTGAATCATGCAAAGATTACATGGCTACCCAAATTTCACTATTCTTATGACCTCCTACCAGATTATTTGGCTAGAAGAGAAGCACAAAAATTAATCGCAAAGTGTCAAAAACTACTAACGACCAAAAAATGGGAAGACCAAAAGGTCCAAAGTACCCCTAAGATGAAGATACAACCAATAAAAATTAAGGAGTAGGAGGATGAGTTGGAGATGGATTATCTTGTTCATTACCCACCAAATCTAGAGTCCTAAGTTTTCCATGGACATTGAATTCTATGTGAGCCATTCTCCCTTCCAGGTGCTCCAATCGCTCGACATTATCCTTTGGCCTCGTCGAAGTGAATCCCAGAGATCCTGAATGTTCCATTGATTGTGCTGCAAACCATTCGTGAAGCCTATGACTTGATTACAATCATCATGGTGATTATCCAGGAGATAGGTGACATATCGAAGCTGAGAATCCAAGGCATTGATAAGAGGAGGAAGGTCAACATGTCCAAGAGAAGGGGCACAATTTTGGGCCACCTCCTACTCCAGTTCCACTTCCACTCCACCTTCTCCCCACAAATCATTGGCTTCCTTTCTATGCTTAGCCCTTTTCCCTCCAGGACTGGGCCTTCTATGCTTTTAGCCATGATGCATGTACATGATAAAACCAACCCCAACCCACTGAGACCACCATCGTACGTCCAACAATATATGGATTCCTGACTGCAACTCTAGAGCCTAGTACCCAACAAATGGGTTTTGACAATACCAAACCCAAACCTCACTTAAGAAAGACAACCCTTGACAAAAGCTGCCACCTTTCCCTTCCAAATTTCCGACACAAAGTAATGATGAATTCCTCCTCTCACCAACTGCAACCTCGACCACAGAGACTCGAAACACCCTAGAGTGGGAGTACTATTCTAGAAGCTTTGAGAGTAGACACGAAGACCCAAATATCCGAGGCTGAAGAGAGAATTTGTTTTTTCCCACTGCTAGATGGGAATACCTGCTCACTGCAAAAATACTGAAACAAGAAAACACCCAAAACAAGACTCCGATCTCATTGCAATTACTATGCCCTAGCCTCATATCTCCATCTTCTATTAGGGGGCACGTAATTATAGATCCAATTCCTGAGTACCCAATGCAATCCCATGACCCAAGAACTTGCTATGAAACCCCAATTGCAACCACCAATTACCTTGAGGTCTTGAGGACCTAGGTGTCCCTCAAATGGAAATGAAAGCAACAAGGAATAAACACATTTACAAAGCTATACAACTCGACTTAAAGAGAGCGATACATTATGAATTCCAAAGGAGAGACCAAGAAGACTTACTAGATTATCTACGATAGAGCCCCAATTCAAAAAGCCTCCACTAGATGCCCAATGGTAGAGAAAACTCCAATGTACGACCTCACCAGGATCCCAAACTTGGCGCGTTTGACCACCAACGACACCACAATAGATTCCCTACTTGCATTAGAGAAAATTTATTACAGAGAATCAAAGACGAAGAAGCATATGTGTTGGCGACCTATGAAAACTCTTCATAACTTCCACCACCCTCACGTATTCCCATAACCAATCTTGCAAACAAAAATACTGCTCTCGTCATCCTACATATAAGGTTATCACTCCTGATCTCGAACCTTCTATGCGACCCACACTGCATGTGAACAACACACCACATGTCCCTTAGTTGAATGAACGAGAGGGGATAGTCCCTACTCTCAACCCCAATATGTACACGATCTTTTGCCCCCATTGGGGGTTAGACCCCTATTCTTATTTACAAAGACTTAGTTTATTTTTTATTCATCATTATGATGCTAATGTAATTTGTGTTCTTGCACTATTAGGTTTTAACTATATTCCATGGACGAGAAAAATGATTGATGTTCAAGAATGCCCATTAATTTTATTCCTATTTATCTTGTGTGGAATGGATTATGGATTTTGGTGCCTCTAACCATATGCTTGGTATTGCTTCTTTCTTTTCCTCATATGACACTAACAAGCACATACCACAAAAAGTTTCTATTGGTGATGACAAACAACTTTCAATAGTAGGTTATGGTAATGTTCAAGTTCCTAATGGTATATTGGAAGATGTTTTTCATGTTCAAGGAATACCCATTAATTTTTTCTTTCAATTTATAATGCATGTCAAAAATGTTATATGTTTGAAGCATGGACAGATAAGTATGTTCTTAAAGATATCAAGCATAACTTCAAAGTGGTTTCTTCAGGTCATGTTGATCATGACTCTGGTTTATATAGCCCTTTTATTCCTATGTTTCTCATGCTGATGGACAAAGTATACTATGGCATGAAAGATTAGGTTACTTAAATTATGGTAAAATGCAATTGTTATCTAAAATGGTACTTAGCTAATCTCTTGTCTCTTCCACTGAAGGTGTTTGTGAGAGCTGTGTACATGGTAAACATCATATGGAAGTGTTTGATAAAGGTAAAGATGGGTGTGCTACAAAAAAATGTAAACTAATACATAGTGATACATGTGGTCTACTCGAAACTCCTCTCTCTTATGTTGTCTATTTCCTTGTTTTTATTGATGATTTTACTAGAAAAACTTTTATTTTCTGAAATGTAAAAGTGAAACTTTTGTTAAATTTCAAGAATTTAAACCCATAGTTGAAAATGAATATGCATTAAGACATTGACTAATAATAGGGGGTACGCAATTCACTAAAAGGGGATTTTATACATACTTAACTAAGCATGGTATTCAACATCAAAAAACTGTTCCTTATACATTTCAACAAAATGGGGTAGTTGAATGGAAAAATAAAACTTTGGTTGGAATGGATAGATGTATGTTGTATTATAAAGGATTGCATAAAAGTTTTTGGGTTGAAGCCATTTGTTGTGCTAACTACATCTTAAATCAAATTCCCACTAAGGCAGTTTTGTAAATTACTTTTGAAGAAAAGTGAAATGGAAGAAAACTTGACATAAGTAACTTCCAATTTTTTGGTAGTGAATGTTGGGCTCATATTCACGATGACAAACATAAAAAAATTTAGATCCCAAGTCTCACAAACGTATTTTTGTTGGTTACAGTGAGGATTCTAAAGCTTCCAAGTTGGTTGATCCATCTACCCAAGTTGTCATCATTCGATGAGATGTTCAGTTTAATGAATTTTCTCCTGTTGGAAAATGTAATTGGTTTCAGTCTTCATAATTTTCATTGTACTTATGTCATTATGTATATCTTATGTAATAAGAAAAGGAAGGAAAAAATATTATTTTCAAGCATGGGGTTCATGCTCCATTTAAATGGTCATATAGATCAAGCATGCATTTCATGCTCCTAGGGATTTTCAAGCCACAAGAATAATTGCCATGATTCAAGAGTGTCAATATCATTTGTATAAGACCCATTTAGACAAGTTGTAACATGAAAAAGATTTTATTTTTGAGTCTAGAAAGCCAAAATGATCTCCAAAACCAAGTCGACCCTACTAGTGAAAAGCAGGCCTAAAAGAGGGCTATTCAACCTCATGAGAAGGATATATATAGAAGAAGATTTGACCTCATTAGCACACACTTCTGTAGTTCGATATCAAGCAATATACAAGAATAAAAAGTATGCGAAGATCTAGGAGAAGGAAAAATCTCAAGAAGAAACCATAAATCTGAATTTTGTGATTATTTTCTCTCACACGTGTGAAGACTCTACGGTTTCTGTATTTGTTGTAGGGCAGAAAAATGTAGGTTGAAGTTGCAGAAATAAATTGAGGGCTGAAACTTTGATTGAAGCATACCTTAAGGAAGTTTATCTTCATTGACTTTGGTTGAACTTGTCTTGAAGGAGATATTTTGGAGCGCTGACTTGTTGCTTGGAGAGGGTCATGGTCTTCAAGTTTGGGTCTTGGTTTTCTCATTGGATCCGATTCTATAAGAAGAGAAGATATTATTTTTGGGTTTTCCCTTGGAGGGGTTTTTCCTTGGCATGGAGCCTACTTCTTGTGTCTATTGTCTTTATTGTTTATGCTCTTGATAATTGTTTGACGAAAAAAATCTAATAAAGAACAATAAGAAGCTAACTAAAGTTCACAAGTAATTATTAAGGATAAGGATAATAGTTTAAATAGCTTCCCTACTAGATTCTCCGACATGGTATCAGAGCTAAGGTGAAGAGAAGGCAACGTGAAGATCATCTTGTTTCCATAAGATAAGTTTGCTTATCAAAAGGAATAATTTTCTAAGGACACAAGGAAAGGAATAAGGAAGAAAACCTCATCATCTTAAGAAGGATTAAGCTCTCATTGAATAAAGGAAGGCTACTAGAAGCTCTCATTGAAGGTCTCATCATCTAAAGAAAGGACATATATTTCTCTCTCTCTTGAAGGATCTTTGCTATTGAAGGAAATCTTTGAATTCTCTTGAAAGTTCTTGAAGGTATCATATTATTCTGCATGTCTCAACCTAAAAATCAAATGACTTCATTTTGCAAGAAAATAAAAAAGCTCGTTGGATCTATAAACTTCATAGCATGGAATAAGAGGATTAATTTGGTGCTCATAGAAAATGAAGTCATGGAATATGTTCTTGGAAAATTTGCTAAACCAGATAAATCATTTGCTAAGGACAAAAGGAAGAAAACTTCACCATCTTAAGACAGATTAAGCTCTCATTGAATATAGGAAGGCTACTAGAAGCTCTCATTGAAGGTTTCATCATCTAAAGAAAGGATATCTATTTTTCTCTCTCTTGAAGGCTCTTTTCTATTGAAGGAAATATTTGAAGTCTCTTGACAATTCTTGAAGGTATCAAGATAATTGAAGGCATCATTAATAAGGACAATTGTTTAACAAGTAGGTATCATATTATTCTGCATGTCTCAACCTACAAATCAAATGACTTCATTTTGAAAGGAAAGCAAAAAGCTCGTTGGATCAACAAACTTCCTACCATGGAAGAATAGGATTAATTTGGTGCTCATAGAAAATGAAGTCATGGAATATGTTCTTGGAAAATTTGCTAAACTAGATAAAGAGAAGACTCAAGAGTTAGCTATATATAATAAGGGAGAAGTGAGGGCACAAAGGATTCTTATTGAATCCATAAAGGATCATCTCATTCCCTTTGTTTCTAATTTAAATATATCTAAAGAAATCTATGATAAATTGGTGAAATTGTGCTCTATAAGTACATGAAGATAGAAAATATCCTTGAGGAATTAGCTATATAGAACAAGTATGTTAAAGGATGAAGATATGTCCTCATATCTTATGAGGATCTCATAATTAAGGGACCAATTGCAAGGGCTTGGGGAAGTCATTTCTAATTTAGAGATGATTACTTGTGTACGAAATGCTTTGCCATCTGAATGGAGTAGTTTTGTAACTAGTGCCTACTCAAGAAAATATACTACTCCCTTAGATGAACTATGGTCTCAATCTATCTTGGAAGAAAACAAAAATAAAGGCAAAGGATGACATCGAATCAAGTGAAAAGTATCAAGCATTTGTTGTAAAATATAAGAAGAAGAAAGGGAAGCTTGGAAAGTCTAATGGAAAACAAGATATGTCCAATGGAAATTTTAAGAAGGATTTTCCAAAAAATCCTCAAAACAAGAAAAAAAAGGAAAGAAACAAGTGGAGCTCACACAAATCAATAAAAGGAATACCTTGAGAAGAATCCAAAAGGTGAAGATCCCAAGGATCTATACTAGTGAAGGAAACTCCATCTCTATCAGGTTCATTTACAATTTTTCTTTTATTAGAAAGTAGCAGTTAGAGTAGCATGCAGCATTTCATTCTCTAGAATAAGTGTTGATTTTTGTGAAGCATGGAATCATTAAAAGAAGCATATGATAGTAGAAGAATTATAGCCTAAATGATCAAATTGGTTTGGAAAAAGTCATATTGCTGTCAAGAATGATAATATTTGGACCATATTGCATATCATAGTTCATCCAAGCACTCTCTAACATAATGTTAGAGGAAGTCATCTTGCAAGAAGGATCACCAAGATACTCCAATAAGAACCATAATTTAGAGAAGGTTTTTGGAAAAAGAATTATGAATAATATACTCCACCTAGTTTGGAAACTGTATTCTTGAACAATGAAGGGATGCAGATGGTCGAGTTGCAGTATGAAAGGCATAATTGAAGTATTTATCCTCTTAAAGAAGGAATCTTATCTTCAATAAGGATAGAAGCAAGCTCATTCAAAGGAAAGACAACTAGATGGTTATATGGAAGAAAAGGTATGCATCTTGTTAGTAACTCTTCTCTAGAAGGTAGAATTCATGTATACAAGAACCTTGCAAAAAGAGTTGGTCAAAAACACAAGCATGAGAAGTATTCCATGTGGTTACTCAATGCTTAATAAGTTGGTATGTTTTGTAATGGATAAAGATAAAGACTCTTCCACATAATAGTATGAATTAAAATGATGATATTGATCAACATCAAATATGATCTCCTGACGAAAGAAAAAGAGTTCATAATGACAACATCAAGGAAGAAAATATTACAACTTGTTCCATAGGTACTTTTATTAAAATTAAAAGCACGGAGAAGGATTTTTGTACAATATAAAGATAGAACATGTAGAAGGATGTTGATATTTTGATATTTTTGAACATATTTATTGAAGGGTTGTGTAAATAACTGGAAAATAAGTAGGAGAAATAAATCAGTTGATGCAGTAGAATTTCATGTTAGAAATTTTCACATGGTATCAGAGCTAATATCGGGCAACAATATTAGAGAATCTGAAATGAGTTATGGACATGATGCTGTTAGAGCAACAACTCAAAGGGACTCACACCGTTCTCCTAGGAAAGAGGAAAGTACACAGAATATAATGGATCACGACAGTTATGTGTTGGCTTCCAGACGGGAAGAAGAAGTTGTTTTCTTGTCAAGTTCATCTTCCACCGAGGTTTGGTATATTGATAGCGGGGCTTCTACGCACATGACGTGAATACAAGAATGTTTCTCGAGCTATCAAGAAGAACATATGAACTTCCAAATCACCATGGGAAATGACGCAAAATTTACCCCCGTAGGAAGAGGTACTTGTTACGGGAATAAGTCCCCTAGGGCTTTGGGTCAGAACCCCAATAGAGAAAGAGTAATCTACAACAAGAAACACACATACAACTCAGGAAAAATGCTTAAATAAACAAACTATGTGTGGATGAACATACCCAGATGTCCTTCGTTTGGGTAGTTCCAGTAGGGTTCAGACCCTCTACAACTCCTGATGATCTCCAAATCTGCAAATCAACCAATCCAAGCATACATAGCATCATATAGATAAAGCATTTTAATGAAATCAACTTTATATCATATAAGTAAGATGATTAGTTATACATCCAAATGACATTCATACATGAGTTACAACAACATCTGATGCATAAACAAGGTCAATTTCAGGAACAAAACAACGCTTCTTTTTATTGTAGAAAACTATAATAAACATGGAAAGAGTTCACTTGAGTCTCCTTCTTCCGGTTCCAAGCGAAACCATCCTCCAGGTCTATCCAGTCCCAGTCTTCAATAGCCTCCTTCCATAACCAATACCATGATATCTCAAGCAAGTGGGAGAATATCAACACTCAAGGAAACAAGGGTTTCCTGAACTTGGGGAAGTGCTTGAAGCACAAGGATACTTCAGACTTTATCAGGGGATAATCTTAGTATAGTAATTCTATCTCTTCTCTCCTCCTTAAGGCCTTCCCATAGAAGTCTTTTTATACTTCTCCCAAATTAGTTTTTTAGTTGGGAAACAGTTGGCCCACGAGCACTAGGAAGTAATCAATAGGTAAAACCCGTGAACTCCACCCATAGTTAAGGAAATTTAATTTTTTTAAATGTTTTAACACATATACGCGGGTTGGGTATTGACTAACCCACGTGTACACACTTTTATCACAGGGAAAAGTAGCGTACAGGGAGTAAAACATTGTTTTTAAAATATTTGGACCAAGTCTGGAAGGAGGGGTTGCCTTAGGCCTTAAACCAAGCATCACAAATACCAAGGGTGATATTTGGAGCTATAACAGTACTGTAGTTTTTCAAATAGAAGTAGGGGATCGACTTCGAGCTACCGATGTGCTACATGTTCCTGGATTGGGAATGAATTTACTCTCTGTATCTCAGTTACAGAGCAAGGGCTATGATGTATACTTTATCGGGAAGAAAGTATATGTCAAACATTTGAGTTGGAAGAAGAAGGCACAAATTGGATTCAGAAGCAACAGATTGTATAAGTTACAACTAGAGTCTCCAATGGCACTGATATACAACAATGGTGAAAATGATTTGAATGAACTATGGCACAAAAGGATGGGGCACTTACACCATGGGGCTCTGAGAATTCTCATAGAAACCGTCATAGGAGTTCTATAATTAAGTACCAAACAATATGGTGTATGCAAAGGTTGCGTACTGGGAAAGTACGCCAAAACAACTTATTCTAGAAGTAACAATAGGCCAAAGAGTGTTATGGGATTAATACACTCAGATATCTGTAGACCGATGTCCACAAAGGCTCTTAGTGGTGCCGAATACTTCTTCACCTTCATTGATGACCATTCCAGGAAGACTTCGATCTACTTTCTAGAAACCAAGGATGAGGTTTTTTATCGATTCAAAGAGTTTAAAGCTCTGGTTGAGAATCTGACAAGGAAGAGGATAAAAGCGTTGCGCTTAGACAATGGTGGAGAATATATTGATAAATACTTCACTGAGTTCTGCACAAGGGAGTGCATCAAAAGAGAATGGTTAACTCTATATAATCCGGAGTAGAATGGAGTAGTAGAGAGGAAGAACAGAACTATTGTTGAAGCAAAAAGGGAAATGTTGTATGATCAGGATATGCCCAAATTTCTATGGGAAGAAGCATGCAACACAACAGTATATATTCAGAATAAGACTCCTCACAAGGTATTAGGTAATATTACTTCAGAGAGTGTCTTCATTGGCAAGAAGCATAAAGTGAGTCATTTCAGGATATTTGGGAGCTTGGAATACTGCCATATACTCGAAGAAAGAGGTACTGTAGTTTTTCAAACAAAAGCAGGGGATTGGCTTCGAGCTACCAATGTGCTGCATGTGCCTGGATTAGGAATGAACTTACTCTCTGTATATCAGTTACAGAACAAGGGTTATGATGTATACTTCATTGGGAAGAAAGTATATGTCAAACATCCAAGTTGGAATAAGAAGGCCCACATTGGAGTCATAAGCAACATAATGTATAAATTACAACTAGAGTCTCCAATGGAATGGATAGGTAGACAATGTATGCAAACGAGACGATCTATGCAGAGGTTGCGTACTGGGCAATTACGCCAAACAACTTATTCCAGAAGTAACAATAGAGAAAACAATGTTCTAGGATTAATACCCTCAGATATCTGCAGACCGATGTCCACAAATGCTCTTAGTGGTGTCGAATACTTTGTCATCTTCATTGATGACCATTCCAAGAAGACTTGGATATACTTTAAAAACCAAGGATGAAGTTTTTGATCGATTCAAAGAGTTAAAATCTTTGGTTGAGAATCTGGCAGGGAAGAGGATAAAACTGTTGCACTCAGACAATGGTGGAGAATATATTGATAAAGACTTCACTGAGTTCTGCTAATCCAGATTTAAAGAGGAACAAAACAAATTATAGATATAACCATAAATGCAGAGATGCAGTAGAAATAATACTTCATTTCTTTAATGTAAAATACTGAAATATGCTTACAAACAGAAATGGAAATAAACCAGCTAGGGCGATGGTAGCTTATCTCTGAGAAGAGATGTGGTGGCTACATGCCTCTAAACTATCTTACAATGAGGCTTGAAGGCCTATTTATTGTCGAGAAACAATGGAAAACCCTAAAAATCTAAAAACCTAACCCTAGGAGATGAAGCGCCAAACTATGGGCCCCATTTTGGGTAAATTGGTACATCAACTTCCCGGGGCCGTAACTTTGGCATACGTTCTCAATTTGACGCGCATCATATGTCGTTAGAAAGATCTATATGAGGACTACAACTTTGGGATGAGAAACATTAGTCCATGGCCCCATGCTACTCCCAATTTTCCCAAAAAAAGTCGTTTAAGGCCTCAAAACGGCTCCAAAAGTTCAGGACCCAAAAAATTGCTAAAAATAGTAAATTGTGCTACAATTAAGGAAACTGAAAAAATGAAAGAGACAATTGTGGGGGTCCAAGTGGTATAGGTGGATGGCCACCAACATCCACTTGGATCATTCCTCCCCCCTTAGGAATCAATGGTCCCCATTGCGTTGAATTCCTCCATGAGATGAGGAAACTTCTACTGACCTTGGTCCCTAATGAGCTGTTCTGTGACTTCTGATGTTTCTAGTAATGGTGGGAAGCATGGTCGAGGGCGGTCCACATTGAACACTCGATGCAAGCCAAGGAATGGGGGAATGCTATGCTCCAAAGCATTGTTTCTCACAACCTTGGTAATGGTGTAAGGACCATATCAGAGTGGTCTGAGCTTCTGATGGGCTCTTGTAAGGCGTTCTTTTTGCAGGTGCAACCAGACTTTGTCACCCACCTGAAACTTGTGTGGCACCCGATGTTGATCATGTCGCTGCTTGTACTTGGCATTTTCCACAATGGAGTGGCAATAGATCGGCCCATTGGGTAGAGGTGCTCCGGAAGTCAGATCGGACGAATGCTTGACTTGACAGTGCAACGGTACCCCTGTGGGTGAGGAGAAGATGTCCCTGTCTTCTTTCATGACTATATCCACCTGCTTCTGCTGCGTGGAGGAACCCTTCCCGGGGGCCATGGATGTGGCTACGATCTTCCCCTTACTTTGAGGGTGAACCAGACAGAAAATAAATTTCCTAGTCTGGGAGATGATCTTACTGCCTTTCTTAGTAGAGATCAAAGAAGTGGCGATAGGTGGGGCTACCTCCGGTATCCTGTATAATATATTACACAAAGAAATAATAACAACGCAAGACCTTGACTCATACATAACATGTTGCTTCCACAATTATGGTTGGCCTAATAATACATCACAAAAATCAAGTGGTGCAACATCACACAATACCTCATCTGTGAAGGGCTTGATGCTGTAGGGAAGGCGACACTGTTGGTAGACTCGGAGATCTCATCCTTGGTGAAGCCACCATATGCTGTATGGTTGTGGGTGTGGTATGGTTGGTAATCCCAACCACTTCACGACCTCTGCTGAAATGAGGTTCTCTTGGCTCCCACCATCAATAATGAATTGCAGCGGCGAACCCTTCACCCACATCTGTGAGTGGAAAAGATGCTCCCCCTCCTCTAGATCATCGGGCTCATTCTTCTGGACCTTGGCAGTGGCAACAGTGGCATTGGGCTCTGCATCAATGATTTGCTTCCATTTTTTATTCTTGTTATCGGGTTCTCACTGAGGATTAGAACATGCATCTGATTCTGAAGCCTTCAACTCGGCCACCAACGACTGCTTGGTCTGACACTCACTTGTGTTATGCGTGGGGCTCTTATGGAACTCACACCACTTTCCTGTGTCCTTCTTTGACTTCGTGGCATTGTTCTTTTCTTGCGGCTTCGACGAGTTATATTGGGTCACCCCACCTTAGCTTTGTCCTTTGTTCTTCAGATTCGCAGATCCAAAGTCTCGCTTCTTTTGTTTAAACTTCTACTCAATCTTGACAACATATTGGTATGCCGTGCCAAGTGAGGAGATGTTTAGGAACTCCATCTTGTCCTGGATGTCCCTGTGTAGGAAACCGTGGTATTTGAGTACCAAATGCAGCTCATAATCCTTGATACCCAACTTTGTGCGAAGGGTATGAAAAATATTTGTGAACTTCGACACATCTTGGTCCCTTCCCTACCACAGCATGGTCCACTTCATGTATTTGTCCTCATAGCTCTTGACAGGGTAGTACTACTACTTGATGGCATCCCGGAATGAATTCCAAGTGGGTGCGGCTGAAAATAGTGAGGCCATACTCTTATCCTTTTGATTGTAGTAGCTTTCCCACCAGTCCTTGATGTGGGGGGCGGCTTTGAGAAGAGCGAAAGTGATATTTTCCCGGCTGGAAAAATCATGAATAGAAAAATAACCTTCTAGCAAATTTAACCATTTATCTACGACATCTGTGTCTATCTGACCCTTGAATATGGGGATTTCAAAGTTAACTTGTACCTTAAATGGTGTGGTGTTTCCAGAGTAGCTGTTGGAAGTAGATGTGTCACCCCTGGGTAGCTGCTGAAGGATATGGGTAAAGTTTTCCGTCATCGCGTTCCTTTGTCGCTTGAGGGCTTCTTTGAGCAAGATTTTGGTAGGATCTCTTGCCCCCTCATTTTTCTTTTCATCATACATGGGAGGCTATCGAGATTTGCAACACTGGTCTTGCAAAGATTCGACCAGTTCAAGCCTTAACTCCTTATATCCCGACCTCGTTGGGGATATGCAAAGAAAAACAGAGAAAAAGCAGACCCGATCTGATACCACTGATCCAGATTTAAATAGGAACACAACAAATTACAGATATAACCATAAATAAAGAGATGTAACAAAAACAATACTTCATTTCATTAATGTAAACTACTGAAATATGCTTACAAACAGAAATGGAAATAAACCAGCTAGGGCAAGGGTAGCTTATCTCTGAGAAGAGATGTGGTGGCTACATGCCTCTGAACTGTCTTACAATGCGGCTCAAAGGCCTATTTATTGTTGAGAAACAATGAAAAACCTTAAACATCCAAAAACCTAACCCTAGGAGATGAAGCATGAAACTATGGGCCCCGTTTTGGGTAAGTTGACACATCAACTTCCCGGGGTCGTAACTTTGGCATACGATCTCTGTTTGACACGTACAATACCTCGTCAGAAATATCTATCCGAGGACTACAACTTTGGGATGCAAAACATAGGAGAATGGATTGATGCTACTCCCATTTTTCCCAAAAAACGTTGTTTAGGGCTTCAAAATGGCTCTGGAAGTTGAGGACCCGAAAAGCTGCAAAAAATATTAAATTGTGCTACAATTAAGGAAACTGAAAAACTAAAAGAGACAATTGTGCGGGTCCGAGTGGGATAGGTGGGTGGCCTCCAACATCCACATGGATCATCTGTGCAATGGAAGAAATCAAAAGAGAATGGACAACTCCATATAATCCAGAGCATAATGGAGTAGCATAGAGGAAGAATAGAACTATTGTTGAAGCAGCAAGGGCAATGCTGTATGATCAGGATATGCCCAAATTTCTATGGGAAGAAGCATGCAGGACAAAAGAATATGTTCAGAACAAGACTGCTCACAAGGCATTATGTAATATTACTGCGGAGAGTGTCTTCATCGACAAGAAGCCTGAAGTGAGTCATTTTAGGATATTTGGGAGCTTGGCATACTGCCATATACCCGAAGAAAATAGGAAGAAGTTAGATAAAACTGAAGAAAAAGGATATCTTGTGGGATAGTGAGAATGCTAAGGCATATAGAATCTACCTTCCGGGAAATAGAAAGATCGTAGTACAACGGGATGTAAATTTCATAGAGGGAAAAGCTTTTAGGAAATCTTAAGAAATGCCTTACGAAGAACAGTCAAAGGATGATCCATTGGTCCAACCACTCTGACCAGCAGAAACTAGCACCAGTATTTCTCCAAGGCATAAGAATCCAAAATCTTCACAATAGATGGAATCTTAGGAGGAGGAGAAAATAGAGCCACCCATTACCAGTGGAAAAACAAGCCGAAAACTTTGACTGATACTACGAGGCACAAAGGATTTCATTGGAGACCCTAAGAATGAGAAAAGGGAAAGTAGACAACTAGATAGATACCAAGATTTGGTGGCTCAAGTTGGAGAACCCTCTAGTTTTCAGGAGGTCGTTAGCATCAAGTATGGGTAGATGCTATGGTGGAGGAATACAATTCCATAATGACAAATGATGTCTGGGAAGTGGTACCTAGACCTCAGGACATATCAATTGTAGGTTCGAGATGGATATACAAGGTCAAATATGCTGCGTATGACAACGAGGGAAAATACAAAGCCAGATTCGTGGCTAAGGGGTATGCTCAGAAGGAAGGGATAGACTATGGAGAAACCTTCACCCTAGTAGCCATGTATACTTCTATTAGAGTCATGATATACCTTACGACACAAATGGGGTGGGAGATTCACTATATGGACGTCAAGAATGCGTTCTTGAATGGGGTGATAGAAGAAGAGGTATACATTGAACAACCAGAGGACTTTGAGACACATGAGAAGAAAAATCATGCATGTCAGCTGAAGAAAGCTTTGTATGGGATTAAACAAGCGCCTAGAGTATGGTACGGTCGAATTGATGGTTACTTACAGAAGATGGGATTCATCAAGAGTGATGCAGATCCCAACCTCTAGTATATGATTGTAGATAATGAGCTTCTAATTCTGGTGTTATATGTAGATGACCTTTATTTGACAGGTGCATCTAGGCTCATCAAAGATTGCATGGAAAACCTAGCTACAGAATTTGACATGAAGGATTTGGGACAGATGCATTATTTTTTGGGGTTGAAAGTTTGGCAGTAGTGGGGTGAAATTTTCCTTGGACAAGGGAGATACGCTACAAATTTTTCAAAGAGGTTCAGAATGCAGGACTGTAGACCCATGGCTACTCCAATGATTACCAACTAGAAGAAGATTGATATGTCTGAAGATAAAGAAGTAGAGCTCACCTTGTACAGGAAACTCATATGGTCCCTAATGTATCTGGTCAACACTAGGGCAGAAATTTGTTACAATGTCAACACCCTTATTCAGTTCATGGTGGAACCGAAGAGGGCACACTAGGCAACAACCAAGCATGTTCTCATATATATATGAGGAACAATCAAGCATGGATTAATGTACACTTGAGGCAATGATATCAAACTGAGTGGGTTCACTGACACAGATTAGGTTGGAAGTTTAGTATATCAGAAAAGTACCACTGGGTATAATATCAACATTGGATCAGGAATGACCTCTTGGTGCAGTAGGAAACATAAGTCCGTAGCTATGAGCTCAGCTGAAGCTGAATATATGGAAGCTAGCACAACATCGTGTGAAGCCATATGGCCTAGAAAGTTGCTTGTGAATCTATTGAGGAGAAGGATGGAAGCGACCAATATTTTGTGTCATAATTAGAATTGCATCAAGCTCTCCAAGAATCCAATTTTTTATGATCGGTCAAAGCACATTGACATCAGATGTCACTTTATCAGAGAGTGTGTCCAGTGGGATGAAGTACCGTTACAATACACTCCGACAGGAGAATAGGTGGCAAACATTCTCACCAAGGCGATGACTAAGAATCCGTTTCAGTAGCAGAATCTTATAATGCATTTCTTGAGAGGTAGCTGAAACACATATGCAACAGTGACAACAATAGTGTCATGGGAAACAATACAGTGGCAGCAACAACATAGTAGATGAAGGGCAGCAGGCCGTGCATTAGCGACACAAAGGACCGACGTCGTGGATCAATGTGATACTTATGCTGGGTAGTATTGCTAGAGCACATTCCGCGCTAAGAGAGAGTGTTTATTTTTGGGTAGCATTGAATGTGATATAGCTTCGAAATTTTGTGGAGGGGCTAGAACACATGAGATCTCTAAGCCCCAAAAATCATTTGGAGAAATTCCACCGGGAGTGCATGTTAATCAAATAATTAATTCTTTTAAATGGCGCCTAAGTTAAAACTTAGGAAATTAAAATAGTTAAAGTGAATTAATGTAAATATGGGTGAGAAGCTTCTAAGAGATGAGGATCAATTCTGTTTTAATCTTAGCCGTTGATTAGATAATTGATCACGACCATTGATATCTCAAAAGGAAAAGTATAAATGAAGACTTGAGAGTCATTTGGAGACACACTCGGAAAATACTCAGTAACCCGAGGGAAGTCGATTTTTCAGAAGTAAGAATTCAATTTCGAAGGGAGAGTTGTAGGGTGAAGGAAGAGGAGGGTATCAGTATCAGTCAGAGACTAAGGAGGAGGGGATACAGTGGATCAGAGGGACAACGCAGAGGGACAAATCATAGGGACAACTCAGAGAGGCAACACAATAGAGGATGCAATCCTCACACAGAAGATGATGCAGTGGAGGCTAGAGGGTCTCTTGAGTGTCATAATTTCTCTAGTGATTAGAGGAAAATTATCTCAAATGTTTTCACAAAGGTTTCTCTATGTTCTATAAATCATTTCTTGTAAAGAGATTGTTGCTGAAGAATAATAAATAAACCCTCATCTGCTGCACCGATTTTCCCGCATTGGGTTTTTCTAAGGATTATTGTCCAAAAAGAACTGTGTTGATGTGATTGATTCTTGTGCTTGCATTTCATTGTTCTTTTCTCTATGATATTATGTGAAAACTGCATTAGAATTTACTTTGATGTTTACTAAAGGGTTCTGTAAATAACTTATTGTGGAAAGTAAGTAGGAGAAATAAATCAATTGCTACAGTAGAATTTCATGTTAGAAATTTTCAGGATATGAAGTATCTCGTTGGCATACTTTCCCAGAGAGACAAACAGTTCTCCATCACCTTGCCATACTTCCAATTCGAGGAAGTAGTGCATGAGACCCATTGTCTTCATTTCAAACTCTCTTGCAAGGTCCTCCTTGCAAGATCTGATTAGCTGCTCATCACTAGTTAAAATCAAGTCATCAACATATAAGACAATAATCAACAATTTACCTTCTACTAAGATATGATAGAGGTTTGCATCCACTTCACTTTTGGTGAAGCCCAAAACAGAAAGATAACTATCGATCCTGGTGTACCAAGAACGAGGTGCTTGACTGAGACCGTAAACGATTGGTTTAGTTTGCACACATGAGACTCCCGCTAAAAAGTCTCAAAGCCTTCTGGATGCTCGATGTACACCTCCTCGTCAATAACTCTATTGAGGAATGCTATTTTTACATCCATATGGTGGATCTTCCACCCCATTTGTGTAGCCAGAGCAAGAATTGATCTGATGGATGAGTACTTGCTACAAGAACAAAGGTCTCCTCATAATCAATTCCCTCAACTTGATAATATCCCTTGGCCACAAATCTTACCTTGTACTTTTCTATGCTTTCGTCTGCTACACACTTTACCTTGAAGATCCATCTCAAACCCACAACTGATTTATTTGCTGTTCTTGCGACCACTTCCCAAACATTGTTCTTTACAATGGATTTGTATTCCTCCACAATTGCATCAACCCATACAGGTTGCTCTAATACTTCCTTAAAAGAGGATGGCTCAGTCTCTACAATCTCAGTCATTAGATCCATGTAGCCAATGTACTGATTTGGTGACCTTCTCTCCCTACACTAATTTGAAGGAGCACCCACATTATCCCTCACATCCTGCACAAGTCTCTCAACTTCCTCGTCCTTTTCCCACCTTCTTTGGATGGTTCTACTTAAGTAGTTGTCTCCACTCTCTGCTCCTTAATTTGTGGTTGGTCCAAAAATTCTTGAGGTTCCTCCTTTGGAGCTAAAATATCCTCTTCTGGTGGGATCTAAAGCTCCCTCTCAAGAGAGCACCGCATGGCTTTGTCTTCATCAAATTTTACATCCCTTTGCACAACTATTATTCTAAGGGATGGAAAGTACAGATAGTAGTTGTGGGGAGTTTATGTGTAACCCAAAAATACCCCCAATTTTGCTGTCATCTCTAGCTTGTTCCTTGATTCTTTAGAGACATGGTAGTAAACAAAGGCTCCATAAACCCTGAAGTGCAACACATCCGACTTCCTCCTCGAGAAATCCTCCTTCAGTGTAATAATTCCAAGAATCCGATGAGGACTCCAATTCTGCAAATAGACTATTGTGTTGCATGCCTCAACCCACAAATGCAGAGGTATTCCTTGATCATGCAACATCGCCCTCGTTGCTCCCACAATGCTACGGTTCTTCCTCTAAGCGACCCCATTTTGGTGTGGGATGTGGGGTGCTATCAACTCTTATAAAATGCCTTCTTTTGCACATAAATTTTAAAATTCATTCAGCACGTACTCACCTCCATTATTACTCCTGAGAGGCTTCACCTTCTTTCCCATTTCTTTCTCAACTAATGCCTCGAATTCTACAAACTTGGAGAATGTCTCAATACATATGACAAAAAATTTGTGTCTGGTAGTGGAGGCTGTTAAGAAAGGTCCAAAAACATCAGAGTGGATCCTTTTAAGGACTGCATGTGCTTTACTTCCCCAGTCATGGAATGTGCATTTTGTGTACTTCCCCAACGTACATCCTTTGCATACATCCTGCTACTCAAGTGCTCCTTTGGGGAGGCATGTGGTTATCTGTTGCATGATCTTCAAAATGCCATGATGAAAATGGCTAAGTATTATATTCCAAAGTTCACTGACATCATGGCTCTGCACCTTCTCCACCTTTGTGCTCAATGCAACACAATCCTCTACATATAGCTTTTACAGGTTCTTCACACGAACCCTGATCTTCTTCACCTATACTATGGCTACGTGTCTCTAGAATTGCTTTCCGTTGCTGAAGATCACATCATAACCACGGTCTTCAAAAACTGCAACAAAGATGAGATTTTTCTTTAGGTCTGAAATGAACATGACATCCTTGAGCTTGAGGGGGGAGCCCGACTCCCTCTGAAAGGTGACTGTACCGATTCCGATTGTGTTATACCTTCTGTCATCCCCCATCTCGATATGCATCCACAAATATTTTTCTTCCAAGTCACTGAAAAATTATCTATTCCCCTTCATATGGAATGATGCACCTAAGTCCCAGTACCACACGCTCCCCATCACTATGATTGCCATGCATGCAATGAGGGTAAATTCAAGCTCGAATTGTGAAGCCAAAGCTTCACTTGTTGATCCTCCTGAGGTCTTCTTGCTTGCCTTCTTGTGTGGACAGTTTGTGGCATAATGCCCAAATTCATGACAATTAAAGCATTTAATTTTTGACAAATATTTCTTCTTACCCCCTTGACTAGATTCCGGTTTGGATTGGGATTTCTTCCCTTTTTCATTATTTTCCTTTCCATCCAATGAAAATTTTTCTTCCTCCTCGACCTTGGATGAAGTTCCATCTCTATTATTTGTCTTATTTCCACCTGTACCAAGTTAGACCATTAGTGCTCCCAACTTGGTAGTTTCTCCCTCCCATTCACTAAAACTTGATAGCTATGCCAGCTCTTGGGAAGGCCCGAAAGGGCTAAGGTTATCAAGTCTTCTTTGGGGACATTAACACCGATCCCACCGAGTTCATCACGACATTATGTAAACTTGCTCAAATACTATAGAATTGTGTCATTCTTGTCCATCTTGATATTTTGAAGTTTATCCTTGAGCGCCAACTTCCTGTGGTCACTACTATTCTCTGAACAATTTTGATAGTGCTTTCCACATTGTGAATGAAGTTATTTTCTATGGATATTTGAAGCAATATGATCCTTTACTCCCTCCAAGATGATTCTCCTTGCCTTGGCCACATATTTCTTCCACTAAGCAAGGTTTTGGGCATCAAATGCTTGAGGTTTTGCAACATCTGTCTTCATGTATTCTAGCAATCCATTGTCATCCAATACCGCGTCCATGGAATCCTTCCATGCAACAAAATTAGAGGTTCTTTCTGAGACATACTCTAGCCTTAGTCCATTGAAGGCCATCTTCTCAGATCTGAAGAAATCCTGCTACACTAATCTTCAAATTGGAACATTTGAGAAACAATTTCGAATTTTCGGCTATAATGTGAATCTAGCTCCGATACCATGTAGAAATTAGGATGTAGATTTGAAACTTCTCATGAAGTTTTAATCTAAATCACAAGACACAAATCTACACTACTGCTCTACGGACATTAATTCACAAATTAGAGCAAAAGTATCAGACATGCAAGAAGGAATAACACACATGCAACAAGTATTTTTATCTAGGGAAACAAATATGCTAAAAACCCTAATGCCTCTTGCATTAATCAAATGAAATAGAGATGTATTACAATTTCTTTGCTCAATTGAGCTCACCTTGCAAGTGCACAACCTATCTCTCTACTCATTGAAGGCCTCTGACCCAAAATTAGTCAAATTTTCCCTCCGCCTGAGCTCCTATTTCCTTCCGCTATTCCTTGAGGAATTAGACCCTATTAATTAGGAAATTCCCTCAATTAAATTCACAATTCCGTTAGAATAATCATCTGGCTACATGCAACAACTGTACACGCTAGACTAGTCTACAACTAATGTTACACTGCCTTGGAATCTCCACCTCAACTAGGTAACTTGAATTCTCTACATGCACTAGCTATTTTTGGATGATTGACCAGTTAATTGGATGATCACTGAGTTTGACTGAAGTCCCACTGCTTAACTGACCTTACACTAATTCCTCCAAAAATTGGAACTAGTTTAACTGAAAAGAACTTGAGATAACTAACCTTCACTGCTGCAAATTAGCCATCACACATGAAAAACTGAAATCTAACTCCTCCAACTCGAATTTACTGAGTAAACTAGGTGAAACAAGCCATGTCACACAAGTTAACATCATCCAAGTTTTAGTTGATGTGGAAATTCGAATTTTATCATTTTAATCAAGGCAAAATAAAATTGAGAATTTCTTGCTGCATTTTCCAACACAATATGATCATGACCAGATCTTGAGACTGGATTTGGACCAATAAAAAAATAAATAGATTTCTTAGGAACCTTACCTTCAACTTCAACCACCAATTTTTGGTGATTTTCTTGTTAATCCTTTAGATATAGTGAATTATACAAACACACTTATTACATCTGTCAATCCTTTAGATATTGTGAATTCTACAAATGGAATTTATTACATCAATTATCGTTGTAGCCTCTCGAATGTTGTGGACAACCCTATTTTCCTCCTTTGTAGGGACAATTTTTGAGTAAGTGATATTTTTAAAATCCCCAACATTTTAGGGATTAAGCTTAATCCCCATTGATGCAGTTGTTTTTTCTTTCCTTACTTTGCACTATGTAACTCTTCTAGAAACTCCTTCATTCATTTCTATATGTTGGAGGTTTGAATCATTTCTTCCCTTTTTCAACCATTTGTTTCTTCTTTTGCTTCCATGCATCATTATATTTTGGTTTATTATTTGTATCATTCATATAATATTTAGCTTTTTTGATTGTCTCAACAAGATTTTTAAGATCATCAAATTTGGTCCCCTCTTTGTGTGATTAAAGCAACTTGCACACTAGGCAACAACCAAGCATGTTCTCATATATATATGAGGAACAATCGAGCATGGATTAATGTACACCTGAGGCAATGATATTAAACTTAGTGGGTTCACTTACGCAAATTAGGCTAGAATTTTAGTAGATTGGAAAAATACCACTCGGTATAGTATCAACATTGTATCAAGAATGACCTCTTGGTGCAGTAGGAAACATAAGTCTGTAGCTCTGAGCTCAGTTGAAGCTGAATATATGGAAGCTAGCACAACATTGTGTGAAGCCATATGGCCTAGAAAGTTGCTTGTGAATCTACTGAGGAGAAGGATGGAAGTGACCAACATTTTGTGTCATAATCAGAATTGCATAAAGCTCTCTAAGAATCCAATTTTTTATGACCGGTCAAAGCACATTGACATCAGAGGTCACTTTATCAGAGAGTGTGTCCAATGGGGTGAAGTACCGTTACAATACACTCTGACAGGAGAATAGGTGGCAAACATTCTCACCAAGGCTCTAGGGAGAACAAAGTTTGTTTATTTCAAGGAGAATATGGGGATGACTAAGAATCTGTTTCAGTAGCATAATCTTATAATGCATTTCTTGAGAGGTAGCTGCAACACATATGCAACAGTGACAACAATAGTGTCATGGGAAACAATACAGTGGCAGCAACAACATAGTAGATGAAGGGCAGCAGGCCGTGCATCAGCGATACAAAGGACCAATGTCGTGGATCAATGTGATACTTATGCTGGGTAGTATTGCTAGAGCACATTCCGCGCTAAGAGAGAGTGTTTATTTTTGGGTAGCATTGAATGTGATCTAGATTTGGAATTTTGTGGAGGGGCTTAAACACATGAGATCTCTAAGCCCTAGAAATCGTTTGGAGAAATTCCACCAGGAGTGCATGTTAATCAAATAATTAATTCTTTTAAATGACACCTAAGTTAAAACTTAGGAAATTAAAATAATTAAAGTGAATTAATGTAAATATGGGTGAGAAGCTTTTAAGAGATGAGGATAAATTTTGTTTTAATCTTAGCCGATGATTAAATAATTGCTCACGCTTGATATCTCAAAAGGAAAAGTATAAATGAAGACTTGAGAGTCATTTGGAGGCACACTCGGAAAATACTCAGTAACCCGAGGGAAGTCGATTTTCCAGAAGTAAGAATTCAATTTCAGAGGGAGAGTTGCAGGGTGAAGGAAGAGGAGGGTATCAGTATCAGTCAGAGACTAAGGAGGAGGGGACGCAGTGGATCAGAGGGACAACATAACGGGACAACTTAGAGGGACAACTCAGAGAGTCAGCACAATAGAGGATGCAATCCTCACACAGAAGATGATGCAGTGGAGGCTAGAGGGTCTCTTGAGTGTCATAATTTCTCTAGTGATTGGAGGAAAATTATCTCTGATGTTTTCACAAAGGTTTCTCTATGTTCTACAAATAATTTCTTGTAAAGAGATTGTTGCTGAAGAATAATAAATAAACCCTCATCTTTTGCATGATTTTCCCGCATTGGGTTTTTCCGGGGACTATTGTCCAAAAACAACTGTGTTGATGTATTTGATTCTTGTGCTTGAATTTCATTGTTCTTTTCTCTATGACATTATGTGACAATTGCATTAGAATTTACTTTGATGTTTACTGAAGCGTTCCCTAAATAACTTATTGTGGAAGGTAAGTAGGAGAAATAAATCAGTTGCTACAGTAGAATTTCATTTTAGAAATTTTCACAATATGAAGTATCTAGTTGGCATACTTTCCCTAAGAGAAAAAAAGTTCTCCATCACCTTTCCATACTTCCAATTCGAGGAAGTAGTGCATGAGACCCATGGCCTTCATTTCAAACTCTCTGATTAGCTGCTCATCACTAGTTAAAATCAAGTCATCAACATATAAGACAATAATCAACAATTTACCTTGTACTAAGATATGATAGAGGTTCACATCCACTTCACTTTTGGTGAAGCCCAAACCAGTGAGATAGCTATTGATCCTGGCGTACCATGAATGAGGTGCTTGACTGAGACCGTAAACGATCGGTTTAGTTTGCACACATGAGACTCTCGCTAAAAAGTCTCAAAGCCTTCTGGATGCTCGATGTACACCTCCTCCTCAATAACTCTATTGAGGAATGCTATTTTTACATCCATCTAGTGGATCTTCCACCCCATCTGTGTAGGCAAAGCAAGAATTGATCTGATGGATGAGTATTTGCTACAAGAACAAAGGTCTCGTCATAGTCAATTCCCTCAACTTGAGAGTATCCCTTGGCCACAAATCTGGCCTTGTACTTTTCTATGCTTTCGTTCACTACACGCTTTAACTTGAAGATCCATCTCGAACCCACAACTGATTTATTTGTTGTTCTTGGGACCACTTCCCAAACATTGTTCTTTACAATGGATTTGTATTCCTCCACCATTGCATCAACCCATATAGGTTTCTCTAATACTTCCTTGAAAGAGGATGGCTCAGTCTCTACAATCTCAGTCATTAGATCCATGTAGCCAATGTACTGATTTGGTGACCTTCTCTCCCTGCGCTGATTTGAAGGAGCACCCACATTATCCCTCACATCCTGCACAAGTCTCTCAGCTTCCTTGGTCCTTTTCCTACCTTCTCTAAATGGTTCTACTTAAGTAGTTGTCTCCACTCTCTGCTCCTTAATTTGTGGTTGGTCCAAAACTTCTTGAGGTTCCTCCTTTGGAGCTAAAATATCCTCTTCTGGTGGGATCTGAAGCTCCCTCCCAAGAGAGTATTGCATGGCTTTGTCTTCAACAAATTTTACATCCCTTTGCACAACTGTTATTCTAAGGGATGGAAATCACACACAATAGTTGTAGGGAGTTTCTGTGTAACCCAAAAATACCCCCAATTCTGCTGTCATCTCTAGCTTGTTCCTTGATTCTTTGGAGACATGGTAGTAAACAAAGGCTCCATAAACCCTGAAGTGAAACACATCCAACTTCCTCCCCGAGAAAGCCTCCTTCAGTGTAATAATTCCAAGAATCTGAGGAGGACTCTAGTTCTGAAAATAGACTATTGTGTTACATGCCTCAGCCCACAAATGCAGAGGTATTCCCTGATCATGCAACATCGCTCTCGCTTCTCCCACAATGCTATGGTTCTTCCTCTAAGCCACCCCATTTTGGAGTGGGCTGTGGGGTGCTATCAACTCTTATAAAATTCCTTCTTTTGCACATAAAGTTTAAAATTCATTCGACACATACTCACCTCCATTATTACTCCTGAGAGCCTTCACCTTCTTTCCCGTTTCTTTCTCAACTAATGCCTCGAATTCTACGAACTTGGAGAATGTCTCAATACATATGAAAAAATATTTGTAAACTTGCTCACATACTACAGAATTGTGTCATTCTTGTCCATCTTGATATTTCGAAGTTTATCCTTGAGCACCAACTTCCTGTGGTCACTACTATTCTCGAACAATTTTGTTAGTGCTTTCCACATTGCAAAGGAAGTTTCTTTTCTGTGGACATTCGAGACAATATGATCATGTACTCCCTCCAAGATGATTCTCCTTGCCTTGGCCACATATTTCTTCCGCTAAGCAAGGTTTTGGGCATCAAATGCTTGAGGTTTTGCAACATCTGTCTTCATGTATTCTAGCAATCCATTGTCATCCAATACCGCGTTTATGTGGTCCTTCCATGCAACAAAATTAGAGGATCCTTCTGAGACATACTCTGGCCTTAGTCCATTGAAGGCCATCTTCTCAAATATGAATAAATCTTGCTACACTAATCTTCAAATTGGAACCTTTGAGAAACAATTTCGAATTTTCTGCTATAATGTGCATCTAGCTCCGATACCATGTAGAAATTAGGTTGTATATTTGCAACTCCTCATGAAGTTTTAATCTAAATCACAAGACACAAATCTACACTACTACTCTAGGACATTAATTCACAATTTAGAGCAAAATTATCAGACATGCAAGAAGGAATAACAAACATGCAACAAGTATTTTTATCTAGGGAAAGAAATATGCTAAAAACCCTAATGCCTCTTGCATTAATCAAATGAAATAGAGATGTATTACAATTTATTTGCTCAACTAAGCTCACCTTGCAAATGCACAACCTATCTCTCTACTCATTGAAGGCCTCTGACCCAAAATTAGTCAAAATTTCCCTCCGCTTGAGCTCCTATTTCCTTCCGCTATTCCTTGAGGAATTAACCCCTATTAATTAGGAAATTCCCTCAATTAAATTCACATTTCCTTTATAATAATCATCTGGCTGCATGCAACACCTGTACACGCTAGACTAGTCTACAATTGATGTTACACTGCCTTGGAATCTCCACCTCAACTAGGTAACTTGAATTCTGTACATGCACTAGATATTTTTGGATGATTGACCAGTTAATTGGATGATCATTGAGTTTGAATGAAGTCCCACTGCTTAACTGACCTTACACTAATTCCTCCAAAAATTGGAACTAGTTTAACTGAAAAGAACTTGAGATAACTAACCTTCACTGCTACAAATTAGCCATCACACATGAAAAACTGAAATCTAACTCCTCCAACTCGAATTTATTGAGTAAACTGGGTGAAACAAGCCATGTCACACAAGTTAACATCATCCAAGTTTTAGCTGATGTGGAAATTCGAATTTTATCATTTTAATCAAGGCAAAATAAAATTGAGAATTTCTTGTTGCATTTTCCAGCACAATATGATCATGACCAGATCTTGTGACTGGATTTGGACCAATAAAAAATAAATAGATTGCTTAGGAACCTTACCTTCAACTTCAACCACCAATTTTTTGTGATTTTCTTGTTAATCCTTTAGATATAGTGAATTATACAAACACACTTATTACATCTGTCAATCCTTTAGATATTGTGAATTCTACAAATGGAATTTATTACAACATTTATTGTTGTAGCCTCTCGAATGTTGTGGATGACCCTATTTTCCTCCTTCGTAGGGACAATTTTTGAGTAAGTGATATTTTTAAAATCCCCAACATTTTAGGGATTAAGCTTAATCCCCATTGATTCAGTTGTTTTTTCTTTCCTTACTTTGCACTATGTAACTCTTCTAGAAACTCCTTCATTCATTTCTATATGTTGGAGGTTTGAATCATTTCTTCCATTTTTCAACCATTTGTTTCTTCTTTTGCTTCCATGCATTATTATATTTTGGTTTATTATTTGTATCATTCATATCATATTTAGCTTTTTTGATTGTCTCAACAAGATTTTTAAGCTCATCAAATTTGGTCCCCTCTTTGTGTGATTAAAGCAACTTGCTTAAGAAGTACTATTTTTTTGCCTTCTTGTCTTTGCTATACACATATAAGAGTAGCTCAAAATTCTTGGTCACATACTCATCCACAATCATTTGTAAAAACTTTAAGTCATATAATTCACTCACATTGTTATGATAATACTCATCTAAAAGCATTTTTTGATGAAAGTACTTTTTAAATAATTTCCAAGTAATTTTCCTCTCATCGATTTTCTTCCCCTATTTATGATGATCCCACCAAATATATGCTTTTCCATTCATATTAAAGGCAATGAATCTATCTTTTAGGTTTCCATAGTGGTCATGTACTTGGGAATATTTTCGGATTCCAGGAAGCCAAGCCTTGGTGTCTTGACAAGATTTCATCTCACTATCAAAGCTAGGTGGTTTCAGTTTTTTTGAATTCTCCCTCTAAGTAATCTTTAAACTACTTTTACTTCCTTCTTATATGAAAATAATATTTTGCACTGACACTCATTGAATCTTTAGTTGCAATTGTTTTTGGTAAGAGGATTAAGATCATGGGTTTTTTGTTCCATCATTAGATACATATTATTTGGTACTTAGAGATATATTTTTTGAGTGACTCTTATCGACATTACTTGAAACCTATTGATAGTGTATTTTTATTTGATTTTTTTATCAAGTTTTACGATAAGGCAACATTTAACTGGTTCTGTTTCTTCTACGATTTGATTATATTTTCATTATCTACCTCACAAATTTGAATTTCTTCCCTCCAACCTTTATTTGTCTCAACCACATTTGGAGGGGTCTCAGTATCTCTCCTTCCATCAAGCTTCACCTCCATTTGAATTTTTTTTGGATGATATTTGCTTCAAATACTTGAAGATTTTGTATATCCTCCATGGTAACAATGGATAAAATCTTCAAGGCTAATTCCTTGCAAATCTTATTAAACAATAGTCTTTGTGAAACACGGATAACATGTTAACTTGACATGACACCAAAAACAATCATTCATTTTCCTTTGGGACCAGACAACCCTTAGTGCCTTAACCATAATGTTTTGATACCAATTTGTAATGTAATTTCAAATCAACAATAAAATTAAGGTTTTCTAATCTAAAATTTCATTCATGGTTGTAGTGTGTAAATCAAATTCCAAAAATATAAGACAATTTCAAAATAAATCCCTTCTTTTCTTTATTATGACAATGTCTAGCATTACACTCATTAAAATTTTAGACTTTAAATACAAAGTCTTGCTAAAAATTACTTGAGACAACACAATATAACTTCAAGATCTCCACTCAATTAAGAGCTAGCACTTAATAATGTGCCACATAAAACATGCCCGTGATTATTACAATCAAGTATAAAAATCATAATCCAATTCACCATAACTACAAACAAGTATTCCATGTACTAAATCCTTTTCATAAATTGATCATTTGCCTTCACAAATCAAATTACTAGTGTTTCTTAGAAAGAGGTACTATTCTCTCCCAAGGAGGACAATCCTAAGGTTTAGGGTTAATGTAATTAATATTATGCATGTAACATCTTATTTTTGGTCTATAAATGCATTTTGGTGTTCATAAAGGTCATAATAAACATAATAAAACGATCCTTTAAGCTATAGATTCTTTGTCTTATAAATCACATGTACATGGTTACACTAAATGACATAAAATATTGAAGCGTGGGCACCAATGGCTTTAAGGAAAGATATGATATAAATCACCATAAAATGAAGGTAATTACCTCATAACCATCCTCAAGCTCAACCATAATTGTTTAATAACCATCTATTCATGGCATTCATATGCCTTCAAGGGGTATAACTTTCACATATCTTTAGGGGGGAGGGGGCATGTGCGTTTCCCCCCAAGGAGATCATTGTAAACAAATTCAACGAATAAACCAAATTATAATAGAGGTATAAAAGAAGTAATAATAACCTAATTTTAAGGTAATAGTCAAGTTAGAGATTGAATTGGTGTATGAGACCCCCTTGTTTGTGGGACATGGAACACAATTTTGCATGTTGATTTGACCTCTAAAGCCTATAGAGGTGCACATATTCTACCCCCTTTTCCTTTGAACTTGTAACCTCTCAAGGGGAAATATAGTTTTAATTATAATATAATAGTGTCTACTGAAAGACAATATATATCTTTGGTATGTTCATATTCCATATAACACAATATACAAAGTCATTATCAATATAAATCTAATGATTTTTTTTGGATGTCATATTTCATAAATAAAATAATACACAAAAATGAGAAAAAAGAAAATCCTTGAAGGACATATAATTTTTTTGTTCATTCTTATGATGATAATACATAACAATTAGGAGAAGAAAGGAAGGCATGTAGGGAGACACTTTGTCATGATGACTATAAATGAGAAAAAAAAGGTAAATACTCCAAGGGCATACAACACTTTGTTTCTCATATGAGAATAATACATAAAAATGAGGAGAAGAAAGGAGGGCACGTAGGGACACACTTTGTCATGATGACTATAAATGAGAAAAAAAAGAAATTATTCAAGGGCATACAATGTTTTGTTTCTCATATGAGAATAATAAATAAAAATGAGGAGAAGAAAATAAGGAGGCATGTAGCGAGACACTTTGTCATGATGACTATAAATGAGAAAAAAGAAAATACCCCAAGGGCATACAATGTTTTGCTTCTCAAAAGAGAATAATACATAAAAATGAGAGAGAAGAAAGTAAAAGAAAGTAAGAAAGGCATGCAGGGAGACATTATGTTATGATGAGTAGAATTTTGTAAGTATTTTTTTATATTATACCATTACACAAGCATGTTTTGTGCTATTTTGTTGTGGTGTTGATAATAATGTTTTCATGAGTTTATGGGGAAAATATTAGTTTAAACATAATCTATTTAACATGGTGGAGTCATAGTGAGACTTTATATGACATAAGTCTTGGTGTTTCATGTAACACAATATTGTCACTATAAAGATTTGCACATTAATTGTTAGTATTCCTTAGAATACAAAGCTATTGCTTAAAATTTACAAAAAGAACCCCCGTTGCAATTACTTGTGTTTTTACAACCCATGATCCACAATTTTGAAACAACAAAATATGGTTTTATACATATATATTTCAAGATGTATGTATGACAAATTTTTGTGTTTGAATTACTCTAGATAACATAATATAGTTTCATGATCTCAATCCACTTAGGTAATAACATTTACTCTAGACAACATAATATAGTTTTGAGATCTCAATCCAATTAGGTTCTATCGTTTAACATTGTGCTTGATAACACATATCCATGATAGTGACAATCAAGTATAAAAGGGATAATCCAATTAATCATAAGTGTACACACTTATTCCAGATACCAATGCTAATTTAGAAATTCATCATTTTTCTTAGCTAATCAAATTCCTAAAGCATTTTAGATGGAGGTCTTGTTGTTTCCCAAGTAGGATAGTCCTAAGGTTTAGGGCTAGTATACCTAGGCTCATGCATGCAACATCTTATTTCTTGTTTATAAATGTGATTTCATGTTCATGGAGGTCATAACAAACATAAAAAATGATCTCTTAAGGTTTAGGGATAGTGTACCTAGGCTTATGCATGTAAAATCTTATTCCTTGTTTATAAATGTGATTTCATGTTCTTGGAGGTCATAACAAACATAAGAAAATGGATTTTTAAGCTATTTGGTTTTTGTCTTATAATTTATATGTACATGGTTATAAATAATGATAAAAACTTAAAAGTGTGAGCACCATTGGGCTTGAGAACAAAATTGAATATAGACCTCCATGTGACATGGATAAATACCTCTTAACCATCCTTGAATTCAATCATAATGGTTTCATAACAAACAATGCATAATAGCCACATAGGGGTCGGTGGAAATAATTGTTTTTCCCCTTAATGAGGTTAATGTAAGACTAGTTTAGGGAACAAACAAACTTATAATAGAGGAAAACATCCCTTTCAATATCTTAAGAACATTCACAATGTATGTCAAATCTTTTAATACTCAATGCACACCATTTGTCAAGGGTATGAGGGATTTAAGTGGCCTTTTCTTCAAGGAGGTAAGGGTTGATGCCTAAGTGGTTGGGTGATCCGGATTTAAACAGGAACGCAACAAGTTACAAAGATAACCATAAACACAGAGATGCAGCGGAAATAATACTTCATTTCATTAATGTAAGAAATTGAAATATTCTTACAAACAGAAATGGAAATAAACTAGCTAGGGCGATGGTAGCTTATCTCTGAGAAGAGATGTGACGGCTACATGCCTCTGAACTTTTTTACAATGAGGCTTGAAGGCCTATTTATTGTTGAGAAACAATGGAAAACCCTAAACATCCAAAAACCTAACCGTAGAAGATGAAATGCCAAACTGTGGGCCCCGTTTGTGTAAATTGGTACATCAACTTCCCGAGGTTGTAACTTTGGCATCTGATCTTCGTTTGACGCATACAATAGCTCGTTAGAAATATCTATCTGAGGACTATAACTTTGGTAAGATAAACATCAATCCAAGAGTCATGTTGGTCTTGGTTTTCCCAAAAAACCTCGTTTAGGGCCTCAAAACGACTTCGGAAGTTCAGGACCCGAAAAAACTGCTAAAAATAGTAAATTGTGCTACAATTACATAAACTAAAAAACTGAAAGAGAAAGTCGTTGGGGTCCAAGTGGGATAGGTGGGTGGCCACCAACATCCACCTGGATCATTCCTGCCCCCTTAGGAAGCAATGGTCCCCATTGCGTTGAGTTCCTCCTTGAGATGAGGAAACTTCCGTTGAACTGGGTCTTTGGTGAGTTGTTCTGCAATCTCTGATGTGTCCAGTATTGGTGGGAAGCATGGTTGACGATGATCCACATTGAACACTTGGTGCAAGCAAATGAATGGAGGAATATTGTGCTCCAAAGCATTATTTCTGATAGCCTTGGTAATGCTGTAAGGACCATGTCGGAGTGGTCTGAGCTTCTAATGGGCTCTTGTAAGGCATTCTTTCTACAGATGTAACCAGACTTTGTTTCCCACTTGAAACTTGCGTGGTACCTAATAGTTCAACAGTTTCCCTGTGGGTGAGGAGAAGATGTTCTTGTGTTCTGTCATGACCGTATCCCTTTGTTGCTACTGTTGCGTGGAGGAACCCTTCGCGGGGGTCATGGATGTGGCAATGATCTTCCCCTTACTTTGGGAGCGAACCAGACAGAAAATAAATTTTCTAGATTGTGAGATGAGCTTGCTGCCTTTCTTAGAAGCGATCAAAGATGTGGCGGTAGGTGGGGCTACCTCCGGTATCCTGTATAATGAATTACCCAAAGAAATAATAACAACGCGAGGCCTTGACTCATACACAACATCTCGTCTCCACAAGTATGGTTGGCCAAATAGTACATCACAAACATCAAGAGGTGAAACATCACCCAATACCTCGTCTGTGAAGTGTTTGATGCTGTAGGGAAGGCGACATTGTTGGAAAAATTGGAGATATCATCCTTGGTGAAGCCACCCGATACTATATGGTTGCGGGTGTGTTGTAGTCGGTAGGCCCAACCACTTCACGACCTCTACTGAAATGAGATTCTTTTGGCTGCCACTGTCGATAATGAATTGCAGTGGCGAACCATTCACCCACATCTATGAGTGGAAAAGATGCTCCCCCTCCTCTAGATCTTCAGGGTCATTCTTCTGGATCTTGGAGGTGGCAACAATGGTGCTGGGCTCCGCGTCAATGATCTACTTCCCTTTTCCATTCCCCTTGTCGGGTTCTGACTCAGGATCGGAACATGCATCTAATTCTGAAGCCTTCAACTCGGCCACTAGCGACTGCTTGGTCCAACACTCACTTGTGTAGTGAGTGGGGCTCTTGTGGAACTCACACCACTTTCCTGTGTCCTTCTTTGACTTCGTGGTGTTGTTCCTTTCTTGTGGCTTTGACGGGTTGTCTTGGGCACCCCGTCTTGGCTCTGTCCTTTGGTCTTTGGATTCACAGATCCAATGTATCGCTTCTTCTATTTGAACTTTTACTTGATTTTGACAGCATATCAGTACGCCGTGCCGAGCGAGGAGATGTTCAGGAACTCCATCTCTTCCTAAATGTATCTGTGTAGGCAGCTGCGGTATTTGAGTACCAAATGTATCTAAGAATCCTTGATACCCAAATGTGTGTGAAGGGTATGAAAAATGTTGGTGAACTCCAGCACATCTTGGTCCCTTCCTTGCCACAGTGTGGTCCACTTTATGTATTTGTCCTCATAACTTTTGATAGGGTACTACTGCTCCTTGACGACATCCCATAATGAATTCCAAGTGGGTGCGGCTGAAAATCGTGAGCCCGTACTTTCATCCTTCTGCTCGCAATAGGTTTCCCACCAGTCCTTGACGTGGGGGGCTGCTTTGAGAAGAGCGAAAATAATCTTTTCCCGACTCGAAAATTCATGAACAGAAAAATACCCTTCTAGCAGATTTAACCATTTATCTATGACATCTGCATCTATCTAACCCTCGAAAATGGGGATTTCAAAATTAACTTGTACCTTAAACGATGTGGAATTTCCAGAGTAGTTGTTGGAAGCCGATGCGTCACCTCTAGGTAGCTGCTGGAGGATCTGCACAAAGTTGTCCATCATCGCGTTCCTTTGTCGCTCGAGGGATTATTTGAGCAAGATTTTGATAGGATCTCCTACCCCCTCGTCTTTCTTATCATCCGCCATGGGAGGTCGTTGGGATTTGCGAGGCTGGTCTTGCAAAGGTTCAACCAGTTCAAGCCCTAACTCCTTATATCCCAACCTCGTTGGGGACATGCAAAAAAAAACAGAGAAAAAAATAGACCACTCTGATACCACTGATCCGGATTTAAACATGAACACAACAAATTACAGAGATAACCATAAACACAGAGATGTAGCGGAAATAATACTTCATATCATTAATGTAAAATACTGAAATATGCTTACAAACATAAATGGAAATAAACCATCTAGGGCAATGGTAGCTTATCTCTGAGAAGAGATGTGGCGGCTACATGCCTCTGAACTTTTTTACAATGAGGCTTGAAGGCCTATTTATTATTGAGAAACAATGGAAAACCCTAAACATCCAAAAGCATAACCCTAGAAGATGAAACGCCAAACTGTGGACCCTGTTTGGGTAAATTGGTACATCAACTTCCCGGGGTCGTAACTTTGGCATCCAATCTCCGTTTGACATGTACAATAGACCCATGTTGCTCCCGGTTTTCCCAAAAAACGTCGTTTAGGGCCTCAAAACGGCTCCGGAAGTTCAGGACCCGAAAAAACTGTTAAAAATAGTAAATTGTGCTACAATTACGGAAACTAAAAAACTGAAAGAGACAGTTATGGGGGTCCAAGTGGGAAAGGTGGGTGGCCACCAACATCCACCTGGATCATTGGGAAAATGCTCTGGATGTGTCAGCCCTTGCTAAGTCATAAGTTATTGGTATTGGATATATTATTGGTGTCCTAGTGGCAATTGAAAGGTTTGATATTAGGCCTTGCTAAGATTACTCCAAAGAGTTACTAATTCACCATGGATCCCCCCAAAAAAATACATTGAAGGGATGATCTTAGTGAAATTGATATTAGACCCTCCCAAATTATTTATTGTCATCCATTCTTCTTCATGGTTAATACTATGCACATCCTTCATTTCACCCCTTGAAACCTCAAAATTCATCAGAGGAGGGTAAAATAAGCTCCTAGAGGGCATGGTCTTGCATGTTTTGAGGGAAACTAGCAACTCAAGGTTATGCACACATGTCCCTTTAAGGAAAATAACGATTGTACTTCACAAAATGAGTTACCATTTTTTGAAATGCTTGGAAAAGTCTAAATTTGGCTTGCAAATACTATAGGAAGTCTTACAAAGTATGCTACTGCTTGAGGGTTGCTTAATACATGGTTTATACATCAAATAATCTTTTCAATTCCTCCAAGGGAATGCCAAAAATTATAATCATATGCATTCAGAAAGTCAATAAGAAGATAATGTGTCCTTATAGGAAACAAATTCCAAATTTACAATGTTTTCAAAAGAAAATTCTCAACCACTCATTAGGGAGTTCAATGGGGGCCATAATTTCTAATTATCCATATTAAATAGACATGGAAAGCATTTCTTCACACATTGACATAGTTAAATAGTTTGTATACATGAGTTTACCGAATGCATTTCCACATATATTTCCAAATTAATTAATTATAAACAATGATTTCATCCATTAACATCTCTAAGAATTTCATGATATGTTGTCTCGGTAAGTGACGTAATTCAATTCATCATCATAAAGGAATACAAAGGAGGAGAAAAAAATAAACTTATGTTTTCCATAAAATGAGTTCTAAGGTGATTTAGTGAGTGTACACCATTTTTCTCCCAGCCATAGGAAAATTCCTTGTAAATGCCACCTCTTGTGTTGGGTAATTTAACTATCAAGGTGAAGAAGAAAACTATAGGATTTTATTTTTATGAAAAAATTCCAAGACCCACCAAAGAGAGACACCATTGAGTTCTCTTTTTAATCATTTAAATATACTAATTTAACACACTCTCTACTACATAGAACACAAAAATGCACTACCTTTTTTGGTCTCTAGTGTCTTAGGAATCTCCTCCTTTTCATGCTTTCTAGTGTGTGTAGCAAGAGTTCTATCCCTATCTTCTTTTAGATTGAAACTTCCATAAAGGTATACTTGTTAGACAATATATTTGAATCTTGGATCAGTCCAAACAAGCTAACCATATATAGAGATATTAACAAGATTTCCTACTCATTATTGGTGTCGAATATCACCTATTGGTGCCTCTTTAATTACTCCATGGCTCATACAATCGTTGGCCTACAATTATCACTAAGATTTTTTTTTTTAATTCTCCTCGAGAAATCTCTTTTCTTAAAGTTGTCCTCTCTTAACTCAAATTCCATGAATCATGAGAGGGAGGAGTCATCACTCCATTCTTTTCTTTGTTCCTTGATGACATGATATAGTTATTATAGAGTAGGAGGTAAATGCTCAAGGAGATAATTACTTGAGTTAATGAACTCAAATCACTATGCTCTTAATTTAGTTCACATAAACATTATAATAAAGTGGATATAGGCTGATCAAATGGAAGAGGGTCATGGATTGTATACAACATTATTGTAAAATGTAGACCAATTCCCTCTTGGACCCATTTAATACCGTTCTCATTTTTTTTTTTCAAAGTGGATATACATCTTTCTTGGCATCTTTTGTTTACCATGTGGCTTCATTTGGGCAAAAATGCTTCAATTTCACATTTATTTATGTGATGGCTTGGTTCCAACGCAATGATACTTTGTTGTCTAAAATAGAATGGGGCTTTGGATGGAACTCTCCCTATAGTTCCACCTAGATTACAACCCAATCAATTACATGGTTAGGGTCATATGGAAATATTTCTTAAGTAATGGAACATATAAAACATTATGTATTTTAATCTTATTTGTCAATGCAAGCTAATATGTTATTAATTCTTTCTTATCTAGAATACCAAATGGCTCATAGTATCTAGGTATAAGTTTGACATGATTTCCATTTTTCAGGGAACTCTTTAGTTTAATTTTAGGTTCCTCAATTTTAAATTCCCTTAGTACTCTACTCTTGTTTGTATAAATTTCCTATCTTTTTTATCCATCTTCAAATTGTCTGAATGATTTCTTGTTCCTCCTTGAACATTTTTGGCCCAAGAATGAATATTTTCACCATATTATCCTAGTTCATTGAAGCATTATATATATATATATATATATATATATATATATATATATATATATATATATATATATATATATATATATATATATATATATATACCAACATTTAGTTATCAAACCAGGGTTGTAATAGTTGGAGATGAAAACGAAGTATATGTCGGATCAAAGCCTACCTTATTCTATCTTAATGTTGACAATTTCAATTGATGAAAACTAACAATGAAATAACATGCACATAAAGACACACTCAATGTTTAATAAACACACATATTGAAACTAAAGAATGTTTGCTGGTCCTTGTCTTAAATCCCCTGGCACAACCCAAAATACAATATTTCACTCTATAAAGCAATGTTCAAGCATTCAATAGTAGGTTGGATTTGAAGAACAAAGGATTCTGGTTCTATTGGTTAGTATTTTAAAATCAAATGCTAAAATAAAGGCAAGGAATCAAAACCTAAAACCGAGTAAAGGCATAAAATACATAAGACAAAGTAAAAGTGTTAACAATAAACTAAGTTAGCAAAATAGAGGCAAAATGTTACCCAAGATTGAGGAGCCCTTCCCAACTTGATTAACGTTTCAATGATAAATCAAATTAGGCTAAGATAATACACAAAAACTCATGAATCAAACAACATTCATTAATGAAATATCAAACCCTATTGACAAGAGGGCAACACAAAAGCTTGCTGCCACAATGAACTTCTAATCAATTATCTATTCCAAGCCTACTACAATAGTGAATGATCAACAACTCCTAACTTTATGTTGGGTCTAAATATTAGTACAAAAGAGCATTGGGGTGTGTTGATGGGAAAAGTGTCTACTCAGAACGCCCCTATCCCCACTAAGGTGTGACAATGCCTTAGCAACAAAAAAGGAAAACTACTTTCGTATTCTTCTTTATGAACTGTAAACGAAGAGGAATAGGATGAACCAACCTGTGTCTTGCGCTAGTCCTTTGATCCAATTTCTCTCCTCTTTGACAGCTTCCAGCTACCTGCTCCCTTACTTGCCCAGCTTCACCAAGTTCCTGCAAGATCACAGAAGAGGAAAACTACACAAAGACATAGATTTACATTCATAAATAACTTAGGATCAGATTTAAGCTAAACATGCAAATATAACAAAACATCATTGATACACAAGCATGTAGGAGAAACTCAAATAGTTTTATTGATATAACAAGAAGGTCCAGGAGGAGTTACAACCGATGATTCCTGATCCAGCATCAACCTCCCAGCAAAGGAATCCCCTCTTCACCTCCAACAAAGCATAAATCACCCAATGCACTGATCTCTATCTCAAAACCAACAACAATTCTCTGCAAAGTACAAAATTCCAGCCTCTGGATCTCTGGGATGAGGGATCCATATATAGATGTATGCAAAGAGGATGAGTCAGCTTATGATTTGACTTGTGGCCTCTCTCTATCAGTTCTTGCTTCCACTTGGAGACTGAGAGCCTCTTACTCATCCTTGGTCGAACTCAGTGAGGCAAGTGTCATTGGGGAAGATTCTGGAAGCTTCCATTGTCTGTCCACCTCGCGGAATGACACTGCCATTTGTCATTTCCCACTCAGCGCACCCTGGTAGTGCATTTAGGTGCGTTGCAACGCACCTAGCTAGTGTATTGGGGTGCTATGCAACGCAGCTAGCTAGTGGAGCAGCTGAAATGATCCTGAAATGATCCTGATTTGACTGATTCTGAGCAGTTTCTGGTGGAGAACTTCTGGGAGAAGCTGTAATTGGTTGACCTTGTTCCTCTAGGGATAGGAACAACACTTTTAGGGACTTAGGATCCTTTGGATTATGGACATTACATGCTTAGAGCTGTAAGGCACAAAAATGTCTATAACAGTTGCCCCCTAAAGTATGAGGCCGTTTATCGGGTGAAATGCTTTATTAGGAGGATCCGAAGTTCTTTCAATGCTGGGAGGAGACCTATAATAAGATACAATAAAATACATTATCTTCATACTGTTTTCATGATCTAGCTGAGGCGGGCATTCCCATGCTCAACCTTATAAATCCATTTTTATGTACACAGGACAGACAATCGTCTGATGGTAGACTGATGATTCTGATGAAGTCATCATCCTTTTGGTAGGATGACTATCTATGCTGCAATGTTGTACATGTCAATGTTTTTATTTTTCTTGAATATATATCGCAGCCCTGATGGATGAAACTAGATCCGGGGTCTTCAATCTCGTCTGATAGTACAAGTCGATCCATGTGAGAAATGTTTTGAAGTCGAACATGGAAAGACATCGCTTTATTACCAGTCGATGATGTAAACTGTTAACAAGCGCGAGAGGAATCACCGATAATGATGATGACCCTCAAGGTACTGCAGTACAATTCACGTGGTGTGAATAAATGAGTGGGCGTCGAACACCACGCAAAATCTTTCGGTCGAAGGTCATTGATGTATACCTGTCGCCGGAAGTGAGAAACTTGCCATTGAGGCATGCAAGCTTCAAAGTACTGAATGGGGTGTTCCTAGATCAACTTCTTGGATAATGAGCTGATGTCGACAAGAAGCGATCCGTCAAAGGAGGGCCTTGATGAATCCCACATCAATGACACGGAACGGAGCAAATGATTTTGATGGAGGTGAAAACGATCTGATGATACATGGTTCAGGATGGCGGTCATGAAGGAATGAAGTATAATGTATGGTAGTGGATGGGACACGGGTGACTTCTCTGGATGACTTCTCTTGAACATGTCGGCGACACTTATTTGATGGATTGGTAGCATTTACCCCAAATGTGGATGGTATGGCGTGACCATGGTGATGTGGCCGGTGAATGAAACAACCCAACCCGACTCAGGCACGGAGTGGAAGTGTCATGTTCAAGAGCGACTTGCTACCAATAAAGATTCTTTGAGTTTCTTCCCAATTTTTCCCCAGTCATTGCTGACAAGTACCTCTTTATTTTTGTCAAGCTTGAGGAGGATAAAATATGCTTGTTCTATAATTTTCCCTTCAGGCAAACCCATCGCTATGTTTTAACGAGCCTAGCGATAGTGAAACTCGTTCTCGTCTAAAGACAAGTTTGTCGCTATTAATCTTTTTAACGAGTTTAACGACAAAGATAACTTGGTCCTTTTCATTTTTAGAGAGTCTGAAAAGGTACGTAAAGGTAACTCCAAAATTCCTTTTTCGTCATCTAATCCCTTAAGTCCGAAAAAGTATAAAACAATACAGAAGGGATGAATTTTCGATAGTTTTAACGAGCCGAACAAAACAAGTGCTCGATCTTTTTGTGCAATAATCCCTCAGGTCCAAAAAGATTAAAATCTAGAGGAGGGATAGCACTTCCGGTTGCTTTAACGAGCTGGAAGGCCAAAACTCGGCAATCTTTTCATATTTTACGAGTCAGTTGAAAAGAGCTTAAAGAAGACTCGTCTTTTGAGGAACGAGTGATAAAATGGGTAGCAGCTAATTCCAGGTAAGGGTTGGAATTTTCCAATCACGGCAGTGTCACAAGGATGGCTAGTGAAATCACTCTTCGCAGCTGTTCCTCAAAATGGGTAAACAATCAAATGGAGGTGAATGATCGGCCAATGGAAAAGTGGAGGTGACGCTGCAAACACGACCAAGGCTTTACTGGCTGAAATATTCATTCACGGTGGTTATTTACCGGGGAATAGTTCATTTTTTAATGAGCTTAAACGCGGGTGGAAACACTTGCTCATGTCTTATGTTTATTTTTTAACGAGCTTGAACTATGTGCTAAAACTGCTCGATTAATCCAGTCTTATGATAAGAATGTCTCATATAAAATGACAACTTTTAGATTTTTTCCCCACATCCTTTCTTTATGCAAGTTAGGTGACGACTAATCCTACGAGTTTAAAGGGTTAGAGGTCCTAAAAATTTAAAAAATTAAATAGTCGCCCCTCGCTTGCACTCCAAAAGGTTTGCATGCCCCCAGGTATAAAGCAGAGTTTCGAGGTCTCCCTCTATTCGAGCTGACAAAACATTCATTTTATCAGGAAGGGTCACCCTTTATTCGAGCTGACAAAACATTCGTTTTATCAGGAAGGGTACTACCTCTTACAGGTTACCCAAAGATTGTTCTATTCGCGCAGCAAACAAAACACTTCTTCGACGATGTCTACCGGGATAAACAAAGGTGAGCGACGATGCCCGCCAACTCACATAACTTTGACAAAAGAATATTGTTCCAGAATAACCCCTCTTCCAATCACGGACGGGGTACAGACTAGTCATATTCTCCCGCGGAAATCTACCCTATACCCGAAGTTTTCCTGCCGAAGCAGACCAGGACGCATGCCCCCTGGGTTTCAGTCATATCCCTCCGAATTACTCGCGCTCATCGGGAGGACGGATTGGAGATTGAGACATTTCTTGCGTGAAGAGACCATTTAAGGATGGTATATGACTATTTTCTATGCGTGATCCGAGAAATGAAAGCTGGTCCACGAGCTTGACCACTCTTCCTTCGTGCGGAAAACACATTACTCTAAAGAGTGAGGAGACGATGGCTCCCATGCAATAAATATAGTCTCGTCCAAGGAGTAGGTTATAATCCAAGGGTCCTTGAACTACCATTACGTTCATTTGAACTGTCTTCCCTCTCAATGTTATGGGCACATTGGGAAGGATCCCTAAAGGTCGACTGGTTCCTTTGTCAAAGCCTGTCAGATTTCTCATCTCAGGCAACAGCGATGGCGAACCAAGCGCTTTCCAAGCAATAGAGGAAAGGATACTCACAGAAGCCCCTTCATCTATGATGGTACCAGCCATGATCATACTATATATTTGAACGATAATTCGGGATGGTATGCTTGCTGGTAAACGAGGTCTGCCTAGTTGATTCCAGTCGAAGGAGACAACTAGGTTACTTGGAGGTGGGACCGAGTAGACGGCTGGGTATGGCTCTGACGAACTTCCCTCCTGTGGTAAGGGAATGGGTAGATTGCCCCCATGTTCGTCGGAGTCTGTGTTGATGAAGAGAATTTGGACGGTGTCATCCTTGTTCTCTTCAGTGACTGTACCATCCGAAGATAAAACCTCTGAAGGCAAGACCGGGTCAACTGCCGCCTCGACCTTTTGACTTTCGTCTGGTATGGATTCAGATGGTTTATCTTCGATGATAGGTGCTTCAGCCGACCACTTGAGCGGGCCGGCTGGATTCTCAACTAGCGACGGACTTGGCAAGAGTTTTCTATATCCAGGAGGAAGTCGTAACGGTGAAACCGGACGATCATCCAAAACTCTTTTCGCTTCGTCTAAGAAGGGACAACGGTGGAGGGCGTGATTGCCTTCGCACAGTTTATAGGGAAATCTAGCTTTCCCTTTTTGTCCTGGGGCTTCACTTTCGCTAGTTGACGGTGTGCTTTCAACATGATCATCAGAGGTTGACGACACCGGATTGTGCAAACGAGGAGACCAGTCCCTTAGTATCCGAGGGATGCAAGGACAATCTCTGTGAAAGTGGTCTCCTCTGCAAATGACACATGGCGATTTAGGTCTGGTCAGTGCAGTGTGTGGATTTTCATTAGACGACACTCGTTTTCCCCCATTTGCCTTTGGCTCCTTCTTCTTCTTCTCTTTCTTCTTCTTCTCCTTCTTCTCCTTAGGAACTTTACTTTTGGCTTTTCCAGCCCCATCAAGCGAAGAGGAAGGGGGAGAGGAAGAATTAGAGGAAGTAGAATGTTGGTGGGCGACTCTGGACTCGTCTGGTTGCTGATTCGATTGTTCAGGAATAGTGGTGTTCTGAACGACATTGGTTGAGAAGAGCCAGACCGGCAAGCCAATTGTCAGTCCTGGAAGCGACAATGTGGCCATATGGGGTGCACCAACATCTCCCCAAGAGGAGAAGGGACTAGGATTTCCACCAAGGGGAATTCCTTGGTTGGTAGACTCCATTTTCTCAACCTAAGATCAACGTAGGAAAAGGGTATGAATATTCCGTTTAAAATAAATTTTAAGACGCTTAGACACAACTTGTTTTTTCAATTTTTAAGAGTCGAGAAAAAACAAAAGATGACTCTAGTCTCCTTCGATTTTTAATGAGCCTGAAGTGACAAGTGCTCAGATGGACCTTTTCCGTTAAGGAGTCTGAAAAGGAACGAAAGGGACTGCTCTGGAGATCTAGGTAGAGGGAGTACCAAACCAATCGCAAAACTGCAGAATACTTTTTACGGTATGGCAGTCAATCTTCCCGAATGTTGTGTTCGGTGCATTGCGATCAGTAGGGCGGCTGACACGGCTTCCTATGGATAAAAGGATTTAAGCTTATAGGGGTCTCCCAATATATACTCGACGGTACGTGGGAGCATAAGTCCGTACTGGCACTTATCGTCTCAAAGTGGAGGAATCACCCAACCATCAGTGAGGACAACAGTTACCAGGCTTTACGACGCCGGAATACGTCTCTAGCCTAGACCTCTAAATGTTGTGCGTTAAGTTCCAATGCGTTGTTAGATTCATTCAATTTATTTTAAGTTGATCTTTCTTAGAAGTTTGCCTTTTGGGATCACCACGAGATGTAGATGTAATTCCTAAAATGCAATCTAAAGATGATAAGCAAGCTTTTATCTCTTTTCAGCAATGAAAATCCTAGCTACAAGGGGAAAAGAAAGACACAATCTTTTCTCAAAGAGCAAAGAGCACACTGTAGATGCACTTTTCCTAAATCAAGCCAAACAGATTATCAATATGCAAATGCACATATGCATGTATTTGTTTTCACTTTCTTAATATTGATGCCTAAAAAGAAAGTTGATGTACAAATCTGAATTCGCTTTCAAGTGAAAAATAGAAACAAGCTTCTTTTCGAAATCAAAAGGTAGAGAAGATTACGACACTTTATGATTTTGAAATAAACACTCGTTTCGACACTAGAAAGAGACAAATTCAAACCAAAGGCAAAAGTAAAAACATAATCAACTGTCAACAGCAAACAAACTTTCTCCTAAGATCAAAATCGACACTTACGACAGATCTAAATCTAAGGACGACAGTATGACTATTCTACTTTTCAATGGAAAACTGTAAACGATGTAACAAACACACAAAGAACATCTACAGTCTTTTTGTACAAAGGAGGCGGAATTAAGGCAAAGAAAAGGGGTTTTAAACAGACACACACTGATCACAGGCTGCAAAATCAGAGACAAAACTAAAAAAATGAAGCAAAGAACCTCAGCTGCACAGGGCTAGGCTGATCAGCGCACCTGTTACACAGAGAAACTAAATTGCAGTGCAGGTAGCCCTCTCGGGAACTGCGTTGAAATGCAGAGTCTCTTCACAGTGCCTGCGCTGGGGCAAAAACGAGACTTCTATCCGGGTTCTGGGTCACGGTTTGCAGTTTAATCTATGGATTTTGGCCGAGTAAAAGCAATCAGTAATGCACAATCAGAGGGTGGATTTAAAGGAGGTCTAAGAGCTATCACAAAGGGTAATCAGATCATTTGTGAATCAGCTGTTCAAATCATAAACAAATCCAGTGAATGGATTGAAGTAGCAGGTGTCTACTTTTCATTTGATAATGGCAAATGCAGTTCGATTGCTACTTCTGTGTTTATGAAACAAACAACAAGAGAAACACAAACAAACTAACTAGACACAATCCCCAGTGGAGTCGCCATTTTGTTGATGGGAAAAGTGTCTACTCAGAACGCCCCTATCCCACTAAGGTGTGACAGTGCCTTAGCAACAAACAAGGAAAACTACTTTCGTATTCTTCTTTATGAACTGTAAACGAAGAGGAATAGGATGAACCAACCTGTGTCTTGCGCTAGTCCTTTGATCCAATTTCTCTCCTCTTTGACAGCTTCCAGCTACCTGCTCCCTTACTTGCCCAGCTTCACCAAGTTCCTGCAAGATCACAGAAGAGGAAAACTACACAAAGACATAGATTTACATTCATAAATAGCTTAGGATCAGATTTAAGCTAAACATGCAAATATAACAAAACATCATTGATACACAAGCATGTAGGAGAAACTCAAATAGTTTTATTGATATAACAAGAAGGTCCAGGAGGAGTTACAACCGATTATTCCTGATCCAGCATCAACCCCCCAGCAAAGGAATCCCCTCTTCACCTCCAACAAAGCATAAATCACCCAATGCACTGATCTCTATCTCAAAACCAACAACAATTCTCTGCAAAGTACAAAATTCCAGCCTCTGGATCTCTGGGATGAGGGATCCATATATAGATGTATGCAAAGAGGATGAGTCAGCTTATGATTTGACTTGTGGCCTCTCTCTATCAGTTCTTGCTTCCACTTGGAGACTGAGAGCCTCTTACTCATCCTTGGTCGAACTCAGTGAGGCAAGTGTCATTGGGGAAGATTCTGGAAGCTTCCATTGTCTGTCCACCTCGCGGAATGACACTGCCATTTGTCATTTCCCGCTTAGCGCACCCTGGTAGTGCATTTAGGTGCGTTGCAACGCACCTAGCTAGTGTACTGGGGTGCTATGCAACGCAGCTGAAATGATCCTGATTTGACTGATTCTGAGCAGTTTCTGGTGGAGAACTTCTGGGAGAAGTTGTAATTGGTTGACCTTGTTCCTCTAGGGATAGGAACAACACTTTTAGGGACTTAGGATCCTTTGGATTATGGACATTACATGCTTAGAGCTGTAAGGCACAAAAATGTCTATAACAGGGTGGACCAAAACCAATCCCCCAATCTTATTGCCTAACTATGAGATACAATTAAAATAACAAAATGATAATACTCAAGACAAATTTGATCTCTTGCTTCCAAAAAATTAAAATACATCTCAACAAATAATTTCTTCTATTCAAGGTAGCTGAGATTCATTTCCCCTGTCTTGACATTTGATTAGACATTTTCCTCAAATATGGGCAGTATTTACAAAGCTCGGTTGATTTGTGAATTTTGGACATATTGGTGTTAAAGCACCGAGTATATCTCTCAAACCCTTTAATATTTTGGAAAACAACTTAAGATGTAATCAATTTTCCGTACTAGAAACAAAACCCATGTTTTCAGAATTTTTAGATTCATCGTCATCGCCTCAAAAGTTGTGCCTGAAGTTGATTATTTGTAAACTTTGACCTGTAACGTTGTTCTGGAGCTAGAAATTCTTTTTTGTAACATGGGTGCAATTTGATTAGCTTAGAATTATTTTAATACCTCTGGCTTCAAAACCCATGTGGAATTTCTTCTAGAAGGGTGCAAATGTGCCAACCATGACCAAGTACCAAAACTGAACTGTTGTACATGAACTAGGCTAAATAATTCATCATTAAAAAATCAACTTAAAATTCATTTAACCTACTAGAGACATGAATTAATGAAATAAACAACTTTTACCTCAATATTTGTGCCAAAAGGGTATGAGGTTCAAAGGGTTAGGAATACGTAATAACATGGGCAATATGTGGTTATGAATGTAGGTTATGAGTTGTAAAAATGTCAAATGAGTAATTGAAAATGGTGACAATATGGGAGCCCAAAAATCTTATGCCATAAAGAACATCAAATGGACTCATTTATAATGATGCATCATAGTGATTATTTTAGGGGAATTAAGCAAATTGTAAGTGTTCCGCCAACTTAGTTTATTCATAACATACATGTGAACCATGTCTTTTAGTATCTAATTGGTTCTTTTGGTTTGCCCATCTATTATGATGGATTATAAATAGTTTTAAAGTTTAACTTAGTACCCAACACTCCAAACAATCCCTTCTAAAAATTGAATATAAATTTTGGAGGCATCCCATGCAATTTGGAATTTTTTTCTCATGAAATTCTTTGTTGAATGTTTACTATTTTACACATGGACTTTATGGGAATAAAATGGCAACCTAATTAATTTGTTGGTTACAACCATAATAACGTCATGTTGCTTGATTGTTTTGGCTATTCTTGTGATAAGGTCCAATGTAATCACCTGCCTTTTTAGTTTGGAAGTGGAAAAGGTTGTAACATGCTTTCTAGAGGTCGATTTTCAGCCTTTATTTATTGGTAGTAAAGACATTTTACAATATGTTTTTCAATATTTCTTCTCATTCAAGGGCAACAATATTGTTTCCTTTTGGCAGTAATCATCTTTTTGTAGCCTAAATGTCCTAAGCATGCATGGTGACTTATGCATTTCATCCATGACGATGATTTGAGCTTTGCCATGGTAGGAATGTACAACCCACCCTTATAGATCAACAATCCTTCTTCATTCATTTGGTAAGCTGCATACTTCCATTTAGGTTGTTCTTGTTGCAAATCTTTTCTTACTTGGTTGAAATGTTTATCATCAACAAGAGTTTCATACACTTTTATTTTTAGATCAAACTCATAAATATTGATAATTGACCTATATGTCACTTGCATGCGTGCTTGTTTAAATTGCATTTTCCACACTGCTTGCTTTCTCTCTTTTATGTGTTTTGATGGCATGCCCAGAAAAAACAAGGGGTTGGGTTTAAAGAAAGCAACAATTGCATGACGTTGATGATCCAAAAATAGCCGACACGGAAGGTTAAACTTCAGTTGAGCAGAACGATTATAAGTACCTTTATTTTTATTTTTATATTTTTGATAAATTTGGCTGGGCAGGTTTTATATAATTAGGCAAAGTTGCATGGAAGGCATATGCAATTTCTGGCACTGAATTTAGAGATTTCTTCGAGGGAAGTTGGTTCAAAAACACGCCCGAGGTTCATTCCCTTGATCTCGTCGTCTGTAATAACTTACAGCTGATCTTGAGTTGGGAAGCATCAGGAGATTGTGGAGAGGAAACGGGCAATTGTTAGTTTCATAAGGCATGTATGAAGTTTGCGATTTTGCTTTGGCCAGATTGCCATAGTTGAAGCAGGGGACTTGGACTTTACTTTAAAGATTTCCTCTATTGGGATATGGCGTCCTTATCTGGGCTCCTACGGAGGCCATTTGCAGCCATGATAGCTACTGTTGCAACTGCACTGTACACAGATGTGCCAGATAAATTGCACAAAAGAAGTGCTCCTACTTTGCAGGATTCAGGGCAACCGCCTCTTCAAATTCAGTCTTCACTGCCAGTTCATGAAACCTCATCCCTCTCTGACTGCACTACTTCATCTTCCTGGTTTCCTATGCATCCGTTTTTACCCCATTGAATATATCAACAATTAAAAAATTCTCAATTCTCTCAAAAGTTTCTCTCGTTGAAGGAACAATGCCACACCGTCAGGTTGTAGAAACACCTCTCTTGAATGGGTCATTGAACCCTTCAGCTTATAACTTGGCATGCAATAAAGACAAGTTTGGTGGGCTTGCTTTCAATCATAAGTTTGTGTATAGGCCATCTAGTCTACTCTTCCCATACCCTATCCTCAATCAGCACTACAGCAGCGGGCATTCCTCTTCATTTGCTTCTATTCCTATTCTCTTCACACTGTATAAGTCTGCAAATTTGTCATATGGTTTCCCAAATTCATTATTAAGGAATATTATTAAATAATAGTGGAAATAATAAAATAAGATTAGATTACATCATGAAATTTTATAGAAAAAAAAGAAGGAAAAACTAAGTTTTCAACTCATATTTTCAATTTATCTCTTTATGGTTTTACTCAAATTTCAAACGTGACCACTTGTTGTATGGAAAATTTAATTCCTTATCTAAGGAATACCCATGTTGTGTAATTTTGATGGACCCTGCTATACAAAAAATGAGAAATACATGAAAATAACATGATTACAATCACATTTTTAATGTATTTCTCACTTTTCGTGTAGCAGGGTTCATCAAAAGTATGCAATATGAGTACTCTTTGGATGAAGAATTAAATTCTTTATCCAACGAGTGTTATCGCTCTAAATTTGAGTAAAACCGTAGAGAAATAAGTTGAAAATACGAGTTGAAAAAATAGTTTTATTTTTATAAAGTTGCTTTTGGTTGTACATTTTTGTTTTGAGGCCCATTTTTGACCTCAAAATTTCTCTAATGTGCAATTGGCATCACTTATGAAACTCTTTTCCAATTGCAAGTTTGAAATTTGTTTTATGGAAATGAACTTTTGAATAAATTTTAACATTCTTGGCTTTCCATCTCCATATATGTAATCAAAGTTTATTTATTTATTTATACTAACTAAGATTTACTTTATATGCTTCCAATCAATGCATACTACTCAAGACATTATATGAACCAAGTGACAAGATTTTTAAATATGGACATGCAAAATGTCCATTTATCTCCGATGGACATGTCTCCACCAATTCACTTATTTTTCTCTTAGTTATTGTGTTTAATTGCACTAACCATTCTTTCTTATTCTAGCATTTTTGAAAACACAAATATGCCAATAACTGTAGCTACAATATGTAGAAATTAGTTTATAGATTTGCAACTGCTCTTGAAGTTTTAATCTAAATCACAAGATACATATCTACACTACTGCTCTATGGAAATTAATTCACAATTTAGAACAAAAATCTCAGACATGCAAGAAGGAATAACACACATGCAACAAGTATTTTTATCTATGGAAAACAATCTGCTAAAAACCCCAATGTCGCTTGCGTTAATCAAATGAAATAGAGATGTATTACGACTGCTTTGCTCAATTGAGCTCACCCTACAAGTGCGCAACATATCTCTCTTCTCATTGAAGGCCTCTGATCCAGACTTAGTCAAATTTTCCCTTAGCTTGATCTCTTATTTCCTTGCGTTGTTCCTTGAGGAATTAGTCCCCATTATTTAAAAAATTCCCTCAATTGAATTGCACAATTCCTTTAGGTTGATCATTTGGCTACATTCAACAATTGTACACTGAAGACTAGTCTACAATTGATGTTACACTGCCTTGGAATCTCCACCTCAACTAGGTAACTCGAATTCCCTACATTTACTAGCTACTTTGGGCTGATTGATCAGTTAACTTGATGATCACTGAGTTTGATTGAAGTCCCACTGCTTAACTAAACTTCCACTAGTTCCTCCAAAAGTTGGGACTAGTTTAACTGAAAACAACATGAGATAACTGACCTTAATTGCTATAAATTAGCAATAACACACGCAAAACTGAACTCTAACTCATCCAACTCGAATTTATTAGGTAAATTGGGTGACACAAGCCATGCCACGCAAGTTAACGTCACTGAAGTTGTCTGCTGATGTGGAAATTTTTTTTTTTTCAATTTAATCAAAGGAAAAATCAAATTGAGAATATCTTGCTGCATTTTCCAACATAATATGATCATGACCAGATCTTGTGACTAGATTTGGACCAATAAAAAACAAATAGATTGCTTATGAACCTTACCTTCAACTTAAACCACCAATTGTTGGTGATTTTCATGTCAATCCTTTAGATATAGTGAATTATACAAACATACTTATTACATCTGTCAATCCTTTAGATATAGTGAATTATACAAACATACTTATTACATCTGTCAATCCTTTAGATATTGTGAATTCTACAAATGGAATTTATTACATCATTCATTGTTGTAGCCTCTCGAATGTTGTGGACAACCCTATTTTCCTCCTTCGTAGGGACAATTTTTGAGTAAGTGATATTTTTAAAATCCCCAACATTATAGGGATTAAGCTTAATCCCCATTGATTCAGTTGTTTTTTTTTCCTTACTTTGTACTATGTAACTCTTCTAGAAACTCCTTCATTCATTTCTATATGTTGGAGGTTTGAATCATTTCTTCCTTTTTTCAACCATTTGTTTCTTCTTTTGCTTCCATGCATTATTATTTTTTGGTTTATTCTTTGTATCATTCATATAATATTTATCTTTTTTTTCTTGTCCCAACAAGATTTCTAAGCTCATCAAATTTGGTCCCCTCTTTATGTGATTAAAGCAACTCGCTTAAGAAGTACTATTGTTTACCTTCTTGTCTTTGCTATACACATATCATAGTATCTCCAACTTCTTGTTCACATACTCATCCATAGTCATTTTTAAAAACTTTAAGTCATATAATTCACTGACCTTGTTATCATAATACTCATCTATTTTTTTCGCTGAAAGTACTTTTTCAACAACTTCCAATTAATTTTCCTCTCATCGATTTTCTTCCCCTATTTATGATGATCCCACTAAATATATGCTTTTCCATTCATATTAAAGGCAATGAATCTAGCTTTTAGGTTTCCATATTGGTCATTTACTTGGAAATATTTTTGGATTCCAAGAAGCCAAGCCTTAGTGCCTTGACAAGATTTCATCTCACTATCAAAGGTAGGTGGTTTCATTTTTTTTGAATTCTCCCTCTAAGTAATATTTAAACTACTTTTACTTCCTTCTTATATGAAAATAGGATTTTGCACTGATGCTCATTGAATCTTTAGTTGCAATTATTTTTGGTAAGAGGATTCAGATCATGGGTTTTATGTTCCATCATTAGATATATATTATCTGGTACTTAGAGATATATTTTTTGAGTGACTCTTATGGACATTACTTGAAACCTATTGATAGTGTATTTTTCTTTGAATTTTTATCAAGTTTTATGATAAGGCAACATTTAACTAGTTTTGTTTCTCCTACGATTTGATTATATTTTCATTATCTACCTCACAAATTTGAATTTATTCCATCCAACCTTTAGTTGTCTCAAACACATTTGAAGGGGTCTTAGTATCTCTCCTTCCATCAAACTTCACCTCCATTTGAATTTTTATGATGATATTTGATTCAAATACTTGAATATTTTGTATATCCCCCATGGCAACAATGGATAAAATCTTCAAGGCTAATTCCTTGCAAATTTCTAAACATTAGTATTTGTGCAACAAGGATAAGACGTTACATTGACATGACACCAAAAACAATCATTCATTTTCCTTTGGGACCATGCAAACCTTAGTGCTCTAACCATAATGTTTTGATACCATTTTGTAATGTAATTTCAAATCAACAATAAAAGTAAGGTTTGCTAATCTAAAATTTCATTCATGGTTATAGTGTGTAAATCAAATTCCAAAAATATAAGACCATTTCAAAAGAAATCCTTTCTTTTCTTTCTTATGACAATGTCTAACATTACACTCATTAAACTTTCAAGTCTTTAAATACAAAGTCTAGCTGAAACTTACTTCAGACAACAAAATATAACTTCAATATCTCCACTCAGTTAAGAGCTATCACTTAATAATGTGCCACATAAAACATGCCCATGATTATTACAATCAAGTATAAAAATCATAATCCAATTCACCATAACTACAAACAAGTATTCCATGTACTAAATCTTTTTCATAAATTGATCATTTGCCTTCACAAATCAAATTACTAGTGTTTCTTAGAAATTGGTACTATTCTCTTCCAAGGACAACCCTAAGGTTTAAGGTGAATGTACTTAATATTATGCATGTAACATCTTATTTTTGGTCTATAAATGCATTTTCATGTTCATAAAGGCCATAATAAACTTAATAAAATGATCCTTTAAGCTATAGAGTTTTTGTTTTATAAATCACATGTACATGGATAGACTAAATGACATAAAATATTGAAGCATGGGCACCAATGACCTTAAGGAAAGATATGATATAAATCACCATACAATGAAGGTAATTACCTCACAACCATCCTCAAGCTCAATCATAATTGTTTAATAACCATCTATTCATGGCATTCATATGCCTTCAAGCGATATAACTTTCACATATATTTATGGGGGAGGGGGCATGAGTGTTTCCCCTCAAGGAGATCATTGTAAACAAATTCAAGGAATAAACCAAATTATAATAGAGGTAAACATTTCATTCATTCAATTAAGAACATTAACAATAGATGTAAAAAAATTTCAAGCACAATGTACACCATTTTCCAAGGGTATAGATATTTGGTGCCCCTTTCTTCAAGAAGGGAATTGCAAGCAACAATGAAGGGTTGATCTCAATCAGATTCAACACTAAAAATTCCCCACTCATTTATTAAGTGTCACTCATCTTTATTCATGGTTCTCACCTTGCTCCTATCTTAAGGGAAACTAGCAACTAGAGTCTAGGCCTGAAAGTTTCCTTAAGGAAAATTAGCAACCTTGGCAATATTGTCCTTTAGAGAGGAGCACACATACTCTAACAATTTTTTTGTTGGAAAATGTTATAGGAAATATTCCTAAGTTAGGATACTATTTGAGTGTTGATTGATGTGTGGTTTGTACATCAAATAATCCTTTCAAATCATCAAAGTGAGTGCATGTCAAATATTATAATCATATTCTCTCAAAAGAAAACTAAGAAGATACCATGTCCCTACAAGAGTATAGTTTCCAAATTTCTAATCTTAAAAAAAACGGATTTCTTAACATTAGGGAGTTCCATAGGGACCATAAATTCAATTTATTACTTTTAAATAGGCATGTAAAACATTCCCCCGCATAATTATTTAATCAAACAATCCTATTCTAGACTATGAGACCATTAAGGCAAATAAGAGACATATAGAATTCACAAGTCAATCTTCTTTTTATCAAAATATTCCATCACTCACCAAAAGACCCATGACATATTTTTTTAATTAATCCTTCAAACATCATAGATTTAACACCCATTCTACTATCCCAAATGACATAAAGTGTACTCTCGCCTCTACTTTATAGTGCCTCAAGAAAATTGATCCCTCATGTGCTTTTCAATGTGTATAGTGTTGGAATATGTCACTTTGGAAGGTAATAATGTCTAGGTTATGTCAAAAGAAACTCCAATTTTATGTAAAAGAGATATATCCCACATTCATCATGTAGTAAAATACCCTTGTAATAGTTTATTATATAAAAAAGTGAAGGTACATTATCCCACATGTATTATGGGAATGTGATTTATGAATACCTCTTAGTACATAATATATGTTAGGGAGTCTCATAAAACACACAAGAAGTCATATGATAGCTTTATCATTGTAAAGTGGTGAAGCATTTGTGGTGGTGTGTTTGTGAGATTGAATATTTCTGAAGATAGTAAGGTCACTATTACCTTTTTGTGAGATTGAAAATTTTTGAAAATAGTAAGGACACTATTACCTTCCCGTGGATGTTTCCCCAACTCTGATTTTTCATCTCCTTTCTTTTGATTAAATGTTGTTATCATGCTTATAAGAGATAACAATATCAAAGGAAAAGCAAACCATATTTTTACTAATCTAACCTACTATAAGCATGATAACAACATTTAATCAAAATAAAGGAGATGAAAAATCATCTCCTTTCTTTTAATTAAATGTTGTTATCATGCTTATAAGAGATAACAATATCAAAGGAAAAGCAAACCATATTTTTACTAATCTAACCTACTATAAGCATGATGACAACATTTAATCAAAATAAAGGAGATGAAAAATTGGGGAAGCATCCACGGGAAGATAATAATGTTTTTACTATTTTAAGAAATCTCCAATCTCGCAAGAGCATCACTACAAATGCTTCAGCACTTTACAATGATAAGGCTATCATATGTTTTCTTGCGTGTTTTATGAGACTCCCTAACCTATACTATGTACCAAGAGGTATTGAGAAATTACATTTCCCATAATACATGTGGAATAATGTAATTTCACTTCTTTATATAATAAACTATTACAAGGGTATTTTAGTACATGATGAATGTGGGATATACCTCTTACATAAAATTGGAGTTTCTTCCAACATAATGTTACCCAAAAAAATAAATGGACCAAGTAATGCAGCCCTAGAAAAATGAAGTTCAAGATGTTAAAATAAACCTTACCATACATATACATAGGCTATAAGAATAATTAGTGGAATATGCATATTATATATGGCCACAAAATATTTGGGAAGTTGACCTACGCAAACTATTTGGGGAAGTTGACTTGTGGTGATACAAATATTATTTTGTGATTCAAAGTTTGAGGTGAGACGACGAATCCTCGACATGAAAGCCATGATATTTTATACAAACTCAAATACTAGTTGACCAATATTGATATGGTTGTAAAACTTGTAACCATAATTCAACACGATCCCAAGAAAAGTGCAACAATATATGGCTGCAAATCCTTCCTGAATGTTCCATTAATTGTGCTACAAATCATTCATGAAGCCTATGACCTCATTACAATCATCATGGTGATTTTGTCCTAGTTGATCCAGGAGATGGGTGACGTGCCAAAGCTGAGAATCCAAGGCATTGATAGGAGGAGGAAGGTCAACATGTCCAAGAGAAGGCGCACAATTTTGGGCCACCTCCTACTCCAGCTCCACTTCCACTCCACCTTCTCCCCACAAAACATTGGCTTCCTTTCTATGCTTAGCTGTTTTCCCTCTAGGACTGGCCCTTCTATGCTTTTAGCCATGATGCATGTACATGATAAAACCAACCCCAGCAAACTGCTACCACCATCGTATGTCCAACAATATGTGGATACCTGACTGCAAATCTAGAGCTTGGTACCCAACAAATGGGTTTTAACAATACCAAACCCAAACCTCACTTAAGAAAGACAACCCTTGACAAAAGCTGCCACCTTTCCCTTCCAAATTTCCAACACAAAGTAATGATGAATTCCTCCTCTCACCAAATGGAACCTCAACCAAAGAGACTCGAAACACCCTAGAGTGGGAGTACTATTCTAGAAGCTTTGAGAGTAGACATGAAGACCCAAATATCCTAGGTTGAAGAGAGAATCTGTTTTTTCCCACTGCTAGATGGGGATACCTGCTCATTGCAAAAATATTGAAACAAGGAAACACCCGAAACAAGACTCTGATCTCATTGCAATTACTATGCCCTAGCTTCATATCTCCATCTTCTATTAGGGGGCACGTAATTATAGATCCAATTCCTGAGTTCCCATTGCCAATCCCATGATCCAAGAACTTGCTATAAAACCCCAATTGCAGCCACAAATTACCTTGAGGTCTTGGGGACCTAGGTGTCCCTCAAATGGAAATGAATGCAACAAGGAATAAACACAGTTACGAAGCTATACAACTCAACTTAAAGAGAGTGATACATTATGAATTCCAAAGGAGAAACCGAGAAGACTTACCAGATTATCTACAATAGAGCCCCAATTCAAAAAGCCTCCACTAGATGCCCAATTCAAGAAGCACCCCATCCAAACTAAACCCAACCAATGGTAGAGAAAACTCCAACGTACGAGCTCACCAGGATCCCAAACTTGGCGCGTTTTACCACCAACAACACCACAATGGATTCCCTACTTGCATTAGAGAAAATTTATTACAGAGAATCAAAGACGAAGAAGCATATGTGTTGGCCACCTGCACAAACTCTTCACAACTTCCACCACCCTCACGTATGCCCATAACCAATCTCGCAAACACAAATATTGCTCTCGGCATCCTACATATAAGGTTATCACTCCTGATCTCGAACCTTCTATGCGACCCACACTGCATGTGAACAACACACCACATGTCCCTTAGTTGAATGAACGAGAGGGGATAGTCCCCACTCTCAACCCCAATATGTACACGTTCTTTTGCCCCCATTGGGAGTTAGACCCCTATTCTTATTTACAAAGACTTAGTTTATTTTTTATTCATCATTATGATGCCAATGTAATTTGTGTTCCTGTGCTATTAGGTTTTAACTATCTTCCATGGACGAGAAAAATGATTGATGTTCAAGAATGCCCATTAGTTTTCTTTCTATTTATCTTGTGTGGAATGGATTATGGATTCTGGTGCCTCTAACCATATGCTTGGTATTGCTTCTTTCTTTTCCTCATATGACACTAACAAGCACATATCACAAAAAGTTTCTATTGGTGATGACAAACAACTTTCAATAGTAGGTTTTGGTAATGTTCAAGTTCCTAATGGTATATTGGAAGATGTTTTTCATGTTCAAGGAATACCTATTAATTTTCTTTCTATTTATCATGCATGTCAAAAATGTTATATGTTTGAAGCATGGATAGATAAGTATGTTCTTAAAGATATCAAGCATAACTTCAAAGTAGTTTCTTCAGGTCATGTTGATCATGATTTTGGTTTATATAGCCCTTTTATTCCTATGTTTCTCATGCTGATGAACAAAGTAAACTATGGCATGAAAGATTAGGTTACTTAAATTATGGTAAAATGCAATTGTTATCTAAAATGGTACTTAACTAATCTCTTGTCTCTTCCACTGAAGGTGTTTGTGAGAGCTGTGTACATGGTAAACATCATATGGAAGTGTTTGATAAAGGTAAAGATGGGTGTGCTACAAAAAAATGTAAACTAATACATAGTGATACATGTGGTCTACTCGAAACTCCTCTCTCTTATGTTGTCTATTTCCTTGTTTTTATTGATGATTTTACTAGAAAAACTTTTATTTTCTGAAATGTAAAAGTGAAACTTTTGTTAAATTTCAAGAATTTAAACCCATAGTTGAAAATGAATATGCATTAAGACATTGAGAACTAATAATAGGGGGTACGCAATTCACTAAAAGGGGATTTTATACATACTTAACTAAGCATGGTATTCAACATCAAAAAACTGTTCCTTATACATTTCAACAAAATGGGGTAGTTGAATGGAAAAATAAAACTTTGGTTGGAATGGATAGATGTATGTTGTATTATAAAGGATTGCATAAAAGTTTTTGGGTTGAAGCCATTTGTTGTGCTAACTACATCTTAAATCAAATTCCCACTAAGGCAGTTTTGTAAATTACTTTTGAAGAAAAGTGAAATGGAAGAAAACTTGACATAAGTAACTTCCAATTTTCTGGTAGTGAATGTTGGGCTCATATTCACGATGACAAACATAAAAAAATTTAGATCCCAAGTCTCACAAACGTATTTTTGTTGGTTACAGTGAGGATTCTAAAGCTTCCAAGTTGGTTGATCCATCTACCCAAGTTGTCATCATTCGATGAGATGTTCAGTTTAATGAATTTTCTCCTGTTGGAAAATGTAATTGGTTTCAGTCTTCATAATTTTCATTGTACTTATGTCATTATGTATATCTTATGTAATAAGAAAAGGAAGGAAAAAATATTATTTTCAAGCATGGGGTTCATGCTCCATTTAAATGGTCATATAGATCAAGCATGCATTTCATGCTCCTAGGGATTTTCAAGCCACAAGAATAATTGCCATGATTCAAGAGAGTCAATATCGTTTGTATAAGATCCATTTGGGCAAGTTGTAACATGTAAAAGATTATATTTTTGAGTCTAGAAAGTCAAAATGATCTCCAAAATCAAGTCGACCCTACTAGTGAAAAGTAGGCCTAAAAGAAGGCTATTCAACCTCATGAGAAGTATATATATATAAGGAGATTCGACCTCATTAGCACAAACTTATGCAGTTCGATATCAAGCAATATACAAGAAGAAAAAGTATGCAAAGATCTATGAGAAGGAAAAATCTCAAGAAGAAACCAAAAATCTGAATTTTGTGATCATTTTCTCTCACACCTATGAAGATTCTACGGTTTCTGTATTTGTTGTAGGGAAGAAAATGTATGTTGAAGTTGCAGAAATAAATTGAGGGCCGAAACTTTGATTGAAGCAGACCTTAAGGAAGTTTATCTTCGTTGACTTTGGTTGAACTTGTCTTGAAGGAGATATTTTGGAGGGTTGACTTGGTGCTTGGAGGGGGTCTTTGTCTTCAATTTTGGGTCATGGTTTTCTCATTGGATCCGATTCTATAAGAAGAGAAGATATTATTTTTGGGTTTTCCCCTTGGTGGGGTTTTTTCTTGGCATGGAGCCTACTTCTTGTGTCTATTGTCTTTATTGTTTATGCTCTTGATAATTGTTTGACGAAAAAATCTAATAAAGAACAATAAGAAGCTAACTAAAGTTCACAAGTAATTATTAAGGATAAGGATAATTGTTTAAATAGCTTCCCTACTAGATTCTCCAACATGGAATCAGAGCTAAGGTGAAGAGAAGGCAGCGTGAAGATCATATTGTTTCCATAAGATAAGGTTGCTTATCAAAAGGAATAATTTGCTAAAGACATGAGGAAGGGAATAAGGAAGAAAACCTCATCATCTTAAGAAGGATTAAGCTCTCATTGAATAAAGGAAGGCCACTAGAAGCTCTCATTGAAGGTCTCATCATCTAAAGAAAGGACATACATTTTTCTCTCTCTTGAAGGCTCTTTGCTATTGAAAGAAATATTTGAATTCTCTTGAAGGTTCTTGAAGTTATCAAGATAATTGAAGGCATCATCAATAAGGACAATTGTTTAACAAGTAGGTACATATTATTCTGCATGTCTCAACCTACAAATCAAATGACTTCATTTTGCAAGGAAATCAAAAAGCTCGTTGGATCAACAAACTTCCTAGCATGGAAGAAGAGGATTAATTTGGTGTTCATAGAAAATGAAGTCATGGAATATGTTCTTGGAAAATTTTCTAAACCAGATAAATCATTTGCTAAGGACAAAAGGAAGAAAACCTCACCATCTTAAGAAGGATTAAGCTCTCATTGAAGGTCTCATCATCTAAAGAAAGGATATCTATTTTTCTCTCTTGAAGGCTCTTTGATATTGGAGGAAATCTTTGAAGTGTCTTGACAGTTCTTGAAGGCATCAACATAATTGAAGGCATCATTAACAAGGACAATTTCTTAACAAGTAGGTATCATATTATTCTGCATGTCTCAACCTACAAATCAAATGACTTCATTTTGAAAGGAAAGCAAAAATCTCGTTGGATCAACAAACTTCCTAGCATGAAAGAAGAGGATTAATTTGGTGCTCATAGAAAATGAAGTCATGGAATATGTTCTTGGAAAATTTGCTAAACCAGATAAAGAGAAGACTCAAGAATTAGCTATATATAATAAGGGAGAAGTGAGGGCACAAAGGATTCTTATTGAATCCATAAAGGATCATCTCATTCCCTTTGTTTCTAATTTAAATATATCTAAAGCAATCTATGATAAATTGGTGAAATTGTACTCTATAAGTACATGAAGTTAGAAAATATCCTTTGAGGAATTAGCTATATAGAACAAGTATGTTAAAGGATGAAGATATGTCCTCATATCTTATAAGGATATCATAATTAAGGGACCAATTGCAAGAGCTTGGGGAAGTCATTTACAATTTAGAGATGATTACTTGTGTACTAAATGCTTTGCCACCTGAATGGAGTAGTTTTACAACTAGTGTCTACTCAAGAAAATATACTACTCCCTTAGATGAACTATGGGCTCAATCTATCTTGGAAGAAAACAAAAATAAAGGTAAAGGATGACATCGAATCAAGTGAAAAGTATCAAGCATTTGTTGTAAAATATAAGAAGAAGAAAGGGAAGCTTGGAAAGTCTAATGGAAAGCAAGATATGTCCAATGGAAATTTTAAGAAGGATTTTCGAAAAAATCCTCAAAACAAGAAAAAAAACAAAAGGAAAGAAAGAAGTGGAGCTCACACAAATAAATAAAAGAAATACCTTGAGAAGAATCCAAAAGGTGAAGATTCCAAGGATCTATACTATTGAAGGAAACTCCATATCTATCAGGTTCATTTACAATTTTTCTTTTATTAGAAAGTAGCAGTTAGAGTAGCATGCATCGTTTAATTCTCTAGAATAAGTCTTGATTTTTGTGAAGCGTGGAATCATAGAAAGAAGAATATGATAGTATAAGAATTATAGCCTACATGATCAAATTTCTTTGGAAAAAGTCATTATGCTGTCAAGAATGATAACATTTGAACCATCTTGCATATCAGAGTTCATCCAAGCACTTTCTAACATAATGTTAGAGGAAGTCATCTTGCAAGAAGGATCACCAAGATAGTCCAATAAGAACCATAATTTAGAGAAGGTTTTTGGAAAAATAATTATGAATAATATACTCCACCTAGTGTGGAAACAATAGTCTTGAAGGATGAAGGGATGCAGATGGTTGAGTTGTAGTATGAAAGGCATAATTGAAGTATTTATCCTCTTAAAGAAGGAATTTTATCTTCAATAAGGATAGAAGCAAGCTCATTCAAAGGAAGGAAAACTAGATGGTTATATGGAAGAAAAGGTATGCATGTTGTTAGTAACTCTTCTCTAGAAGGTAGAATTCATGTCTACAAGAACCTTGCAAAAAGAGTTGGTCATAAACACAAGAATGAGAAGTATTCCATGTGGCTACTTAATGCTTAAGAAGTTGGTATGTTTTGTAATGGATAAAGATAAATACTCTTCCACATGATAGTATGACTTAAAATGATGATATTGATCAACGTCAAATATGATCTCCTGACGAAAGAAAAAGAGTTCATAATGACAACATCAAGGAAGAAAATATTACAGTTTGTTCCATAGGTACTTTTATTAAAATTAAGAGCATGGAGAAGGATTTTTGTACAATATAAAGATAGAACATGTAGAAGGATGTTGATATTTTGATATTTTGAACATATTTACTTAAGGGTTTTGTAAATAACTTATTGTGGAAAATAAGTAGGAGAAATAAATCAGTTGTTGCAGTAGAATTTCATGTTAGAAATTTTCACATGGTATTAGAGCTGATATCGGGCAACAGGATTAGAGAATCTGAAATGAGTTATGGACATGATGCTTCTAGAGCAACAACTCAAAGGGACTCACACAGTTCTCCCGAGAAAGAGGAAAGCACGCATAATATAATGGATCACGATAGTTATGTGTTGGCTTCCAGATGAGAAGAAGAAGTCGTTTTCTTGTGAAGTTATGCTTCCACTGAGGTTTTGTATATTGATAGAGGGGCTTCTATGCACATGACAAGAATACAAGATTATTTCTCGAGCTATCAAGAAGAACATATGAACTTCCAAATCACCATGGGAAATAATGCAAAATGTACCCCCGTAGGAAGAGGTAATGTAGTTTTTCAAACAGAAGTAGGGGATTGACTTCGAGCTACCAATGTGCTACATGTGCTTGGATTGGGAATGAACTCACTCTCTGTATCTCAATTACAGAGCAAGGGTTATGATGTATACTTCATTGGGAAGAAAGTATATGTCAAACATTTGAGTTGGAAGAAGAAGGCCCAAATTGGAGTTAGAAGCAAACAGACTGTATAAGTTACAACTAGAGTCTCCAATGGCACTTATAGACAACAATGGTGAAAAAGATTTGAATGAACTATGGCACAAAAGGATGAGGCACTTACACCATGGGGCTCTAAGAATTCTCATAGAAACTATCACAGGAGTTCCATAATTAAGTACCAAATAATATGGTGTATGCAGAGGTTGCGTACTTGGCAAGTACTCCAAAACAACTTATTCTAGAAGTAACAATAGGCCAAAGAGTGTTCTGGGATTGATACACCCAGATATCTACAAACCGATGTCCACAAAGGCTCTTAGTGGTGCCGAATACTTCTTCACCTTCATTGATGACCATTCCAGGAAGACATGGATCTACTTTCTAGAAACCAAGGATGAGGTTTTTTATCGATTCAAAGAGTTTAAAGCTTTGGTTGAGAATCTGATAGGGAAGAGGATAAAAGTATTGCACTCAAACAAGGGCAATGTTGTATGATCAGGATATGCCCAAATTTCTATGGGCAGAAGCGTGCATCACAACAGTATATGTTTAGAATAAGACTCCTCACAGGGTACTAGGTAAGATTACTCCAGAGAGTGTCTTCACCAACAAGAAGCCTAAACTGAGTCATTTCAGAATATTTGGGAGCTTGGCATACTGTCATATACCTGAAGAAAGAGGTACCGTAGTTTTTCAAACATAAGTAGGGGATCAACTTTGAGCTACCAATGTGCTGCATGTGCCTAGATTGGGAATGAACTTACTCTCTGTATCTCAGTTACAGAACAAGGGTTATGATGTATACTTCATTGGGAAGAAAGTATATGTCAAACATCCGAGTTGGAAGAAGAAGGCCCACATTGGAGTCATAAGCAACAGACTGTATAAGTTACAACTAGAGTCTCCAGTGGAACAGATAAGCAGAGCATGTATGCAAACAAGATGATGTATGCATAGGTTGTGTACTAGGAAAGTACGCCAAACAACTTATTCCAGAAGTAACAATAGAGAAAACAATGTTCTGGGATTAATACACTCAGATATCTGCGGACTAATGTCCACAAATGCTCTTAGTGGTGCCGAATACCTCGTCACCTTCATTGATGACCATTCCAAGAAGACTTGGATCTACTTTCTAAAAACCAAGGATGAAGTTTTTGATCAATTCAAAGAGTTAAAAGCTCTGGTTGAGAATCTGGCAAGGAAGAGGATAAAAGTGTTGCGCTCAGGCAATGGTGGAGAATATATTGATAAAGACTTCACTGAGTTCTGTTGATCCGGATTTAAACAGGAATGCAACAAATTATAGATATAACCATAAATAAAGAGATGCAGCAGAAATAATACTTCATTTCATTAATGTAAAATACTGAAATATGATTACAAACAGAAATGGAAATAAACCAACTAGGGCGATGGTAGCGTATCTCTGAAAAGAGATGTGGCGACTACATGCCTCTGAATTGTCTTACAATGAGGCTCGAAGGCCTATTTATTATTGAGAAATAATGGAAAACCCGAAAAATCCAAAAACCTAACCGTAGGAGATGAAGCGCCAAACTATGGGCCCCGTTTTTGGTAAATTGGTACATCAACTTCCCTGGGTCGTAACTTTGGCATATGATCTCTGTTTGATGCGCATAATACCTCGTTAGAAAGATCTATCCGAGGAATACAACTTTGGGATGAGAAACAATAGGTTATGGATCCGTGCTACTCCCAATTTTCCCAAAAAACGTCGTTTAGGGCCTCAAAACGGCTCCGGAAGTTGAGGATCTGAAAAACTGCTAAAAATAGTAAATTGTGATACAATTAAGGAAACTGAAAAACTGAAAGATATAATTGTGGGGGTTCGAGTGGGATAGGTGGGTGGCCAAAAACATCTACCTGGATCATTCCTCTCCCCTTAGGAAGCAATGGTCCCCACTACGTTGACTTCCTCCATGAGATTAGGGAACTTCTACTGAACTTGGTCCCTAGTGAGCTATTATGTGACCTCTGGTGTGTCTAGTAATGGTGGGAAGCATGGTCGAGGGCGGTCCAAATTGAAAACTCGATGCAAGTCAAGGAATGGGGGAATGCTATGCCCCAAAGCATTGTTTCCCACAACCTTGGTAATGATGTAAGGACCATATCGGAGTGGTCTGAGCTTCTGATGGACTCTTGTAAGACGTTCTTTCTGTAGGTGCAACCGAACTTTGTCGCCCACCTAAAACTTGTGTGGCACCAGATGTTGATCATGTTGCTGCTTGTACTTGGAATTTTCCACAATGGAGTGGTGATAGATCAGCCCATTGTGTAGAGGTGCTCTGGAATTCAGATCGGACGAATGCTTGACCTGATAGTGCAACGATACCCCTGTGCGTGAGGAGAAGATGTCCCTATCTTCTTTCATGACCATATCCACCCGCTTCTATTGCATGGAGGAATCCTTCCCGGAGGCGTGGATGTGGCTACGATCTTCCCCTTACTTTGAGGGTGAACCAGACATAAAATAAATTTCCTAGTCTGGGAGATGATCTTACTGCCTTTCTTAGCAGAGATCAAAGAAATGGTGGTAGGTGGGGCTACCTCCAGTATCCTGTATAGTATATTACACAAAGAAATAATAACATCTTGAGGCCTTGACTCATACACAACATGTCGCTTCCACAAGTATGGTTGGCCTAATAATACATCACAAACATCAAGCAGTGCAACATCACACAATACCTCATCTGTGAAGGGCTTGATGCTGTAGGGAAGGCAGCACTGCTGGCGGACTCAGAGATCTCGTCCTTGGTGAAGCCACCAGATGTTGTATGGTTGTAGGTGTGGTATGGTTGGTAGTCCCAGCTGCTTCACGACCTCTGTTGAAATGAGGTTCTTTTGGCTCCCACTGTCAATAATGAATTGCAAGCGAACCCTTCACCCACATATGTGAGTGGAAAAGACGGTCCCCCTCCTCTGGATCTCCAAGATCATTCTTCTGGACCTTGGCGGTGGAAACATTGGCACTGGGCTCCGCATCAATGATTTACTTCCCTTTTTCATTCCCCTTGTCGAGTTCTGACTCAGGGTCTCAGAACATGCATCTGATTCTGAAACCTTCAACTCGGCCAACAACGACTGCTTGTTCTGACACTCAGTTATGTTATCAGTGGGGCTCTTACGGAACTCACACCACTTTCCTGTGTCCTTCTTTGACTTCGTGGCATTGTTATTTTCTTGTGGCTTCAATGGGTTATCTTGGGTCACCCTGCCTTGGCTTTGTCCTTTGTTCTTCGGATTCGCAGATCCAAAGTCTCGCTTCTTTTGTTTAAACTTCTGCTCGATGTTGACAACATATTGGTATGTCATGCCAAGTGAGGAGATGTTCAGGAACTCCATCTTTTCTTGGATGTACTTGTGTAAGCAGCCGTGGTATTTGCGTACCAAATGCATCTCAGAATCCTTGATACCCAACTTTGTGTGAAGGGTATGAAAAATATTTCTGAACTCCGACACATATTGGTCCCTTCCCTACCACAATGTGGTCCACTTTATGTATTTGTCTTCATAGCTCTTGACAGGGTAGTACTGCTCCTTGACGGCATCCCGGAATGAATTCCAAGTGGGTACAACTGAAAATAGTGAGGTTGTACTCTTATCCTTCTACTCGCAGTAGGTTTCCCACTAGTCCTTGACGTGGGGGGCGCTTTGAGAAGAGCAAAAGTGATATTTTCCCAGCTGGAAAAATCATGAACAGAAAAATAACCTTCTAGTAGATTTAACCATTTATCTATTATATATGTGTCTATCTGACCCTCGAATATGGGGATTTTAAAGTTAACTTGTACCTTAAAGGGTGTGGTGTTTCCATAGTAGCTGCTGGAAGTAGATGTGTCGCCCCTCGGTAGGCACTGAAGGATATGGGCAAAGTTTTCCATCATCACGTTCCTTTGTCGCTCAAGGGCTTCTTCAAGCAATATTTTTATAGGATCTCCTACCCCCTCGTCTTTCTTTTCATCCACCATGGGAGGCCATCGGGATTTTGGAAGCTGGTCTTGCAAAGGTTCGACCAGTTCAAGCCTTAACTCCTTATATCCTGACCTCGTTGGGGACATGCAAAGACAAACAGAGAAAAAGTAGACTCGCTCTGATACCAATTTAAACAGGAACACAACAAATTACAAAAATAACCATAAATACAGAGATGCAATAGAAAAAATACTTCATTTCATTAAAGTAAAATACTGAAATATGCTTACAAACAGAAATGGAAATAAACCAGCTAGGGCGATGGTAGCTTATCTCTGAGAAGAGATGTGGTGGCTACATGCCTCTGAACTATCTTACAATGAGGCTCGAAGGCCTATTTATTGTTGAGAAACAATGGAAAACCCTAAACATCCAAAAACCTAACCCTAGGAGATGAAGCACCAAACTATGGGGCTCATTTTGGGTAAATTGGTACATCAATATTTCCTAGGGTCGTAACTTTGGCATACGATCTCCATTTGACACACACAATACCTCGCTAGAAAGATCTATTCGAGGACTACAACTTTTGGATGCACAACATAGGGAAACAGACTGATGCTACTCCCAATTTTCCCAAAAAAACGTTGTTTAAGGCCTCAAAATGGCTCTGGAAGTTGACGACTCGAAAAACTGCTAAAAATAGTAAATTGTGCTACAATTAAGGAAATTGAAAAGTTGAAAGAGACAATTGTGGGGGTTCGAGTGGGATAGGTGGGTGGCCACCAACATCCACCTGGATCATCTACGCAATGGAAGGCATCAAAAGAGAATGGACAACTCCATATAATCCGGAGCAAAATGGAGTAGCAGAGAGGAAGAGTAGAACTATTGTTGAAGTAGCGAGGGCAATGTTGTACGATCAAGATATGCCCAAATTTCTATGGGCAGAAGCATGCAAGACAATAGTATATGTTCAGAACAAGACTCCTCACAGGGCATTATGTAATATTACTCCGGAGAGAGTCTTCATTGACAAGAAGCCTGAAGTGAGTCATTTTAGGATATTTGGGAGCTTGGCATACTGTGATATACCCGAAGAAAAGAGGAAAAAGTTAGATAAAACTGCAGAAAAAGGATATCTTGTGGGATATAGTGAGAATGCTAAGGCATATAGAATCTACATTCTGGAAAATAGAAATATCATAGTATGACGGGATGTAAATTTCATAGAGGACAAAGCTTTTAGGAAATCCCAAGAAAAGCCTTCCAAAGAGTAGTTAAAGGATGATCCATTGGTGCAGCCACTCAGACCAACAAAAACCAACACAAGTATTTCTCCAAGGCATAAGAATCCAGAAGCTTCACTATAGGTGGAATCTTAGGAGGAGGAGAAAATAGAGCCACCCATTACCAGTGGAAGAACGAGCTGGGAACTTTGACTGATACTACGAGGCACAAAGGATTTCATTGGAGCTCCTAGGAATGAGAAAAGGGAGCGTAGACAACCGGATAGATACCAAGATTTGGTGGCTCAAGTTGGAGAATCCTCTAGTTTTCAGGAGGTCGTTCAGCATCAAGTATGGGTAGATGTTATGGCGGAGGAATAAAATTTCATAATGACCAATGATGTCTAGGAAGTGTACCTAGACCTTAGGACATATCAATTGTAGGTTCGAGATGGATATACAAGGTCAAGTATGCTGCATATGACAACGTGGGAAAATACAAAACCAGGTTCGTGGCTAAGGGGTATGATCAGATGGAAGGGATAGACTACAGAGAAACCTTCACCCCAGTAGCCATGTATACTTCAATTAGAGTCATGATATACCTTGCGGCACAGATGGGGTGGGAGATTCACCAAATGGACGTGAAGATTGCATTCTTGAATGGGGTGATAGAAGAAGAGGTATACATTGAACAACTAGAGGGCTTTGAGACACATGAGAAGAAAACTCATGCATGTCGGTTGTAGAAAGCTTTGTATGGGCTTAAACAAGCACCTAGAGTATGGTACAGTCGAATTGATGGTTACTTGCAGAAGATGGGATTTGTCAAGAGTGATGTAGATCCCAACCTCTACTATATGACTGTAGAGAATGAGCTTCTAATTCTGGTGTTATATGTAGATGATCTTTTTTCTGATAGGTTCATCTAGGCTCATCAAAGATTTCAAGGAAAACCTAGCTACAAAATTGACATGAAGGATTTGGGATGGATGCATTATTTTTTGGGGGTGGAAGTTTGGCAGCAGTGGGGTGAAATTTTCCTTGGACAAGGGAGATATGCTACAAATTTTTCAAAGAGGTTCAAAATGCAGGACTGTAGAACCATGGCTACTCCAATGATTACCAAGTAGAAGAAGATTGATGTGTCTAAAGATAAAGAAGTAGATCTCACCTTGTACAGGCAACTCATATGGTCCCTAATGTATTTGGTCAACACTAGGCAGACATTTGTTACAATGTCAACACCCTTATTCAGTTCATGGTGGAACCGAAGAGGGCACACTAGGCAACAACCAAGCATGTTCTCAAATATATATGAGGAACAATCGAGCATGGATTAATGTACACATGAGGCAATGATATCAAAATGAGCGGTTTCACTGACACAGATTAGGCTGGAAGTTCAGTAGATCAGGAAAGTACCACTAGGTACAGTATCAACATTGGATCAAGAACGAACTCCTAGTGCAGTAAGAAACATAAGTCTGTAGCTTTGAGCTCAGTTGAAGATAAATATATGGAAGCTAGCACAACATCTTGTGAAGTCATATGGCCTAGAAAGTTGCTTGTGAATCTATTGAGGAGACGGATAGAAGCGACCAACATTTTGTGTCATAATCAGAGTTGCATCAAGCTCTCTAAGAATCCAATTTTTTATGACTGGTCAAAGAACATTGACATCAGGTGTCACTTTATCAGAGTGTGTCCAGTGGGGTGAAGTACCGTTACAATACACTCCGACAGGAGAATAGGTGGCAGACATTCTCAGCAAGGCTCTAGGAAGAACAAAGTTTGTTTATTTCAGGGGGAATATGGGGATGACTAAGAATCCGTTTCAATAGCAGAATCTTATAGTGCATTTCTTGAGAGGTATATGCAGCAAATATGTAGCAGTGAAAACAATAGTGTCATGGGAAACAATACAGTGGTACCAACAACACAGCAGATGAAGGGCAGCAGGTTGTGCATCAGCAACACAAAGGACCAATGTCGTGGATCAATGTGATGCTTATGCTGGGTAGTATTGCCAGAGAACATTCCACGCTAAGAGAGAGTGTTTATTTTTGGGTAGCATCGACTGTGATCTAGCTTCGAAATTTTGTGGAGGGGCTAGAACACATGAGATCTCTAAGCCCCAGAAATAATTTGGAGAAATTCCACCCAATTATAGATCCAATTCCTGAGTACCCAATGCCAATCCCATGAACCAAGAACTTGCTATAAAACCCAAATTGCAACCACAAATTACCTTGAGATCTTGAGGACCTAGGTGTCCCTAAAAAGGAAATGAATGCAACAAGGAATAAACACAGTTACAAAGCTTTACTGCTCGACTTAAAGAGAGTGATAAATTATGAATTCCAAAGGACAAACTGAGAAGACTTACTAAATTATCTACGATAGAGCCCCAATTCAAAAACCCTCCACTAGATGCCCAATTCAGGAAGCATCCCCTCCATACTAAACCCAACAAATGGTAGCGAAAAATCCAATGTACGACCTCACCAGGATCCCAAACGTGGTGCATTTGACCACCGATAATACCATAATGGATTCTCTACTTGCATTAGAGAAAAATTAATACAGAGAATCAAAGACGAAGAAGCATGCACATGTTGGTGACCTGCCCAACTCTTCACAACTTCCACCACCCTCACGTATGCCCATAACCAATCTCGCAAACAAAATATTGCTCTCGTCATCCTACATATAAGGTTACCACTCCTGATCTTGAACCTTCTATGTGACCCATAATGCATGTGAACAACACACCACATGTGCCTTAGTTGAATGAATGAGAGGTGATAGTCCCCGCTCTCAACCCAAATATGGTCACATTCTTTTGCCCCCATCAGGGGTTAGACACCTATTCTTTATTTACAAAGACTTAGTTTATTTTTTATTCATCATTATGATGCCAATGTAATTTGTGCTCCTGCACTATTAGGTTTTAACTATCTTCCATGAACGAGAAAAATGATTGATGTTCAATAATGCCCATTAATTTTCTTTCTATTTCTCTTGTGTGGAATGGATTATGGATTCTGTTGCCTCTAACCATATGCTTGGTATTGCTTCTTTCTTTTTCTCATATGACACTAACAAGCACATATCACAAAAAGTTTCTATTGGTGATGACAAATAACTTCCAATGGTAGGTTCTGGTAATGTTCAAGTTCCTAATGGTATATTTGAAGATGTTTTTCATGTTTAAGGAATACCCATTAATTTTCTTTCAATTTATAATGCATGTCAAAAATGTTATATGTTTGAAGCATGGCTAGATAAGTATGTTCTTAAAGATATCAAGCATAACTTCAAAATAGTTTCTTCAAGTCATGTTGATCATGATTCTAGTTTATATAACCCTTTTATTCCTATGTTTCTCATGCTAATCAACAAAGTAGACTATGGCATTAAAGATTAGGTTACTTGAATTATGGTAAAATGCAATTATTATCTAAAATGGTACTTAGCTATTCTCTTGTTTCTTCCACTGAAGGTGTTTGTGAGATCTGTGTAAATGGTAAACATCATATGGAAGTGTTTGATAAAGGTAAAGCTGGGTGTGCTACAAAAAAATGTAAACTAATATATAGTGATACATGTGGCCTACTCATATATATGTCATCTGTAAATATTCATAGTTTCTTTTTTGACATTTTATCTACACTCACAAAGTGCCATATTAATATATAGAACTCCTATTCAGTATATTTACAACCATTGATACCTCCCTGCGTGGACACAAGGTATCAATGTTTTGATCACAAATGTCCCTAAACATAATTTTGTTGAAGATAGGAAGTGTCTCTCTATTTGAATATTCTTAAATGCATTTACAAAATTTAATTTATTTTTAATAGAAATTACGATTTTTCCTAGGGGAAAAAAATGTAGCCTACTCAAAACTCTTCTCTCTTATGTTGTCTATTTCCTTGTTTTTATTGATGATTTTACTAGGTTTTTGAAATGTAAAAGTGAAACTTTTGTTAAATTTCAAGAATTTAAGCCCATAGTTGAGAATGAATATGTATTAAGACATTGAGAACTAATAATGGGGGAAGGTAATTCACTAAAAGGGGATTTTCTACATACTTAACTAAGCATGGTATTCAACATCAAAAAATTGTTCCTTATACATTTCAACAAAATGGGGTAGTTGAATGGAAAAATAAAACTTTGGTTGGAATGGGTAGATGTATGTTGTATTATAAAGGATTTCATAAAAGTTTTTGGGTTGAAGCCATTTGTTGTGCTAATTACATCTTAAATCAAATTCCCACTAAGGCAGTTTTGTAGATTACTCTTGAAGAAAAGTGAAATGAAAGAAAACCTGACATAAGTAACTTCTGAATTTTTGGTAGTGAATGTTGGGCTCATATTCTTGATGATAAACATAAAAAAATTTAGATCCCAAGTCTCACAAATGTATTTTTGTTGGTTATAGTGAGGATTCTAAAGCTTCCAAGTTGGTTGATCCATCTACCCAAGGTGTCATAATTCCATGAGATGTTTAGTTTTATGAAATTTCTCATAGTTGGAAAATGTAATGGGTTTCAGTCTTCATAATTCTCAATGTACTCATGTCATTATGTATATCTTATGTAATAAGCAAAGGAAAGAAAAAATATTTTTTTCAAGCATGGGTTTCATGCTCCATTTAAATGGTCATCTAGATCAAGCATGCATTTCATGCTCCTTGGGTTTTTCAAGCCACAAGAATAATTGCCATGATTCAAGAGATTCAATATCATTTGTATAAGACCCATTTGGGCAAGTTGTGACATGTAAAAGATTTTATTTTTGTGTCTACAAAGTCAAAATGACCTCAAAAACCAACTCTACCCTACTAGTGAAAAGTAGGCCTAAAAGAGGGCTATTCCACCTCATGAGAAGCATACATATAGAAGGAGCTTCGATCTCATTAGCACACACTTCTGCAGTTTGATATCAAGCAATATACAAGAAGAAAAAGAAAGCGAAGATCTAGGAGAAGGAAAAACCTCAAGAAGAAATCAAAAATCTGAATTTTGTGATCATTTTCTCTTACACGTGTGAAGATTATACAGTTTCTATATTTGTTTTAGGGCGGAAAAATGTAGGTTGAAGTTGCAGAAATAAATTGAGGGCTGAAACTTTGATTGAAGCATAACTCAAGGAAGTTTATCTTCATTGACTTTGGTTGACCTTTTCTTGTCTTGAAGGAGATCTTTTAGGGGGCTGACTTGGTGCTTGGAGGGGGTCTCAATCTTCAAGTTTGGGTCTTGGTTTTCTCATTGGATCTGATTCTATAAGAAGAGAAGATATTATTTTTTGGTTTTCCCCTTGGACGGGTTTTTCCTTGGCATGGAGCCTACTTATTGTGTCTATTGTCTTTATTGTTTATGCTCTTGATAATTGTTTGATAAAAAAATCTAATAAAGAACAATAAGAAGCTAGCTAAAGTTCACAAGTAATTATTAAGGATAAGGAGAGTTGTTTAAATAGCTGCCCTACTAGATTCTCCAACATGGTATCAGAGCTAAGGTGAAGAGAAGGCAACATGAAGATTATCTTGTTTCCATAAGACAAGGTTTCTTATCAAAAGGAGTCATTTTCTAAGTATACAAGGAAGGGAGTAAGGAAGAAGACCTCATCATCTTAAGAAGGATTAAGCTCTCATTGAATAAAGGAAGGCTACTACAAGCTCTAATTGAAGGTCTCATCATCTAAAGAAAGGACATCTATCTTTCTCTCTCTTGAAGGCTCTTTTCTATTGAAGGAAATCTTTGAAGTCTCTTGAAAGTTCTTGAAGGTATCAAGATAATTGAAGGCATCATCAATAAGGACAAATCAAATGAATTCATTTTGTAAGGAAAGAAAAAAGTTCGTTGGATCAACAAACTTCCTAGCATGTAAGAAGAGGATTAATTTGGTGCTCATAGAAAATGAATTCATGGAATATGTTCTTGGAAAATTTGCTAAACCAGATAAAGAGAAGACTCAAGAATTAGCTATATATAATAAGGGAGAAGTGAGGGCACAAAGGATTCTTATTGAATCCATAAAGGATCACCTCATTCCCTTTGTTTCTGATTTAAATATATCTAAAGCAATCTATGATAAATTGGTGAAATTGTACTCTATAAGTACATGAAGTTAGAAAATATCCTTGAGGAATTAGCTATATAGAACAAGCATGTTAAACAATGAAGATATGTCCTCATATCTTATGAGGATATCATAATTAAGGGACCAGTTGCAAGGGCTTGGGGAATTCATTTCCAATGCAGGGATGACTACTTGTGTACTAAATTATTTGCCACCTGAATGGAGCAGGTTTGCAACTAGTGTCTACTCAAGAAAATATACTACTCCCTTAGATGAACTATGGGCTCAATATATATTGGAAGAAAACACAAATAAAGGAAAAGGATGACATCGAATCAAATGAATAGTATCAAGCACTTGTTGTAAAATATAAAAAGAAGAAAGGGAAGCTTGGAAAGTCCACTGGAAAACAAGATATGTCCAAAGGAAATTTTAAGAAGGATTTTCCAAAAAATCCTCAAAACAAGAAAAAAACAAAGGAAAGAAAGAAGTGGAGCTCATGTCATTATGTATATCTTATGTAATAAGCAAAGGAAAGAAAAAATATTTTTTTCAAGCATGGGTTTCATGCTCCATTTAAATGGTCATCTAGATCAAGCATGCATTTCATGCTCCTTGGGTTTTTCAAGCCACAAGAATAATTGCCATGATTCAAGAGATTCAATATCATTTGTATAAGACCCATTTGGGCAAGTTGTGACATGTAAAAGATTTTATTTTTGTGTCTACAAAGTCAAAATGACCTCAAAAACCAACTCTACCCTACTAGTGAAAAGTAGGCCTAAAAGAGGGCTATTCCACCTCATGAGAAGCATACATATAGAAGGAGCTTCGATCTCATTAGCACACACTTCTGCAGTTTGATATCAAGCAATATACAAGAAGAAAAAGAAAGCGAAGATCTAGGAGAAGGAAAAACCTCAAGAAGAAATCAAAAATCTGAATTTTGTGATCATTTTCTCTTACACGTGTGAAGATTCTACAGTTTCTATATTTGTTTTAGGGCGGAAAAATGTAGGTTGAAGTTGCAGAAATAAATTGAGGGCTGAAACTTTGATTGAAGCATAACTCAAGGAAGTTTATCTTCATTGACTTTGGTTGACCTTTTCTTGTCTTGAAGGAGATCTTTTAGGGGGCTGACTTGGTGCTTGGAGGGGGTCTCAATCTTCAAGTTTGGGTCTTGGTTTTCTCATTGGATCTGATTCTATAAGAAGAGAAGATATTATTTTTTGGTTTTCCCCTTGGACGGGTTTTTCCTTGGCATGGAGCCTACTTATTGTGTCTATTGTCTTTATTGTTTATGCTCTTGATAATTGTTTGATAAAAAAATCTAATAAAGAACAATAAGAAGCTAGCTAAAGTTCACAAGTAATTATTAAGGATAAGGAGAGTTGTTTAAATAGCTGCCCTACTAGATTCTCCAACATGGTATCAGAGCTAAGGTGAAGAGAAGGCAACATGAAGATTATCTTGTTTCCATAAGACAAGGTTTCTTATCAAAAGGAGTCATTTTCTAAGTATACAAGGAAGGGAGTAAGGAAGAAGACCTCATCATCTTAAGAAGGATTAAGCTCTCATTGAATAAAGGAAGGCTACTACAAGCTCTAATTGAAGGTCTCATCATCTAAAGAAAGGACATCTATCTTTCTCTCTCTTGAAGGCTCTTTTCTATTGAAGGAAATCTTTGAAGTCTCTTGAAAGTTCTTGAAGGTATCAAGATAATTGAAGGCATCATCAATAAGGACAAATCAAATGAATTCATTTTGTAAGGAAAGAAAAAAGTTCGTTGGATCAACAAACTTCCTAGCATGTAAGAAGAGGATTAATTTGGTGCTCATAGAAAATGAATTCATGGAATATGTTCTTGGAAAATTTGCTAAACCAGATAAAGAGAAGACTCAAGAATTAGCTATATATAATAAGGGAGAAGTGAGGGCACAAAGGATTCTTATTGAATCCATAAAGGATCACCTCATTCCCTTTGTTTCTGATTTAAATATATCTAAAGCAATCTATGATAAATTGGTGAAATTGTACTCTATAAGTACATGAAGTTAGAAAATATTCTTGAGGAATTAGCTATATAGAACAAGCATGTTAAACAATGAAGATATGTCCTCATATCTTATGAGGATATCATAATTAAGGGACCAGTTGCAAGGGCTTGGGGAATTCATTTCCAATGCAGGGATGACTACTTGTGTACTAAATTATTTGCCACCTGAATGGAGCAGGTTTGCAACTAGTGTCTACTCAAGAAAATATACTACTCCCTTAGATGAACTATGGGCTCAATATATATTGGAAGAAAACACAAATAAAGGAAAAGGATGACATCGAATCAAATGAATAGTATCAAGCACTTGTTGTAAAATATAAAAAGAAGAAAGGGAAGCTTGGAAAGTCCACTGGAAAACAAGATATGTCCAAAGGAAATTTTAAGAAGGATTTTCCAAAAAATCCTCAAAACAAGAAAAAAACAAAGGAAAGAAAGAAGTGGAGCTCACACAAATAAAGAAAGGGAATACCTTGAGAAGAATCCAAAAGGTGAAGATGCCAAGGATATATACTATTGAAGGAAACTCCATCTCTATCAGGTTCATTTACAATTTTTCTTTTACTATAAAGTAGTAGTTAGAGTAGCATGCATCGTTTCATTCTCTAGAATAAGTCTTGATTTTTATGAAGCATGGAATCATAGAAAGAAGCATATGATAGTAAAAGAATTATAGCCTACATGATCAATTTACTTTGGAAAAATTCATATTGCTGTAAAGAATGATAATATTTGGACCATCTTGCATATCATAGTTCATCCTAGCACTCTCTAAAATAATGTTAGAGGAAGTAATATTGCAAGAAGGATCACTAAGATACTCCAATAAGAAATATCATTTAGAGAAGGTTTCTCGAAAAATAATTATGAATAATATACTCCACCTAGTGTGGAAACTGTATTCTTGAAGGATGAAGGGATGTAGATGGTCAAGTTGCAGTATGAAAGGCATAATTGAAGTATTTGTCCTCTTAAAGAAGGAATCTTATCTTCAATAAGGATAGAAGCAAGCTCATTCAAAGGAAGGACAAATATATGGTTACATGGAAGAAAATGTATGCACATTGTTAGTAACTCTTCTCTAGAAGGTAGAATTAATGTCTACAAGCACCTTGCAAAAAGAGTTGGTCATAAACACAAGCATGAGAAGTCTTCCATGTGGTTACTCAATTCTTAAGAAGTTGGTATGCTTTGTAATGGATAAAGATAAAGACTCTTCCACATGATAGTATGACTTAGAAATGATGATATTGATCAACATCAAATATGATCTCCTGGCGAAAGAAAAAGAGTTCATAATGACAACATCAAGGAAGAAAATATTACAGCTTGTTCCATGGGTACTTTTATTAAAATTAAAAGCATGGAGAATAATTATTGTACTATATAAATATAGAACATGTAGAAGGATGTTGATATTTTGAAAAGAGTCCATGATGTTGAGGTATTGATGATATTAATGGTTTGCTATTGGTTATTTGGTTGGTATGTGGATTTTCTACCTAGAAGAATATTTAAAAATTCATAATGACAATTGAGGACTCAATTCAAATAATGCATGGATTGAGTTGTTGGTTGTCGTAATCTTTGAAATATTACATGTTTATGATATTTATATCATCTTGAGATTGAAAGGTAGCAACACAAAAGGATAACTTGAGTTTATGTTTCAATGATAATGATGATCACTTTCATGATTTGAGAAAGCTATAACTAGCTCTACTTTGATTGGATCAATATGATGCAATTGTTGATGATGCCTAGAGGAAAGTGATATGAAAGGTTGATGGCATGAACCTTGTCACAATTTGAAGAATAGGTTTAGCTCCGCTATATATGAAAGCTCAATATGATGATATGCAAATGAAGGAAGAAGCCATGCATCTACTTGAAGATATCCATGAAGAACTAGTAGCTGATGTATTATTGAAGACACAGTAAAGAAATAACTTACCAATTGAAAGGAAGTTAGGAATATCCTCTATGGTTTATAAGGAGTACAAAGTATCCTTAACTACTAATTAAGGAGCAAGGATCTATTCCTCGATCAAGAGAGCATGAGGATCTCCTCTCTGGTTGAGAGGGAGTGATATTAGACAACAGATTCTCCATGTGCCATGCACTATACCAGGACTAAAAATCGGAAGTCTTAGTGAAGGAACTAGGAAGAATAATGGAGGATTGGATAAGCATATGAGACTGATACTCCTTGAAGATATAAAATCCAAAATAAGAAGTTGAATGACACTCTTTGAGGATTGGATGGGTATCCAAGAAAAGAGTGGTTGAAAAGGAATGATATTCTTTGAGGATGGGTATTCAAAGATAAGAATAGTCCTAAAAGGACATACCTAGTGAACATCCAGATGGGGTATGTGCCTTAGAGGTAATGTGGTGTCTCACGTAAATCCTCCCAATATTATGCTTTGAAATAAAATGAGCTTGTCAGTTAAAGGCCTTACTATGTTGGCATTGTTGGTTATGATGTTGATGCTTAAAGATGGCTTGTCAATCCGATTCTTCTTATGAGAACTCTTCAGTTTGATAATATCCTTGTACCGATTATAAAATTATGAATACCTCCCCAGTTAAGAGGGAGTGATGGAAAATGTAACTAGTTTCAGTCTGCATAATTATAATTGTACTCATGTAATTATGTATATCTTATGTAACAATAAAAAGAAGAAAGAAAAATATTATTTTCAAGCATCAGTTTCATGCTCCATTTAAATGGTCATCTAGGTCAAGCATGCATTTCATGCTCCTAGGGTTTGTCAAGTCACAAGAATAATTGTCACGAGTCAAGAGAGTCAATATCATTTGTATAATACCCATTTGGGAAAGTTGTAACATGTAAATGATTTTATTTTTGAGTCTAGAAACTCAAAATGACCTTTAAGACCAAGTCAACCCTACCAGTCAAAAGTCGGCCTAAAATAGGCTTATTCGATCTCATGAGGAGCATATATGTAGAAGGATATTTGACCTCATTAGCACACACTTCTGCAGTTCGATCTCAAGTAAGATAGAAGAATAAAAAGAAAGTGAAGATCTAGGAGAAGGAAGCATCTCAAGAAGAAACTGAAAATCTAAATTTTGTGATCATTTTCTCTCACACATGTGAAGAATTTAGAGCTAGCAGTTGTTATAGGGCCAAAAGTTGTAGACCACAGTTGCAGACCTAAATTGAGGACTGAAAATTTGTTTGAAGCAAACCTTAAGGAAGTTTATCTTCATTGACTTTGGTTGACCTTGTCTTGTCTTGAAGAATATCTTTTGGAGGGCTAACTTGGTGCTTGGAGGAGGTCTTGGTCTTGAATTTTGGGTCTTGGATTTCTCATTTGATTTTATTTTCTATAAGAAGAGAAGATATTATTATTTTTTTATTTTCCCCTTGGAGGTGTTTTTCCTTGGCTTGGAGCCTACTTCTTGTGTCTATTATCTTTATTGTTTATGATCTTGATAATTGTTTGGTGAAAGAAACTAATAAAGAATAGAAAAAAGCTAATTAAAGTTCACAAGCAATTATTAAGGATAAGGATAACTGTTTAAATAAATTCCCCACTAGATTCTTAAACATCTCCTTCCTTGAATATTCAAAACCTCCCGTTCCCTTGGCTTTGCCTTCCTCTCTTGCTGCTCCCATCTCAGTCTTGGTTATTCCTTCTTCCATCTTTGTGCCTAATATTGATCCTAGTTCACCTACCTCTTTAAGTGATTCTCTTAAATGTTCCAAATATAATAGAATAGTTCCTACCACTCACCCTCTTCCTTTTTGGGCCCGAACAACTCTTGAATTTGCAAACTTTGAGATTGGTATTTCTTCCAATACTCATATAACTAGATCAAATTTTCCTCTCATGACTAAAGTTTTTTCTACATATGATCCACTTATGCTCAAGCTAAGGAAAAACCTCAATGGGTAAAAGTAATGATTATAGAGTATGACTCCTTAATGAAGAACAAGACTTGGAATCTTGTTCCTTTTCCTCCTAGACAAAATTCAATTGGTTGTAAATGGCTATATAAGACAATGTTCATTGTAGAAGGACATATTGAAAAACATAAAGCCCGATTAGTAGAAAAAGGTTTTATCAACAAGAAGGTATTGATTATAATGAAACTTTTGCTCCAATTTCTAAAATGAACACTATAAGAACTATTCTTTCTCTTGTTGCATCTTATCAATGGGAACTACACCAAATGGATGTCAATAGTTTTTTTTTGAATGGTGATCTTTATGAAGACATTTATATGCAACAACCACCTAGTTTTATCACTGTTGACACTTCAAGTTTGGTATGCAAATTAAATAAGTCTTTATATGGTCTTAAGTAGGCACCTAGGGCTTGGTATGAAAAAATTGATACTTATTTCTTGAATAATGGTTTCAAATGGTATAGATCTGATCCACATCTATATGTAAAACACTTTTATGATGAAATAATCATTATTGTATAATATGTGGATGATCTTATTATTACTAGAAGTCAACTTACATCTATATAAGAACTGAAAAATCAACTTCAAATGAATTTGAAATGCCAGATTGAAGCATCTTGCACCATTTTCTGGTTCTTCAAATTTGGCATGTGTCTAATGGTATATTTATTTCATAGCCTAAATATGCGACAAATTTACTTGCTTGGTTCTATATGAGTGATTGTAAGCCTTCACCAACACCATTTCAATTTGGTGTAAAATTAACTATTGATTGCACTCCTCTTGTTGATACTACTCTCTACCATCAACTTGTAGGGAAGTTTGTTTTATTTGACACAAAATAGCCCTGATATTTGTTTTGCCATCAATATGGTCTTAAGGTTTATGCACAAGCCTCATGAAAGTCATTGACAAGAATAAAAAAGAATTTCAGATATTTACAAGAGACAATGAGTTATGGTGTTTTAGACTCAAGCATAACGAAAACTTCTCTTCTTGGCAATATAGATTTTGATTGGGTAGGTGATAGTTCAGATAGATAGTCTACTACAAAGCACAACTTTTAGCATGGTTCGACTCTAATTTCATGGTCTAGTAAGAAGTTGAGAACTCTTTCCCTCTGTTCTTAAGAAGCAAAGTACAAGGAAGATAAGGAAGTAGCTAAAGAAGCAATATGGTTGCGACATGTTCTTATTGAGCTTGTCCTAGTTCAAAAATTAGCTATTGAGTTTAGATGTGAAAAGCATAGTGCTATTCATCTTGCATATAATCCAGTTTGTCATTCCAAAACCAAACACATTAACCTCGATACTCTATTTGAGATCTTGTTGCCAATAATGTTAATTATTTGAAGTATTGTCTTGCTAAATAATAAGTAACTGATATTTTTACCAAATCCGTGACAAAGACGAAGTTTTTAAGAATTTGACAATTGTCAGAAATGAAAAAAGTTGTCATCAAGGGAAATTCTTGATGTAATGACATCTTACTCCATAAATGTTTCATCTCCCTAGTCATTATTAGGGGGGAGTGTTAGAATATGTCACTTTGGAAAGTAATAATGTTTAGATTATTGTCTAAAAAAACTCCAATTTTATGTAAAAGAGGTATATCCCACATTCATCATGTAGTAAAATACCATTGTAATAGTTTATTATATAAAGTGAAATTACATTATCCCACATGTATTATGGGAATGTAATTTCTCAATACCTCTTGGTATATAATATAGGTTAGGGAGTCTCATAAAACACACAAGAAGTCATATGATAGTCTTATCATTGTAAAGTGGTGAAACATTTGTGGTGGTGCTCTTTTAAGATTGGATATTTCTAAAGATAGTAAAGACACTATTACCTTCCCATGGATGTTTCTCCAATTGGGGTTTTACCATGTACATACTTTGTGTCCTCTTTTTTTTCATCTCCTTTGTTTTGATTAAATATTGTTATCATGCTTATATGAAATTATATTAATAAAGATATGATATATTTATATTGATTAGATTAATAAAGATCTGATATATTTCTATTTTTATATGTTTCTGCATATTTTCAATATTCTAACATATGGAAGGGGTCTTATCACTAAATTCTTTCAAATTGAAACCTCAATAAAGTTATGCTATTTTTCCTACTCTTTCTTAGTACCCAATATCACCTATTAATTCCTTTTCTACTCCTATGTGGTTCATACAAGATATGGATTACAATTTTTATCAAGAAAACTCTATTTTCTCTTGAAGAAATATCTTCTTAAATCCACCCTCTTCTAATTCGAATTGCATGAATGGATTGGGTGAATGGATGAGAGACAAGAGTCTTCACTACTTTCCTTTTTGCGTTTTTTAATAATAGGAAATATAAGTAGGATGTAAACGCTTGATCAAATGATATACTTAATTGAGGAAATTAACTCAATTCACGAGCTCCTAATTTAGTTAATATAAACAATAAGATAAAGTGAAAATATTTACATGAGATAATTAACTCAATTCACTAGGCTCCTAATTGAGTTAACATATATAGTAAAAGTGATAATAGGACAATCATGTGGAAGAGAATTACCTTTCCCCTCTGGTAGTGGACATGTACTCACATAAGTTTTTAACTCTGATTAATTTTGGAACCTTTTATTAAATTCAAAATGATCATATTAATATACGAAGACATAGAATTATACAATACAATTATAAAATTGTCCAGAATCCGAAAAATTTGAAATAGTGATATTACGAGAATGCAATCCTTGTTACACACCACCAAAAAATACAATCCTATCCGCTCACATAATTGTTATTCGAGTTGTCCATACAAACAACCCTCATACTGCATATATGCTGCCAATTAAAACTCAAAAGTTGGGAAACAACTATGCAGGATTATAACAATTTCCACTTAATGCTATTTAATCTTGCAAGTACAAATACACATACTTGCACACATGTTTCAATCAAGTTTAAAGGAGATGGGCATTAATGCATATTGTTAGTGCACCTTGTGTTTTTAACTCCTTTACACCTTTTCTAAAAGTGAAAACATATTTCTAAGCGTAAGTGTCATACTTCCAACAATTTGATGTAAATGGATGAACATTAAACATATAAAATGGTTGGATGTTCCACCTCTTGAAATGAACAATTTCAAAATACTAACGAGCAACACGTAAATACAATATTAAACACTTTTTATATAAGATATCAAATTGGTATGTAACTACTCATGCATACCCGGGCAAACATTACTTAGTAACCAAATAATGAGAAAGAAGCAAAACAAATTATTTATTTGATTAAGGTCTAAATTAAAGTGTATCCTATATTAATCCAACTCTAAATTAAAGTGTATGTTATATTGACGGTACGTAGTGTAAACATTCTAATTTCTAAGTTTAAAGGATTTAAATTGACTTGTGTATTAAAAAATTATTTAAGTGATGTAAAGTAACATCATTTTATTTTATTTTGATAATAGTTATAAATAATTTAAATTTATTTTTTGGGTTTAGTTTTATCTAAAATTTGATGGGAGATTTTGAAATTATAGGTTTATTTCAGAGTATAAATAAAAAAATTTAAATTATTTTTAAAGACATTAAATTTATTTATATATTTAGAAATATAATTTAAATGATATAAATTAGAATTAGATAAATAAATATTTTATTTTATTTAATAATAATTGAAAGAAAAATAAAAAATATATAATGTTTGAATTCAAGGTTTGTTAATTTAAATGGTCTTTTTTTTGAAAAGGCATAGTTAATTATTGTTGGCATTCCATAAACTGCTATCACATATGGGAATACATTCTCATCATTGCTAATTTACCCATGCATTGTATTAAAGGGATCATGGGTAATGGAAATGCCTTGAGTACATTTTTTCCTTTAAGGCATGGCGGTTTAACTAAAGCCAAGATACCTGAGCAATATACTCTATATAATTAGTTCATTGTGTAGTGGGGATTGTTTGTTGTCTTCTTTCTCATCCTGGTTCAAATCTCATACAATGACATGTCTCTTTGTAATGCTATTATCTACCTTGATTCCTTAGAATATTAGGTAGATGTTGTTTGTAAACATAGCTAATACCATATTAGTACATTGAACCACCTAAAATAAGAGACACAAAAAGTGAAAATCAAATTCTACTTTACAACTCATTGTTCAACTACTAAGTCACATGAAGGAATAAGTGAAAAGAACATTGCTTTCTATTATTTTCTTGATAATTCCAACTTTTATCTAGTTAGATCACTTTGAATATCTATGCATGCAAGTAAATAAATGTCCTTCATTATGATATGGATTTAGTAAGTCAAATCGAAATGAGTATTAATCTCTGCCCCATAGGAATTATAGTTATTTCCCGCAATCAAAGCATTGTTGGTGTATTAATCCAATTCAATGTGTGACCTTAAATTTCCTTTAAATTTTATTTTTATATAAGATTTTGAAACATAAATGTATTTTTTAATTTATAAAATTGAAAATGTCAAATTTTTATTTTTGTAGTTTATTTGTTCCATATTTTGGAGGGTTCTCCAAAATATTTTCTAGTTTAAGTTGTTTAGAATACGTATGAGATTTCTTGGAATCACAAGTTTGAGTTGTAAATTCTCAAAAATCCAAGTGTGTCAGGGTTTTTTCAAGGCGTTGAAATTATATATGTAGTCAAAAATGCATTTTAAACAAGAAAAATTAAGATTTGGCTAAAATAAATTGTGCCTAAAATGCAAAATGTAGCATGTTTAGACCACCATTTTTATTTATTTATATCATACGATGGGAGTTATTTACCCATCTAGGTACAGATTGTTTTGACATTGTCCAAGATGTCATTTATGTGTACCATGGTGTGTAGATGTAAATAACATTGTGACATGGTCTAAGATGCCATTTATGTTTGTAATATGCTTTGCAAATGTTGTAAGTGTAGATATTGTAATTGTAGTTGGTCTGTTTGAATTTGAATTTGAACTCGAATTCGAATCCGAATCCAAATTTAAATTAGATGTAATACCTAGGAGTAGTAGTAATAATAATAATAATAATAATAAATGAAATGATATTAATATATAAATAAATAAAACAATAAATAATAAAGGAATATAATAATAGCAAATAAACAGTAAATAAATAATACAATATAACAATAGTAAATAATAAACTGAAGTTCTAAATAAATATACATAACGATAGTAAGAATAAGTAAAGTAAACAAAAGTAAAAAGGAATAAAATAAGCAAAAGTTCAATTAAGAAAAAAGGTTGAATTAAGTAAAACTTAAAACAAGCCCCAAGGGTTAGCTCAATCAGTCAAGTCGGGGCCTCACCGTTTGGGAGGTCACAAGGTCAATTCTCGAAAGCTCTTGGGGTCATGTCTTGTTATAGGCCGAGGGGCATCAGCTCTAGATTTTCTCGTGGATGTAGCACCACCCGTTGAACGAAGGTGTTCGTGAACCACAATATCAAAAAAAAAAAGAGTAAAACTTAAAACAAAGAAATAACGTTGGCATGTTGACACATGGATTGTGTGCATGCAAATCCCTTTCCATTTCCTTTCCATTTTTGGAACTAGCAAACAAAGGCTATGGCAACTCAATAGGTCAATGGTACTTTGACCATGCAAAACCTCGAGAAGTTGGATAACCCCTTTCAACATTTCCAATATAGGACCTGCACCTTTCACCAAAAGGTTCAAATTCGTTAGGCTGAAAAAACTAGAACCTCAGAAAGGAGTCACCAAATCATAACCATGTTCCCCACTTAGATAATGTTAGATCAACACTCTGAAAAGAAATTCTTGAGTAAAAATGATGAGTCAGGAAGAGTAACCGACAAGAAATGGGCCAAGTAAAAGCCTTATCCACCGTGGGTAAACTCCTCCATCAAAGAGAAATGTAACAACAATGAGTAAAATCCCTCCCTGCCACTGCAACAAAGGATATTAAAGTATATAATCAAATACGCCCCTACCTAAACACAAAAACCCATGCAAGGGATAATCGCTCGTAGCCTCCATGCATCATCAATGATGTCATCGTTAAACCCTAGACCAGGGCCATCGTTGCAAATAAACCATAGCTCCCTTCTTCTTGATGGTTAAATCATAGTATTTAATTAACAAGCCAGAGTTTTGTTTTTGTTTTTAATTAATGAAACTCATTTTTGTTTCCATATTTCTAGAAAGGCCTAGAACAACACCCATGAAAATGACTTTTTATAGGTATAATAAACATTTTAACATGTGACTAAATAATAGGTTTTCTGTTTAGGGAAATTTGCTCACTATTACATTTGAGTTTTTTTTTTTTTCTTACATGAATTCGTTGTTAGAATTTCAGATTAAACATTGACAATAATTTCTCTAGATGTTGTTTGGTTATTGAGCTAATGATGTTAAATATTCAACATTTTTCACATCAAATAATGTTTATAACCTAATAATTTTCACGTGAAGATTTTGTATATATGAAATTCTTTTTCATTTATAAACTAACACAAATTTGACATGTCATCAATATTAACAATACTAAATTAATGTGGATTTCTAGGCTTTTAAAAAATCTAAATGCCCTTAGACATTGATTATCTAATGTTACATAGATGTCTACGTGACACATATTTGATGTAGGGTCAATTTGAATTCAACATATCTTCTATGTGTATGTATCAAGTAGTTGATGTATATTTTGATGCATGTGAAAACATACATGGTTTTCCATGTGGAAGATGCCATGCTAGCAAAATGCAAAAATGTACCATGCCATGTGCTAGTGCCACATTGGACTTTTGTAGATGTGGCACTTGCCACATGGTAGAATACATGTCATTATTTTTTTGAGGTCGCACCTTCCATTAAATGATACAATCCCCATCATGTACAACCATTGACATGGATGGGATGCATTTTCATATATGCATGTTAAGAATCACCCCCTAAAGTAGTAAAAAAGTGGCATAGATATAATAAATTTTTAAACCATAATGAAAACATTTGTTTAATGAAAATTTACATTGTGGATCCAAAAATTACATCAAAAGAAGGGTTATTCCCATTAGCTTCTTCACAATCTTGTCCATCTTTGGAATTCCCACTTCATTAAAAACTATGAGTTCCTTTATCTCAAAACCATTGTTTGTATGTGCATATATATGCCAAAAAACATAAAAATTTGATAACATTTACATACTAACATACTAATTATTCGAAAGGGGATGACATCACCATGCTTAGATCCTGCTATTTAAAGGGGACACTATTAGTTTTAGTTCTAATTTTTTCTTTTTGTTTCATTGCTCATGCCATTTCTTGAGAAAGAGGATTCCAAGGACAACTTGATGAGAGAAGTATGCAGCTCTTTGGTTATCTGACGAAGAATATAAATCTTATCCTCATTTTTTTACATTAAAGTCCAATGTTCAACCAATAATTCCATAGTAGTGGTTATAATGGAGAACAATTGGTTATGACCAAGTACCATAGTGTTGTTGACTAAAACAAATTATTTTTCACCAACCTCTACCGCATGTACTTCCATTCTAGATGCTAGCTGTTTCGACGACTATAAACACCAATTAATCAAAGTATGCAATTCCCCACATACTATCTTATACCACCACATTAACCTTCTAGAGAAACCACACCTCTCAATCAAATGAGAAAATAACACAAATAGATAGGTAAACATTCTAAATCCTGATATGTCAACCTCCACCTCCACTCAAATTCATTGGTTTGAGAAATTGAAATCTCAGTGATTTAATTCAACAAATTTCATTTTTTCCCAAAACATGTGGCTTTCAACATGAATTGAAGTTTCTTTTTGGTATGGTGCTAAAAATTTACCATATATCTCAACCAAACATGTTTGTGCTCAGAATCTTATTCAATTTCACCCCAAATTTCCACCAAATTCAAATTGACACACTGTCTATGTAAAAATGCATCCCACATATTATTATTTTCCAAAATTAACATAATAGAAAATATTATATTTTCCAAACTAAGAAAGGTGGAAAGGTGTCTCTTACCTATCCATCTTTGAGTTTCATGTCCTTTTGGAGGATGAAGTTTGCATATAGTCTAATTCCTCTCTTGAAAGTATGGAGAGGATAAGATTATATGCCTTATGTTTTATAATGCTAGCTCCTTTGTCTCCAATAAAATATAAATACCCCATTCAAATTTGGTAAAACTCACGAATTAAATCATCTAAGTCAAACTTGGTCAAAAGAGAGAGAATATGTCTTTTGCAATATCCAATCAAATCTGGTCAAACATGATGAATTTTGGCCTCTGCAACTTTTGGTCAAATCTAGTCAACATGTCAAAATTCCCCCCCCCCCCCCCCCCCCCCTAACAACTACCTTAGGAATTTTGGTCATTTGTCCTAGAATTTTGGTTAACTCCCTTAGTCAAACTGCAGTCAAATAGAGTAGCAGAAGATTTGTTCAAAGTAGGTCAAAATCCCAAAAAATCCATAGCCAACACTAGTTAAAGAAAGTCAAAAAACATATGAATTAATGGTCTGAATTGATGCCAAATGGAGGAGGTCCTTTGGTCAATATATAGAGGTCAAATAAGGAGGGTTTTTACCAAGGGTCAAACCCATTCGTATGGTGGGGTTGACCTAAACTTAAAAAATAATATTTAATTTCATTTAACTTTGTTGAGTTGAATACCAACCTTAGCTACAAAAATTCAATACCCCCTCTTAGCTAGGGAGGTATTCATTTTGACTTCCTTAGATGTACATTTTTTTGAAACCATTTCTCCTTCCAAAGAAAAGATGGAAAGATTTAGCTATGTTTATGTATCCATCTACTATTGTGGAAATCATCCAACATCAGTATCATGCAAAGGAATATAGTCAACCACTAGACATATCCCCTTTGCAAATGAATCTAGTATCCCATAAGCCAATTACCCATTGGCTGGCCAGGCTCCCTGATATAAGACTAGTGCTTGTTTCACCAACTCACCAAGTCGTCACTTGAAACCATGTCAAGTACTCTCTGACAAATGGTGAAACCTTGGGCCCATTTACCATTCCCACGTGTCTTCTCATGTTATTGAATGGTAAAATTACTTGTCTGATACTATGAAGCACTCACTGAACCCATTAGTGAAGCAACCCTTGAAAATATGGTCAAGTAACCCCTAATTAAGGGAGCACTCTGTGCCTTTATTCTCACTGGGCCAATCTCCCTAACCACATCGCATGACCCTAATCATTACCCATGACTTGTCAATATCCTAACCTAGGGAGAATCTCTGCCCCTTGATGCTACAACATCAAGACTCCCTAGACTTACTGAGGGAGACATTCTCAACCATTCCAAGCCTATCCCTAAAGTATACATCATTTTCCCTGGTCAAAGGCTTTGTGAGCATGTTTGCAACCTACTCACCTATAGAAACATAATGAAGCTTCACTTCTCCTTTCTGTACCATGTCACTGATGTAATGGTACTTAATCTCAATGTGCTTTGACCTGTCATGAAAAGATATATTTTCTAAAAGCTTCACAGATCTTTAATTCTCATAATATATTATGGCTAGTTATAGCACTTGATTAAACAATCCAACAAGTAGCTTCCTAAGCCACACTGCTTCACAAATCGCCAAGATATCTGCAATATACTCAACCTCAAGAGTGCTGAGTGCAACAACTGTTTGCTTCTGGCTCATCCAAGAGATAATAACAAAACCCAGACCCAAAAAACATCCCAATGTGATTTTCTTTTCATCTGTACTTCCCACCCAATCATAATCTGTGAATCCCTGCAACTGAACTTCACCATTTGAGACATATTTCAATCCATAACTAACTGTACCACATATATATCTTAATATATGCTATGCTACAATCCAATGTTCATGCCTCAGTTCCACTTGGAATTAACTGAGAGTGTTCACTATAAATCAAATATCCAACCTATTATTAACCAGATACATCAAGGACCCAATCAATCATCGATACATAGAAGGATCCACCAAATCTGACTTAGATTATCTCAACTTCTTCAGGTTCGTCACCATGGGATTACATTGCATCATCCCAAATCTATGAAGGATCGTAATAACATACTTCCCTTGATCAAGGAAGATATCACCGACTTCTGCCAAACTTTTAGTCCCAAGAAGTAGTGCATTAGGCCTAAATCCTTCATCTCAACTCAAAGGTCAACTCCCTCTTGCACTGAAAAATGAGATTCTCTTCTCCTATCAAAAATAAATCATAAACATTTAGTAACAAAATCACAAGCTTGCGTCCTACAACTTTGAAATAAAAATTCGAATCAATGTCATTCTTGGTAAAACCAAGATTCATCAAGTGTCCATCAATCCAAGAATACCATGCTCGAGGTGCCTACTTGAGTCTGTAAAAATCTTTCTTCATTTTACAAACATGAGTCTTCCTCTCATGTAACTCAAAACGTTGAGGTTCTTCTATGTACACTTCTTCCTCGATCAATCCATTAAGGAATTTGTTTTATACATTAATTTGATGCAATTTCCAACCTACAATAGAAGTAATAGAAATAATTGTTCTAATATAAGTATACTTGGAAACTAGAGCAAATGTCTCATCATAGTCCTCTCCCTCTTTCTAAGAGAACCATCTTGGAATGAATCTTGCTTTGTAATTTTCTATGCTACCATCCATTTCATGCTTTATCTTGTAGATACACTTGAAAGTCTCGACTGAATTCCCTTCAGGGTTTGACACAACTTCCCACACATTTTTATTTATGTTGGATTGATATTCCTCTATCATGGCATCCTTCCAAGCTTGCTATCATGTTGCTTCCTCATAGTTGGATGTTTTAGAATCAATGAGGTGACTCATTAGTGTGACATATTCTAAGTAATTCTTAGGATTTTTTCTCTCCTTGAAATTGACATGGGGAGTTGCATCCCCTTTTGCATCCTGCAAAGTACTACGAAGGAACGCTAACCTCTTCTTGGGTTCTGGAAAAATGACCCTAGGTGGTTCCACAGGTTCATTTTCCCTTGCTGGATCTTCTTGATGATATAGAGGATGTTATGTAGGTCCTAAGCTCATATCCTTGGGAGCCTCCTTCTCCTCATCATTAGTATCCAAGTGAGATCTTTTGGAATTCTAGAAGGCAATATTCTCATGAAACGTAACATCTTGAATAATCCCAACCTAATGCTGCCATGGAACATAAATTTTGTAAGCCTTTGATGTCTCACTATATCCAACAAACATTCCATTCTTTCTAAAAGGCTCTAGCTTTGTCTTTTTCTCCTTGGGAACATGAACGTAGACAAAAAATCAAATATCCCCAAATGCCCAACCTTTGGTTTCTCCAAGTGAAGACTTCTTCATGAGTCTAATCCCCCAAAATATGATGAGGAATTATATTATGGACATATATGATTAGCTTGTATGCCTCTCCCCATAAGAACATGGGTAAGTCCTCATCATGAATCATTGCTTTAGTAGCTTCCATAATGGTTATGTTATACCTTTTCAAAAACCCCATTATGTTGAGGGTTGTAGGGGACTATTAACTCCCTCTTAATCCCAGCTTCCTTACAGAAGTAAATGAGTTCCTTGGAGGTATACTCTCTGCCATTATCTTACCTCAGGACTCGAAACCTGCAGAAGGCTTCATCCTTGATCTTCAAGAAGTAAATCCATGTATTTCAGGGGAAGTCATCAATGAAAGTCACTTAATACAAGAAACCACCCAAGGATGATGCTAAAATTGTTCCACATACATTTCAATGTATTAGGTACAAAATTATCGTGGATTCGCTATCATTGATCGAAAAAGGTTCTTTGACATTCTTGTCAAGTACACAACCTTTGCAAACTTCTTCATGCTCTACCTAGATTTTTGGACAACCTATAAGAACATTTATCAATGCTAGTAAAGATTTGTAATTAATTCACATAGATTGGTGTTATCTTGTACCAATGCATGAATTGATCATCCTAGTGTTGATATGTGGTTGTCATTGATGTCAACCCAAGCAACACTAGAGATTCCCCACCTTTTGTCGACAAAAATTACATGGAAATTCATGGAGTTTTGTGTTAGGACTATCCTTGAAGGATTCCCCTTGTTGAGGTAATTCTGGTAGCACGTCACACACCATGAGAGGCATCATGTTTTATGAGTTATGCATAATTAAAGATGACAGATTGTATGTGTGTGTAAAAACCGCAAAATGTTTAGTGTTGTGGCATCTTATCATTTGATTAATATCTTGGAGTAAAACAATAGTCTTACCATAATATCTTGTTGAGGGTTGAGCTAGGGCATCATGGGGTTTTAACTTAAGATTCTTAATATTAAATTCTTCCTCCAAAAGGTTAGTGACTCCATCCTTGGGCCTCAAATCTAAATAACATCCAACTTATGCTCATAATATCCCTCCACATTTTGAATTTCAAGTTCAAAATTTCTCCTTCAAGAGTTAATTCGGTTGACCTATAGAAGCCCCTCCATAATCTATAAAAAGGGTTGAGATCTCTCTCCAAAGGTAAAAAATTGAATGAAAATATTTTGAGTTCTATTGCCCTGCAATTTGACCGCTGTGGAGACAACAAAAGATCTGAAAATAGGGTTTGGGAATTCTTTGTTTTCATTTTGGTTTGGGATTTGATTGGACAATTTCTATTGCAGGTAAAGGCTTATTTTACGATATTCCAAGACACAAGAAACAAATTAATGAATCCTCTTCTATGAAACAACGAATCTTTAATTTTTCTGATATTTGGCCCTAGAGGGAATTCATCATTTAGACCTCTGGTGACAGAAGAAGACAATGTGGTCCCAAATATTGCAAGAATTTTATTGCACAATAGCTTAAAAGAGATAATCTTAAGGTGCCTTTATCTATAGTCTATTAAGTGTGACATCCTTTAAGATAGAATACCATGATTTCAGTACTACTCAGTCATGATCAGGGTAACACATGTGCATTACAATCAATGAATTAATCATACTATCTCTATGGGACTTTGAGTGATAAAAGGAAGCTTACTTGCAACCTTATGAGACCAAGTTTTGAAATATAGGTATCATAAATATAGAGCAACAAAGGAACTAGTCCGTGCGGTTACTAAAGAAATATTTAAAGGAGTTTCATTATCTCTCTCTGAGCACTGAAAATTTTTCAAGGGTTATCTATTAAGCATATACTATGGAGGACACCTGAACTATGTGCTTGCAGTATAGCTATGGTTCAAATTAGTAGAAACGAAGGTGCAAAGAAATCATAATCAAGGTTAAATTTTTTACAATTATGATGCAAACCAACTTGTAAATACAAGTCTTGAAAAATCAGAAGTGGTGTAGATATGTATTTACATACTTGTTTGGTACTGATGGAAGTCGGCCTAAATTCTTTTAAGCACCAATAAAATTCGGCCTAAATTGCAATGATATTATCGTTACAAATACACAATTGCATAACTATTGGAAGGAGGAGAAGCCTACCTACATAGTAGCATTTCTACAATTGAGTTTACTTGCAAATCAAAGGAGCTCTCTGACCCGAAAGATATATGTGGTATTCGTCTTGACTGTTACCATTCGGCCTATTATGAAAGACTGTAGAGATGTGGAAGATATACTTCAGATAAGGATGCAAATTCAATTGGACTCAACACTTAAAGGAGTTTAACCAAGTCTGCTAAAGATTATTATTAGTGACTCAAAGGTATGTTTTCTTAGTGCTTTTATTCTGAAGGCAACAATATTTCTCTCCTTATTTGGTGGCTAGTATTTGAGTAAGAAGAATGAAATATGCATAATTTCCATAATTTTTTCAGTTAGTGAGGATTTCCAAGTTGTTAAGGACTGAGAGCAACAAGTCTCTCATGTTCATTTAAAAATTGTCTGAGGGTTCCAAATTCACTCAAGAAGTTATACCTTGTAGTATCTATATCACCTTGAGAAGATGATTCAAAGACATATGCAACACTAAGGGCCTTTTCAAATTTTATCTAGCAATAGTATAAGTCAAGCATGTTTATCATTTCCACAATAGTGAAGATAAATAAGTTTCATCATTATCTACAATATTAAGTGCAAAAAAATTTCATTATTGACTACAATAGTAAGAGTAGAGAAGTTTCCTCATCTTCTACAACAAAACAATTCACTTGTTTCCAACAGTAAGGGATTTGACAAGATATAAGGGTTTTTGGTTGGGACATCATAGTTCTATATTTTACAGATGACTATTCATTGTAAGTGGGTCATAGTCCCTAGTAAGGGAGCCCACAATCATTGATTTGATTTATTATTTTTAGGGAGGTTGGGTGATGCTAGGTAGGTGGTTGGAGTTACCTTCAAGTTGGATCTTGAAAACACTTCAAGGTGGTGCTATGTTAAATTTTCAAATTGTGATATGCAATATCAATTACTTTAGCCCGATTCAATACTTCAATTAACAATATTTCCAATAAAAATTAATCTTCCGTTCATCAATAGTAATTGAATATAGAACAATAAATGCAATGACAAATGAGACAATCAACACATCAACAAGAGACACTAGGTTTGGTCAAAGACCAGGGAAAAATCCCCACAAGGGGGAAAAACCTTTGAAATTATTCTTCTATTAAATTGTCATAAATGTTCAACAGAGAGTACAATGAGCCCAATACAATATCATCCAACAAAATAACCCAATAAAATTTAGAAATAAGTTTCCAGCATCAAAATATATCATAGACAACTTTTCATGTCCACAGTCAATTGTGGTCAACTTCAGTGAAAATTTTCGGTCGCATGAAGGAGGATCTTAGTGAATGGCTGAAGGTTTCTAATCACTCCCTTAATCCTACAAGCTAGCGACTGTAACCCAAAATCCTAAAAATAGATGCGAGCTTGGGACCCTGTAATTTCAGACTTTTGCAAACTTCTCTTGTCGACCCAACCTGAGACTTATGCGAACCAATCAATGAAGAAGAGAAGAAGATGATGCTTGATGATTTCCAAATGAGATTGAGGTCACTTGTATTTATAGGCTTCCAAGGGTGACCAATTTACCATTAGGGCCTACATATCCAAATGTGCATATGTGTGCTTTTCTTCATAGGTACACTATCACTTGTCCAAATTTGATGATCTTTAGGTCGATTTTGGTCCTCTCAAAAAGAGGAATTCAATACAATAATAATATACATCAAATGATATGTCCAAATTCTAATTTGACCCTAGTTTTATAATTTCACACTCCCACTCAACTAGGGATAATTCCACTTGTCAATATCTGACCATCGATCAACATGTCATCCTGTCATCATATCATGTCCCATCTCTGCTCAACTCTATCTGCTGGAACATTCTTGAATCCAAAGAAGAAGAATCGTAGGGGAGCTAATGCTACCACCATCTACATCATCGAAGAGCATATCTAAATTTGAAATACCATCGCGGAGTACATCTCAACTCGGAAGCTCATGGGGGAGATAAATAACTTTGACCCCATATCGAGCAATGGGTGATATAGGGGAGCACATCTCAACCCATCCTATTTCCTACTGATCTCCCAAAAAATGACCCTCAAGATTCATGTGATAGAACACCTTCATCATAATCCGTGCTTGAGCTAGATACCTGACATACCAAAAGGTAAGGATCACATGCCCCAAGCCTCCTCAACTCGTTGGCCAAATAAGGAAGAAAAATACCAACAAGCACAGATTAAGGGTATGATGCCAACTAGGGTATACTCTGTAAAGACCAAGATAGGGGAAAAATATCTCTAACCCTATGGGTAATAGATTGGGGTGATACCCTATTTTCTAGAGATCCCTCAACCTCAGAAGCCCTCCATCTCAATTCCACACCCTGGGAGCTCAAACAGGGGGGACGAATTGGCTCAGTGTCCTCAATTAGCGATGCCCCTTATCAAGAGGGGTCACATCCATCAGTCCAAGTTAATGTAATATTTGTAGATGATTTTTCTAGTAAGTGTTGGATTTTCTTCATGCAAAAGAAAGATCAGACATTTTCTAAATTTTGTGAATTTAAAGCACTTGTGGAGAAAGACACTGGCAGGAAAGTTAAATATATAAGGAGTGATAACGGTGGAGAACATGTGTCGAATGAATTCAAGAACGTTTATGCATTTGAAGGAATTCGACGAGTGTTAGTAGCACCCCATAACCCACAGCAAAATGGGGTGGTTGAAAGTAAAAACAAAATTAAGGTGGGAGTCTCATGGGCGATGTTACATGATCAGGGCCTACCGTTGTACTTGTGGGTTGAAGCATGCAACGTAGTTATATATGTGCATAATAGAAGTCCGCAATGAATTCTCAGGATGAGTACACCAGAAGAAGATTTTTCAAGTAAGAAACCAAATGTGGAACACTTTGGGATCTTTGGTTCATCAGTTTACTGTCATGTTACCAAGGATGCAAGGCAAAATATAGAACCAACAGATGAATTGGTCATATTTTTGGGGTGCATTGATACACCTCACAACTATCAGGTGTACCTACCATCTCACAAGATGACATTGGTTCATAGAGATGTGAAGTTCGATGAAGAGAAGGCCATGAGATGTTCCCTTGAGAGGCAACTTCAGTTGCATGGAGAAGAGGAGATATTATCTCCAAAAGAACAATCTTGGGATGATGTGGAGAAGCCACATGTAGAGGAGTAGAGAGTGGAAGCACCCATTCATGTAGAGACTTACATATATGGAAGGAAGCACCCCAGAGAGGCTGAAAAATTAATGCATGATGCTAGAGAGAATGTGGGAGCACCCACATCACAACACAGGCGTGGAGGTCACTAGATCGATACACTGGCTACATGTCACTAATGAGCAAGAGTGTAGAGTTTGATCCATCCTCATTCGAGGAAGTAGTGCAACATCCAGTATGGGTTGATTCCATAGTTGAGGAGTATGACTCCATTATTAGAAACAGTGTTTGGAAAGTGGTCCCAAAACCAGCAAATAGTTCAGTGGTGAGCTCCAGATGGTTTTACAAGGTAAAGCAAGCGGAAAATGGGAGTGTGGAGAAACACAAGGTTTTATTTGTGGCCAAAGGTTTCTCTCAGGTGGAGGGAATTGATTACAAGGATACCTTTGCTCTAGTAGGAAGGTACTCTCTAATCAAATCTATTCTAGCACTTTCAGTGCGAATGGGATGGAAGATACATCTGATGGATGTGAAGACAACATTCCTGAATGGTGTGATTGAGGAAGAGGTGAACATTGAGCATCCAAAAGGATTTGAGACCTTCAACAGAGAGGCGCATGTGTGCAGACTCAAGCAAGCATTGTATGGACTAAAACATGCACCTCGTGCTTGGTACACCATGATTGATAGCTATTTCACCAGGTTGGGCTTCACCAAAAGTGAAGCAGATGCGAACCTTTACCATATTGTGGTTTAAGGTAAATTTTTTATTATAGTATTATATGTCAATGATTTGATTCTAACAAGTGATGGCAAGCTAGTAAAATCTTGCAAAGAGGATCTTGCAAGAGAATTTGAGATAAAGGACCTAGGGCTCATGCATTATTTCCTTGGTATGGAAGTATGGAAAGGAGATGAGGAATGGTTTGTCTCTCAGGGAAAGTATGCCAACAATATACTGAATAATTTCTACATGGAGAGAAACAAACCCATGGAGACTCCTCTATTAGGAAATTGGAGGAAGGAAGATGTTACTTCAGGTGAAGTAGTGGAGGTTGCTACTTATAGGCAACTTGTAGGTTCACTTATGTATTTTGTGAACACATGACTAGACATATGTTTTTCAGTTAACCATCTTAGTCAAGCAATGGTTAAGCCAACCAAACTCTATTACAAGGAAACTAAACATGTGCTAAGATACCTCAGAGGCACCACTCAGTTTGGCATTTGGTACATATGGACAAAGGGAGTGCAGCTTTAAGGCTTCACAAATAAAAATTGGGCAGGGATTCTATCTGAAGAAATAGTGCATCAGGGGGAATCTTTAGTATTGGGTCAGCAATAGTTTCTTGGTACAATAGGAAGCATAGATTAGTTGCACTCAGTTCGACAGAAGCAAAAATACATGGCTGCTAGTCAAGAAACTTGTGAGGCTATCTAGATGAGGAAGATCATTGTTGGGTTATTTGGTTGGTAGATGGATCTTATAGTGGTTTACTGTGACAACCAGAGTCGTATCAAACTCTCTGAGAATCATTTTTTTCATGATTAGTCCAAGCATATCGATATCTGGTATCACCATCTACGAGATTGTGTGTAGAGGAGAATCATGTTGTTAGAGTACATTCCTATAGAAGAATGGGATGCAAATATTTTGACAAAGGCATTGTCAAGATACAAATTTGATTTTCACAAAGGAAAGATCAAGGTAGAAAAGAATCCCTTTCTTGTTGAGAGGGAGTGTTGAAAATGAGACAAGAAAATCATAATTTAATTTTGTCCTTGAATTAAATTGGGAATAAAATTGTAATTCCACATATCATGACAACTTGTATTAGTTAACTAAGTTAATTTGACTTGGTTGTCTCAGTTAATTCAAGTTGAGGGTCTAACTAGAGTCATGTAGAGTGTCTCCTACATTATAGGAGCCCTGGTTGAGTTTATTTTGAGTTGTAATTAATTAATTTAGTTTAATTGAGTTAAAGTTAACTAAACTAGTTCCAATTGTTGGAGGAACTAGTGGGAAGTATAGTAGTGTGGTGTTGCCTGCAGTGGAGTGTGGTGTTACCTACAATGATCAACCATTAAATTGAAGATTCACTCATAAATAACTCATGCATGTCAGATCTGAGAAAGACCCAATTGAGATTGGAGTTCAGGGACAATTTACTACCAGTTTTATAATCATCTAAATTATACAGGTGGTGCATGTAGTCAGAGGAAGGCCTATGAGGATTATGTAATTCTAAGAAACAACGCAGGGAAATAAGGACTTGGGCAAGTAGAAAAATGGTTAAGTATTGGCCAAGACTTGTATAGGAAGTTGTGAGACAGATAGAGATAGTGCAGAGGTTTCTCAGGCTTGAGAAAAGCATTGTAATCTTCTCATATTTTCTAACTAATGCAATATATAGATAGCATGGGTTTTTAGTTGTGGATTTCCCCAGGAAATCAGTGTGTAATGCATTGATTGAATTCTTTCTCTTGTATGTTTCATGATTTCGTGATTGTTTAATTGTTACCGTTGATGAGAAAAGTAGATTCAAGTCTATTATTTTAGCATATTACAATTAGCAATTTGAATCTACAAGGAATTTCTACAAATTCTGATAAAAGTAATATAAAAAAATTTACACCATTTTGTCACAAATGCTCGTTAGATGACCAACGATAAGGTAGATTCTTTGTGCCATCAAAAAGTGCGTCAGAATATTGATAGTAACCTTCAATAGTTGTGACATTTCTACTATCAAAAATGGAATTGCAAGACTGACATCCTTAAGAAAAATAAAAATAAAATATTGTGATGAACTTTCCATAGCTGTGGCATTTGTGTCATAAAAAATGTCATCGCAAGATCGACGTCACGACCAATTTTTTAAAATATTTTGTGACGTTTCTATTGTCTGAAAGGGAGTTGCAAGACCAATGGCTTCACTAATTGTTTAAAATATTTTGAGACAAACTTGCCATATTTGCAATGTTTCAGCCTTTGGAAAGGGCATCGCAAGACCAATGTCTTCAATATTTTTTTTTTAAATATTGTTATGAACCTACCATACTTGCAATGTTTGTACAATCGGAATGGGTGTTAGAAGACCAACTTCCATGCACCATAAGACAACATTTAGAAAGAACTGGCATCAAATGACCTAACAATTTTGGCAATTAAAAAAAAAATGACCTCAAATAGAAAGGCTTCATCTCCATTAGCCCCTAAGGATTCCACATATGGAATATTCATGATGAATATTTGTCGCAATAAATTAGATATTTTACATTATCATGGGTGGTTATTTAGACCAAAATTCAAACAGTAAGGTGTGCATCCTTCAATTAAAACTTCCTACCCTAAATAGCCCATGTATAAATACGAATAATAGACCTATATTACATGTAATCAAAGGAAATTAGAATGCCAATTCAATTTCATCTATTGCAAATGCATCTACCATTAATTTCTCAACTTTCCATCATAAAGTGGAAATCCTTGTCATTATTGTGATCAAGATTTCTTAGGTATAGGTGAAATTTTCCATTTTCTCAAAGCTAGTGCAAATGGTTTCTAGTGGGAAAATTTCCAAACTCAGTAATATTTTAACCAAGGACCGTTTTGGGGTTACAATTTTGAATACATAGGAAAATATATTCTCTAGAAATTATTATTTTGACTAGAAATTAGTCTCTAGCTGTAAACATTGTTAGTACCATCAATCTGAGTCTAGTAGGAGGGAGGATAGACTCCCCGAGAAATGGAAATGGTAGTGAAAGGATACTATCTAATGGACACCATTCATCTATTTTGTGGGTTGGGTCTTTTTAGCTAGACAATCAAGGGCATCCTAGATAACCTTCACATGAAAATGTAGACTATAGATCACATAAATTAAATTATGATTGATCTTTTTTGGAATTATCTTGTGCAAAACTTTTGGAAGTTTGTAGTGAAGACCATAAGATGCAAATTATTCATGCAATAACTAGTAAGCCTAAAGAGATTGTCAATATATCACTCAATATGCATGGAGCACATGTAGTACATAAGTTGATGGAAAGACTCGACACTCCACAATAAGTTTCTATGGTTACATCATTCCTTATATTGGGTATTGTGACCCTAATAGAGCACCTCAATCATATTCATGTTGTGCAATGTAGCTTACACTTCCTTGGTAATAAAGACAACCAATTAAAAGTATTATTAGATAATGTGTTATGAAACCAGCTCAAGAAAAGATAGAAAAGATAGATCAACACCTTAGAATTCAGCCTCTTCGAGGGGGCAACCTCCTTTACATTACATAAATGAACAATTCTTGGATGATACAAATGACAAAACCTCCTTTCTATATATAGGAGTCTAAGGAGTCACAATATAATCCAGCCGACCTAACAATAATAATATAAAGCCACAAAAATAACAATAGAGGGATTCTATGGGGCACAGAAATAACAATATGGGGGTAATAGGGGCACAACAATATAAATAAGGGGTATAACTACAATAGTAATGGGGTAATCACTAGTATTATAGGGACCCAACATGCCCCTCTCCTTCAAAAAAGTGTTGTCCTCAACGCTTGAGTAGTTCTGGATACTTCTGCATAAAATTCTCATCCTCCCATGTGGAATCTTCAGCGGATAAGTTCTTCCACTTGATAAGATACTCTGAAATTGATCGATTTCGTAGCTGTCGAGTTCTTGTTTCTGTGACTGCTTCCGGTTCCAATATAATTTTTCCTTCCTCGTCAAGTTCTGGCAATATTGTTTGAACTGGGAGCTTGTCGCCTATAACCTTCTTTAAACATGAAACATGGAAAACTGGGTGCAATCGAGAAGCTGCAGGAAGCTCCAATTTGTATGCCATAGTACCAATCTTTTGCAACACCTTGTACGGACCATAATACTTTGGTGATAATTTATTATCCTTCTTAGCTTGCTTTAGGGACATTTGCTTATATGGTTGTAGCCGTAGGAATACCCAATCACCTACATCAAAACTTCTTTCACTGCGATGTTGATCTGCCTGTTGTTTCATTCTATTTTGTGCCAACACGAGGTTATCCTTTAAGAGTTGGAGGACTTGTTGTTGATGTTCGATGTGATGTTCCACTGCCTGAACCTTAGAATTTTCTCTTAAATATGATGTGATGGATGGTGGTTGATACCCATAAAGTGCCATAAATGGGGTCATTTTTGTTGCTGTATGGAAGGAAGTGTTATACCACCATTCAGCCAGAGGCAACCATTTGACCCATTGTGTCTGTTTATCAGATACAAAGCAACGAAGATATCCTTCCAAACATTTGTTTACTATCTCAGTTTGCCCATCAGATTGAGGATGATAAGATGAGCTATGAGCTAACTGAGTACCAAGACAAGAAAATAATTCTGTCCAAAAATTTCCAGTGAAAATGGGATCTCTGTCACTTACAATAATCTTTGGGTTTCCATGTAGCTTTTGAATTGTTTCCATAAATGCAGTAGAAACTGTACTGGCTTTAAATGGATGTGATAATGCACAAAAGTGTGCATACTTGGTAAGTCTGTCAACTACCACCATGATGACACTCTTTCCCTCAGACTTGGGTAAACCTGTGATAAAATCCATTGAAACCTCCTCCCAACGTTGGCTTGGAATGGATAAAGGTTGTAATAGACCCGGTGTCTTAATTGTTTCAACTTTATTTTGTTGGCAAACCAAACATTCCGCCACAAACTTTTGAATATCTGATTTAAGGCCATCCCAAAAAAATTCCTTCTTAACCCTGTGGTAAGTTTTTAAAAATCCTGAGTGCCCTCCTAAGGGAGAAGTGTGCAATTCCATAAGAATCTTTTGTTTTAGCTGGGAATTCTTACAGAGGTATAAGCGATCTTTGTACCATAACGAATCATTTTGCCAGCTAAATGTATCAGAAGTACTGGAATCTTGTTGTAGCTTTCGAATAAGTGCCCACACTTCTTCGTCATTCTTCCATTCCTCCCTTGCTTCGTTTATCCAATCTGGTTGGATAATAGAAATGGCACACAACAATGCTTCCACATCCTCATCCTTTCTTGAGAGTGCATCTGCCACCACATTTTGCTTCCCTTTTTTGTAGATGATTTCAAAGTCATAACCCAACATCTTTGTGACCCACTTTTGTTGCTCTTCAGAGGATAATCTTTGTTCTAAAAAGTATTTAAGGCTATCATGATCCGTTTTTACCTTGAAGTGTCTTCCCATTAGGTAGGGTCGCCATTTCTTAAGTGCATGGAGTATTGCCAACATTTCCTTCTCATAAATAGCTTTGCTTAAAAACTTTCCCTTGATTGGACGACTTTCAAAAGCAATGGGTCTTTCATCTTGCATTAGAACAACACCAATTCCATTTCCTGAAGCATCACATTCCACAATAAAGGTTTTTGTGAAGTCCGGTGTAGCTAAGACCGGTGCTTGGCACATTGCCTCTTTAAGATGTTCAAAGGCCTTTGTTGCTTCCGGAGTCCATGAAAATGCATCTTTCTTCAATAATGTTGTTAGAGGTGCTGCTATTCTCCCATAATTCTTAACAAACTTGCGATAATACCCTGTCAACCCAAGAAATCCTCGCAGATGCTTTATGGATGTGGGGATTTTCCATTCCTTAATGGCTTTAATTTTGCTAGGGTCTACCTTAACTCCTTCATGAGATACAATATGACCCAAATATTCCACCTCCTGGACTCCAAAGAAACATTTGGATCTTTTTGCATATAATTGTTTCTCCTCCAATAGTTGTAGCACCCTGTCAACATGTTCAACATGATCCTTCCAAGACTTGCTGTAGATTAGTATATCATCAAAAAATACTAACACAAATTTTCTAAGGAATGGTTTGAAAATTGAATTCATCAAACCTTGAAATGTTGAAGGTGCATTGGTAAGGCCAAAAGGCATGACCAAAAATTCATAATGACCCTCATGAGTTCTAAATGCCGTTTTCGGAATGTCTTCAATCTTCATTCTGATTTGATGATATCCCGAACGAAGATCCAACTTGGTGAAGTAAATTGATCCATGCAATTCATCCAGTAATTCATCAATGACAGGAATGGGGAACTTATCTTTAATAGTGAGCTTGTTGAGCTCCCTATAATCCGGACACATGCGCCATGATCCATCCTTCTTGTGCACCAATACTACTGGAGCAGAGAAAGAACTTTGACTCGGTTGAATTATACCAGCCTCTAGCATTTCTGCAACCATACGTTCAATTTCACTTTTTTGGACATAGGGATATCTGTACGGCCTGATGTTTGGAGGAACACTTCCTGGAATCAGATGAATAGCATGATCATGATCACGCATAGGTGGGAGACCTTTGGGAGTCTCAAATACCTTGGAATGATTGTCCAGGACTTTTTGGAGATCTGGAGAAATAGATGATTCCAATGTGGAAACATCTAGCGAACATAATTGTGCAATTACACCTCTTTGCTCCTTTTTTAGAAGCTTTGTCATACCATTAGAGCTGATTATCTTTCCTGGTTTCCCTGCAATACCCCTTAATTCAACTTCCTTTCCTTCCGTAGAAAATTTGATGAAAAGTTCTTGAAAATTAAAAGCTATTGTACCCAAGGATTGTAGCCATTGGACTCCTAGTACAACATCAGCACCTCCCATTGGAATGGAAAGCATTGGGCTAGTCAATACATATTCTCCCATGGATAGCTTGATATTATGGCACTTTCCAGAGCAATTTATTGTTCCTCCATTTGCAATCATCACTTGACACTCTGGTGCTGGATATAGGAAGCAATTCAATTCTTTTGCTACCCTACAATGAATAAAATTGTGGGTGCTTCCTGAATCAATCAACACTATTACCTTTTTCTTCTTGATTTGTCCTTCTATCTTGATGGTTTGAGGAGTGGTAATTCCCGCCAATGCATTACAAGATATGGTCGGATTTATTTGTTCTTCATCTAGGCTTTGTTCCTGGAGTATATCTTCTTCTTTTGACCTTTCTTGCTCCTTTTCTTCTTCCTCTTCACAATCTATGTAGAATAATTTCTTCTCAGCACACTTATGACCTTTAGTGTATTTGCTATCACAACTGTAACAAAGCCCTTTTGCTCTTTTTTCTTCCAATTGTTGTGGTGTCAACCTTATAGGTTGTGGAAGACTAGGGGCAACAACACTTCCGTCTTTATAGTTGTGAGTGGTATGCTTCCTAGTTGCCATAATTTTGCTTTCCATTTTTCTTGCTAACCTGAATGCCTTCTCTAATGAATCAGGTTCCCAAAGGCGAACATCATGTTGGATATTATCCTTTAAAGACCCTATGAACACATCAATCCTATGCTCCTCTGGAATATCTTTTACCCTTATGTTCAATTTTTGGAACTCCTCAATGTGCTCCATTATTGAACCCTTTTGTTTGAGACTTATCAATTGGCTAAAAAAAGTGTTGCTTTTTGTATCCTCATAATGTGCTATCAATTCTTCCGTAAAAATTGCCCAAGTGATAAATTTTTACGAGAGCAAAGCCATTGATACCATACAAACTGATTTGGTTCCAAATATAAAGTTGCCATACGTACCTTTTGTGTGTTTTGCACATTATTGAGATCGAAGAATTGCTCCATCTGTAATATCCATGTGGCGGGATCCTTGCCATCAAACTTCCTCATATCGATTTTTGGAATATGGTGGGTCTTCGATCCAACATTAGAGTCTATGGAATCATGATTAACATTTCTTTTGTTCACATCATGAGTTTCCTTTACAACCTTTTCACCATTAGTAAGTATTTCTTGTAGAAAATTTGTCAAATCTGTCTTCAAATCTGTCATGTCTGTCTTCAAATTTGTCTTCAAATCTTCCATGTCTCTCTTCAAATCTGTCTTTGAATCATCCATCTTAGCTTCCATGCCCTTTATCTTAGATTCCACGCCATTTATCTTAGATTCCATGCCATTTATCTTAGCTTCTGTTAGCTTTTGTGAGCGTGACATTTGTTGCACTTGTTCTTGTAATTTTGATATATCATGTAGCATTTCTTCCTCTTCTTCATGAGTCATGCTAGAGCTTTCAGGTTCCTTACTAGGTGTTTGCATTTTCTTTCCTCGGGGCATCAGTTACCGATAATAATGCTTTACTATGCCCTTTGAATTCCGTTAAACCAAGCTTACACAAAAATTTAAAAAAAACTACACACCTTTTTTCACTTTATAGAAGCCTGATATTGAATCTGATGTATCTCTGTAATTTCGGATCATCCAGTTCTAAATTGCGACCTGTAGTAGCCTTCTGTGTCCTCTTTCCAATGCCACAAGTCTGACCCAAATTGGATTCTCCAAGGAAGAGTTATGTGAAATCTCCCACAGTGACTTGCTTTTAGACTAGTTCAGTAGAGCGAACTTGTACGACGTGCCACGAGTCACTGTTTCAACCTTTGGATCTGAAACACACATACAAGAAACTACAGTCCGTCCTCTTTCTGTACCTTCTTACGAAATTTCAATCCGATCCCTAGAGAGAAAGTTATGACGATTTTCCCCAGGTCACCTGTTTTGAATGTAATTCAGGAGTCTGCAAAAAGACCAACTTCCTCAGATCATATCTCCGCAAATATCGCGCGAAAAGCTCTGAAATTCGGACCCAAGGTTCAGCGTGATTTCTTCTCAAATGGGTTTTTTTTTGACTTCTGAAACGTCACAGAAAAAAAGTTATAGCGAAAATTCCACGATGACCTGTTTGGAGCAGCGAAACCCTAGAATCCAAAGCTCTGATACCAAATGTTATGAAACCAGCTCAAGAAAAGATAGAAAAGATAGATCAACGCCTTAGAATTCAGCCTCTTCGAGGGGGAAACCTCCTTTACATTACATAAATGAACAATTCTTGGATGATACAAATGACAAAACCTCCTTTCTATATATAGGAGTCTAAGGAGTCACAATATAATCCAGCCGACCTAACAATAATAATATAAAGCCACAAAAATAACAATAGAGGGATTCTATGGGGCACAGAAATAACAACATGGGGGTAATAGGGGCACAACAATATAAATAAGGGGTATAACTAAATAGTAATGGGGTAATCACTAGTATTATAGGGACCCAACATAATGTGCTATGAGAAACAAAAACAGTTGTACCCATAAAGAAGATGGTTACTTGTTCTTAAATTGAATGTCATACTTGTAGAAATGTACTTTCAGTTTGAGGAACTTCCCAAAGAGCATAAATTTTATTGAAATAATTGATAGATGGGTACACTCATAAATCAATAGATAACTTGACGATATTTAAAGTAATGCTCAATATTTTGATGCTCTAGTTAGCTCATGGAAAGAAAATAATTGAATGACAATCTCACCTCAAATAATTTATCAAACTAAATTGTGATAGAAAAGATGGAAATTCCTAAAATATTTGATTAAAAAAATGCATTCAAACTTCATATAGTTCCAGTAATTGATGGAAAGTGTTGGTATCATCCCAAGACCCTTTTTCCTTCCCAAAAACATGTCATTTATCCATACATTTTCATCATATATCCCTCAAAATCCTTGAATATTGATTATTAATCGTTTTATAGTTATTAAATTGCATAGAAATTAATTTAGGGGTTTTATGTTCAAGAATTGGAAGTTTTTGATGACTTGGTTATAGGAAGTACCCACATCCTGTAATGAGCTTATCGTTTGACATGTGGCGCAGCAGATGAGCTGGAACGAAAGGCATGGGCGAAAAGCAGAATGTCCAAGCATGGACAAACACCTCTCTCCCAGCCAAATCGAGCCTCTTATGTATGCGGTCAACTCAAGTCAAAACAGGGCACTCTGACAGACAAAAGCAGAAACAACATCGTTCCATTTTCATTTTAGTCTTTTTGATTTTTGAAACACTTGGCATGGAAACATTTTGAAAAGGCTTATGTGATAAAAGCGGCAACAGCCGAATGTACATTCATTGTATCGATGGCATGGCTGTGCGTACGCATATGTAAATACAGTCAGGGTTATGTTTAGAGTTTAGTTGTTGAATTGTTGAATCGTATTCCTCAGACAGAGTTTTAAGTTAATACACAGACCTATTTACAGTCACGACCGTGTGTATCCTTCTTGCGTTGATTTGATAGCTGATCAGTTGTAACCAGTATACCCTTAGGCGCGGACGGGCCCTGCGTTCTTCGATTGGTATACTGTTCACTTGTTTTGTTACATTTCAGTTATCACATGTTCGCACAGTATTTACATAGCTTTTGATTTATATAGCACATGGTTTGCATCACGGTTACATAACATACGGTTTGGATTTGATTTCGACTTATATCGCATATGGTTTGCATCACAGCATTTACATAGCTTTTGATTTATATCGCATATGGTTTGCATCACAGCACGATTACATAGCTTTCGATTTATACAGTTCACGGTTTGCATAGCAGTTACATAGTTTTGATTTCAATAGCCTTTGATTTTCATTGCATGTCTATGGTGTGCGCTTATGAATGGTTTATGGTTATGTTGAATGGTCAGCGCTAGGATCTGGAAGGGAGTCTTGTAAGGGATTCGATCCCTGTGTGACTCATAGAGACATTATATCATAAACTCTGTTTTTCTTTACAGTTCATTTATGCTCTCTTTATATGGTTTGATAGTGTAAATATCTTTGCATGCTGTGTGTGTGTTTACCAAACAAGGGTTTTCTGAGTGATATCTCTGTAAGGAGGTTAAAACCATTGTTACAGTCATACACAGTACTTAGGTTCATGGTTTGATTTGATAGATGCATCTCATAACAAGCACTGTAATCAAGCATATCAGTAGGGTAATCTAGGTGTGTGAATGATAGGCTACATATTCCGGTCTTCCGTAAAGAAGCATTGTATCCTACATTCTACTCACTTGGCCAGAGATTCTTTATGTCTATATATTTTAGACCACGCCTCTAAGCTTACGCACCTCGGTCGATATTAAATATAGAGTCTATTCTAGTACCCTAGCTAGAACCACTACATTTTGGCGCCGTTGCCGGGGAGGCGTACATAAAGGATTCAAACACAAAAAGAAAAAAATTTCAACATACAAAAACAAACAAAAACACAGTTAGAAATCATGTTCATTTATGCCTAGACTTAGGGACAATCAAGGGAGATTTGTAAGAACCCCCCACCATCTCAAAACTAACCCATCATCATCAGGAGAAGACTCTCCAGGGAATACAACACCATCTGAGGAGGATATTCAAACATTGGCAGAAAATTTTTATTCAGGACAACACATTACTCTTGCTGAGAGGGAAACTCTATTTGCATATAAATCACAGCAGCAACACTTTCCTAAATCTTCTACACAAGGGAAAAGTAGTACCATTACCAAGCAATCTTCCTTTCTCTCTTTTCCACCAAGAGACACCAAGAGACCAATTAGAATGGCTGAGGAGGGATCTGGATCAGTTCCCCATCAAGAGGAGGAGGAATCAACTTTTAAATTCCCTATACAAGAACCATAGGAGGATGAGGAGATTAAAATGAAAAATATACCCCCATCCGTGCTACCCAATTTCTATGGTATGGCTTCAGAGGATCCAGACTCGTTCTTATTCGAGTTTGACATTGTATGTCGAACTTATGGCTATACGGATGATGCTCATAGACTCAGATTGTTTCCAACCACATTAAAGGCAGCAACCTTGAAATGGTTTATGGGGCTAGGTGAACATGCCATAGTAGATTGGGATGGCATGAGGAGAATATTTCTGAGGAAATATCAGCCTTATTGCAGATCCAAGGACTCTAAAGATGACATCTTTAGAATGAGTCAGCAGGAGGATGAAACCTTAGAAGAATATCTAGAACGGTTTGTCTATAACTTGCAAAAATCTAAACACCGAACAATGCCTCCTGACCTAGTCCGCACAATATTCTTGAAAGGTATCCGGGAAGAATACATGGATGATCTCAACTTAATGGGCAAAGGTGACATATCTGCCTTACCCTTTGAAGAAATAGCTGAACTGTGTGAAAAATATTCAAGAAGTAAAGCCAAAATGGGAAAGAGAACCTTGTCATCTAGGGTCACAAAAACTGCCTCTGCTAGTGTCACCCGGGCTGAAATTGGTAATCTTTTAGAGGAGTTCAAAACAGATTTGTTGAGCACTCTAGGAAACCAAATTGATACCTTAAAAGCCAAAAAGAAACAGGAGGAAGAAGACAATATCATGGCTATTTTCTGCCCCAAGTGTCGCAAGAAACATGCATTAAAAGACTGCCCTCTAGAGAATATCCAAGTATGTGCTTTCTGTACTGAGCATCATGACATGTTTAACTGTCCTAAAGTTAAAATTTTGTAGAACTGTAACATGGCAGCCAACACAGAGATGGAGAACGTGTACTACATGGGTGCAAAGCGGCCATGGCAGCCAAGGCAAGCACCCCAAGGTATGTTTCCTAATCAAAATATGCAATTTCCTATGAATGATCAGATGTATGCACAAAACTCATGGAATATACCTATGCCATGGCAGCATGGAAACCAACAACAAAATCAATGGAGACCGTCTCAACAGTATTCCCAATCCTACCATCCATATCCGCAATCATACCCACCTTATTCTCAGCCTTATCAGCAGTACCAACAGCCATATCCATCACACTCACATCCATATCAGCAGCACCCTCAGCAAGTTGTTTATCAGCCCCAACCCTCTCAACAGACCTTACCTGCTCCTCCACAAATAAATGTAGCACAACTTCAATTTCCAACTAACCCACAACCTCCCAGACCCACACAAATACCTGCTCAAACTGTCCCAAATCCGAACAATAGAGCAGAGAGGCCAACTTATAATGTATAGGAAGGAACCTCCTACTCCACACTGCCTTTGCAAAACATTAATCTGAGGTCTGGTAGGGTGCTCCAGAAGGATTCTCTAATAACAGATCAGCAAGAAGAAAACTAAGAAAAAGAAAATGAAATGACCACTCAAACAAAACCAAGCAGTGAAACCAAGGACAAACAGATGCAATCACTGCAACCACCTTTTCCGGACCGTTTGGTTCAAGTAAAACCACCACTGCCTCCACCACAATTTGATGTCTTGGATGAACTTAAAAATGTCTACATAAAAATCCCTTTGCTGCAAGTTATAAAGGACATTCCTATCTACACCAAAGCCATCAAAGACATGTGTCTCAAGAAACCTGCTAGAAAGAGGATTGATCCTCAGACCATTCATGTTTTAGGCAATTTAGCAGGCCTTATGACCAATACCATCTCCATGGAGAAGTATGTTGATCCGGGCATTCCAAAAGTGACCACCATCATTAACAACATACAGATTCCAAACACTTTGATAGATCTAGGAGCCGCAATCAATGTCATGACCCTTGAAACCATGAGAACCCTCCAGCTTATGAATTTGCAACATACCACGATTGTTCTTGAACTAGCTGATAGGTCCAAAGTCATTCCTGAGGGGATTTTGGAAGATATCATTGTCTCACTGGACTCTTGGGAGTATCCAGTGGATTTCCTAGTCCTTCAACCCAAATCCAATCTAGGAGGACATCCTATCATTCTAGGTAGACCATGGTTAGCGACTGCTGATGCATTTATTGGATGCCGATCAGGTAACATGATTATCTCTAGAGGGACCGAAAGGAAACAACTCACCCTCTATCCATCAGCACAATCACCTGCAGTAACACATAACTTGTGGCTTGATGATAAATTTAATGACAAAGAGGAAGTACAATCTTTTTTTAGCATTGACCAGATCTATGATTTCCATGAAGACAATAATGATTTGGTAGAACTATTTCTTTCTCAACCTGATGTATCTGAAAATTTGAGAAATGAACAATATAATGCTGCAGATATACTTCTGGCTCAAAACTTTCAAGAGACATGCACTATCCACTCCTTGCAATCTACATTTCATGACATCTTTCCAGTTCAATCCATCACCAATACACAGAGTCAAGTCATAGAGATCAGTCCAGGGAAAACTTTGAACACAGGCAACCACCTAGACTCATCTCAACAAGACAAATTGATTAGACTCTTGACGAAGTACCAAAAAGCCTTCGCTTGGGATTACACTGACATGCATGGGATTCACCCCGAAACATGCACTCACCACATCTACACAGATAGCACCATTAAACCGGTGAGGCAACCACAAAGAAGAATGAACCCCATGCTCCAAGACATTGTCAGAGAAGAGTTGCAAAAACTTTTGAGAGTCAACTTTATATATCCTATTTCTGACAGTCAGTGGGTATCCCCATTGGTTATTGTGCCCAAGAAAAATGGCAAGTGGCGCATCTGCGTTGATTACAGACAGCTGAATAAAGCAACGCTCAAAGACTACTTCCCACTGCCATTCATTGATCAAGTGTTAGACACCCTAGCCGGCAAATCATCATTTTCCTTTCTTGACGGTTTCAGTGGCTATAACCAGATCCAGATTGCCTCTGAAGACCAGGACAAAACCACCTTCACCTGTCCTTGGGGTACCTATGCCTACAATGTTTTTCCATTTGGACTTTGTAACGCTCCAGCTACATTTCAGCGAGCTGTGTTAGCTATTTTTGCTGATTTGATTCATGATTGTGTTGAAGTGTATATGGATGATTTTTCAGTATATGGCAATTCTTTTGAACATGCATTAGAAAATCTAGAAAGAGTTTTAAAAAGATGTATTGAAGCTAACTTGTCCCTCAGCAACGAAAAGTGCTTCATGATGTTAAATGAAGGGATAGTATTGGGCCATTATATCTCTTTTCAAGGCATCCAGGTTGACCCAGCCAAGATCCAGATTATTGCCGATTTGCCTATTCCACAGAATCAGAGAGAGGTAAGAAGTTTTCTTGGCTATGCTAGTTATTACCGCAGATTCATTGAGCATTTTAGCAAGATAGCCTTACCTTTGTTTAAACTTTTAGCCAAAGATGTACTTTTCAATTGGACTGAGAACTGCCAACATGCATTTGAACAACTCAAAAAGAAACTATCTACCGCACCAGTCCTGAGAGGGCCTAATTGGAGTTTACCATTTCATATTTTTACCAATGCATCTGACACTGCCATAGGTGCATCCTTAGGCCAAAAAGAAGAATCTTGTACATATGCAATTTATTTCATTAGTAAAAATCTCACACCTGCCGAGCTAAACTATACAGTTACAGAAAAGGAAACACTTGCCATCATTTATGCTGTGAATAAATTCCGCCATTACATAACTGGTTATGAAGTCTTTGTACATACTGATCATTCTGCCATTCGACATCTCATGAATAAACCAATAACTAGTGGCAGAGTTACCAGATGGTTACTATTGTTACAGGAATTTAACATCACAGTGTTAGATAGACTAGGCAAAGAAAACCAGGTGGCAGATTTCCTGTCTAGACTGCAAAATCCAGGTGAGATTGTTCCTGTTGAGGATTCTTTTCTGGATGAGCACTTATTTGCAATTTCCATAGTAACTCCTTGGTTTGCTGATTTAGCTAATTACTTGTCTACAGGTAGAACACCTCCACATTTCACTGCAAAGGAGAGGAAAAGACTAATTAAACAAAGTGCTAGATATTCATGGCTTAATGGCGATCTCTTTTACACTGGTTTTGACATGATCATTAGGAGATGTGTACGCAATGATGAGGTAATTGACATTTTAAGATCTTGCCATGATGAACCTTGTGGTGGGCATTTTGCAGTGAAGCGGACAACCTTCAAAGTTCTTACTCTTGGATACTATTGGCCATCCATTTTCAAGGATGCCAAGAAGTATGTAAAGAGTTGTGACAGCTGCCAAAGAATGGGCAGACCAACAGCTACTGATCAGATGCCCCTTCAGCCCCAAGTCCACTTGGAACCATTTGATAAGTGGGCTCTGGACTTCATAGGACCTATCAGCCCAGCCTCTAATGGTAAGCAGTATATCCTAGTATGTACTGATTACGTCACCAAGTGGGCAGAAGCAAAAGCACTGGTAAGAGCAACCGAACACACAGTAGTCAATTTCCTTTTTGAGGAGATCTTTGTGAGGTATGGAGTGCCAAGAGAAATTGTCACTGATCAAGGTACTCAATTCACCTCCAAGCTCATGAAAGACATCACAGACAAGTACCAAATAAAGCATAGGAAAAGTACCCCCTACCATCCACAGGCCAATGGGCAGGTGGAATCAACCAACAAGATTTTGGAGGGGATCATTACCAAAACTGTTGCAATGAACTGGAAAAACTGGGAGGAAAAGCTCAAAGAGGCACTCTGGGCTTACCGGATTACTTGGAAAGATACCACCGGATTTACACCATACCAATTGGTGTATGGTAAGGATGTCATGCTTCCTATTGAATTCCAAATTCACACTTCTAAATTAGCTGCAGATTTACTAATTGATTTGGATCAAGCACAAAAAGAGAGAATCCAGCAGTTGAACCAGCTGGATGAGATGAGGCAGCAAGCAGAACAAACCACCATCCTCATGCAACAGCACAGGAAGCAATGGCATGATTCACACATTAAGAAGAAGCACTTCAAGGAAGGTGACTGGGCTCTGCTTTTTGATTCAAAATTCAAGGATCATAAAGCTAAGTTCACCACCCATTGGATGGGCCCCTATGAAATTGTTCAGGCTTATGACAATGGTTCAATAAAACTCCAAACTATTGATGGCGAAGGTCATTCCTTCACAGTCAACGGTCATTGCCTGAAGCTGTACAACAAGCCCATCAGCAAGCAAGATTTTCTCCATACACTATCTCAGCAAGAAGAGGTTGAGATACTGCAGCCCTCAGCTGCAGTATCACTGCCTTAATTTCATTTCCTTTCAATTTCAAAATCAAAAAAAAAAAAAAAACTAAAAAAATAATAATGGGTTAGATGTGAAAACCAGTATCTGGCACAATCTAACCCCGAATTCCTACCTGAAAACCAATTTATTGGCGGGTATGAATTCTCTTTCTCTTGTTCATTGTTTCATTTCTCAGTTGAATCATGACTTGAGGACAAGTCAAACCTTAAGTCGGGGAGAGAGGCATCAGCATGCCTGTTCTGTTACTTTTATCTCTCCCTTGTAAATACTTCAGATTTCTTATTCTATATTTCACTGTAAATTTTCCAACAGCAGCTTGTTACCAGCAGTAATTCCAGACTTTAACAAATAAGTTGTTCTGTCATGATTTTATTTCAGAGGGACCTGGTTATAAATATTTTGCAGGGGGACATGTTCTGTTCAGACATCTATGCTACCAACACCAGTAGTCCAACACCAGCAGTCATGGGACCTGTTTAAGATTTTCAAAAGGGACCTGTTTCAGCAATTGACACCTGTTAACACATTCCAACCAGCAGTAATGGGACCTGTTTAAAACATTCAGTTGGGACCTGTTAAAACAAAGTTTTTGACACCTAAGGCTACTTCAACAGACTTCCACCAAGCCTTTACAAGGATTTGGGCACCAACACTTCAGCAAATGGCAAGCTCAGTGAACCTGTAACAATACAAAGAGCTGCATGAACATCTTCAGTTTTCACAAAGGACTTGTTACATCTTCAGTTCTCTAAGGGACCTGTACATTCAAATCTTTCAAAGGGACCTGCTATATCTTCAAAAAAATTTCTCAAAAGACCTGTGACCTGTGCATTCAACCTCCCTCAGAGGACCTGCCAAAAAGAACAGTAAAAAAGAATTAGCAACTCAGCATGTCAAATGATCAACAAAGGAGTAATGTATTTCTGTTCTTAAGCATTTAATTTCCTAGATTGGTTTTTAATGTAACTTTGGTGACTATAAGCTGTTGTAATTGATTTCAAGGATACCCATATGCATCAATCTATCACCCTTATCCCACCAATTCTCATCATTCCCCTACATTAACCTATCCATACCCCAAACACCCATTACCAACACATCCACCTTGTCATATCCCTGCAGGCATACCAACATTCTCTATGTGACCGAATACTCATTGAAAAGGGCACGTGGTGAGCTGTGTATTTTTAATAGAAAGGATGAGATAGATGTGGAAGCGGCCTATATATATATATTTACTCCATACAGTCAAATCATACCAAGCGGCCTATATATATATTTGACTCCACACACACAGCCGAATCATAACTTCGCCACCCAGCATTATAGCCCAGCACTATGGGTACGCTCTCAGCATTCTTGTGATAACATGCATGCAAGCGTACAGCACTCTGTTTTTAAATGAATGATTATATGGTGAAGTGAGTACAGGGTTATTTCATCACCCTTTCCACCCTCGATTCCCATAACTTCCAAGGTGAGAATCAAAAGCAAGGAGCGCGAGGAGATTATTATCATTTGGGTGGAGTTGGTGAGAATCAAAAGCAAGGAACGCGAGGAGATTATTATCATTTGGGTGGAGTTACAAAGTAAAACTCTGAAGCAAGGAGCGCCGAGGAGAATATCACCGTTTGGGGTCGGTTTACACAGTGAAACCAGTGAGCGCCGAAAAGGGACAGCATCACCATTCTATTTCTAACTCCCATCACAGTCATATCGACCGGCCAAGCCCCATATTGAAGGCTGAAAGAAGCGATATATACCAGGTAACCGACTTGACACTTCTGTGTTTAAATTTTAAAGAGTATAGACAGAGAATGGTTAGAGGCACAACCCTCTGCCATCACCATGACTAATAGGGTCGAACCCAGTACATTTGACAGCTCACAATACCATAAAGATTGCATTGAGATTCTTAGAGAAGCACAGTGGTTACCTTTTCTGGAAAAATTCCATGGGAGTAATGAGGAAATCACCAAACAATTTGCCTTCACCTTTAATGGAGAAAAGGCCCTAATAGGCACCTTCTCCTTCAGAATCTCAAAGGATACTATAGCTCAGGCAATTGGACTCAGTCCTGAGGGAGAGAAGTACTTTAAAACTAAACAATTCAAGGAGAAATCATGGACACAGTTCATGTCCAGATCTAGAGTTTCCTCAGTAAACTGGAAGAAGGGTGTTCCAAGAAGCTGGTTAGTTCATCCTTGGGATGAAATGGTTTACATTATCCAAAATTTCATAACCTGTGAAGGTAGATATAGTATTGTTTATCTATACCACATCAAGCTACTCCTCCATTTAAAGAAACAATGTGTGATCAGTGTGCCATATTTTCTGCTGCAAAGTTTAACAAAGATGGCCAAAACTATCCAGAAGCAAAAAGGGAATGAAGATAAAAGCCTGTACCATTTTGGCCTAATTAAAATCCTCATTGAACATGAGTTGCAGAAGCGAGGGAAGCCATGGAAATAATTCTTAGTTGTCAATCAAATCAGAGATGAGGAGGAAAAAGAGGAAGTGCAAGAAGATTAAGGGTTTATGAAGGACATTGATGAGGAACTTCCAGTGTCCAAAGCCAGCAGAGCACCTCTACCTGTGGGCAACATAAGGACCAGGAACATGCAAAAAGAGGATGCCAAGAGGGCTGAGAAAGACAAAATTTTTACCACCTACTCACGAAGAACAAGGAGGACACCAAAAACTCAGCTGCAAGAAGACCAGTTTGAATCTCATGCACCTGCACAAATGGATGCTGAGAGTGGTGACCATTCACTACCAGCACCAGAAGTTGACATAGAGGTAGAGAGCCATAACAAACAAGAAAAATGTTCACCACCTCCCACCAAAAGACAGAAGAAATTAGAAAAACAGATTGAAGAATTGAAGGAAGAGCTCATGGAAGCTAACATGTTGGAAAAAGTTATTAAAAGGGAAAATGAAATGCTCAGGGCGCAAAGCAAAGAAACACAGAAAACAAATGAAAAGCTAAAGGAAAGAATCAGTGAGTTGGAGACTAAGCAAACTGAGATTTCCAACTGGGCCACTAAGTGGTATAATCAGAAGAAGGCTCTTAAAGAAAAATATAAAAAGTTAAAGCAGGAGCTCAAGGGACAGAAATATCATCAGGTACAGAAGAATGTAGATACCTTGCTCAAGGCAGCAGAGATCCATGCAGGGACAGAATTCAAGGGGAGTACTTCCGGGATAGGATGAGGACATGCTAAGTCCTTAAGTCGGGGAGAGATGTTGGTATCATCCCAAGACCCTTTTTCCTTCCCAAAAACATGTCATTTATCCATACATTTTCATCATATATCCCTCAAAATCCTTGAATATTGATTATTAATCGTTTTATAGTTATTAAATTGCATAGAAATTAATTTAGGGGTTTTATGTTCAAGAATTGGAAGTTTTTGATGACTTGGTTACAGGAAGTACCCACATCCTGTAATGAGCTTATCGTTTGACATGTGGCGCAGCAGATGAGCTGGAACGAAAGGCATGGGCGAAAAGCAGAATGTCCAAGCATGGACAAACACCTCTCTCCCAGCCAAATCGAGCCTCTTATGTATGCGGTCAACTCAAGTCAAAGCAGGGCACTCTGACAGACAAAAGCAGAAACAACATCGTTCCATTTTCATTTTAGTCTTTTTTATTTTTGAAACACTTGGCATGGAAACATTTTGAAAAGGCTTATGTGATAAAAGCGGCAACAGCCGAATGTACATTCATTGTATCGATGACATGGCTGTGCGTACGCATATGTAAATACAGTCAGGGTTATGTTTAGAGTTTAGTTGTTGAATTGTTGAATCGTATTTCTCAGACAGAGTTTTAAGTTAATACACAGACCTATTTACAGTCACGACCGTGTGTATCCTTCTTGCGTTGATTTGATAGCTGATCAGTTGTAACCAGTATACCCTTAGGCACGGACGGGCCCTGCGTTCTTCGATTGGTATACTGTTCACTTGTTTTGTTACATTTCAGTTATCACATGTTCACACAGTATTTACATAGCTTTTGATTTATATAGCACATGGTTTGCATCACGGTTACATAGCATACGGTTTGGATTTGATTTCGACTTATATCGCATATGGTTTGCATCACAACATTTACATAGCTTTTGATTTATATCGCATATGGTTTGCATCACAGCACGATTACATAGCTTTCAATTTATACAGTTCACGATTTGCATAGCAGTTACATAGTTTTGATTTCAATAGCCTTTGATTTTCATTGCATGTCTATGGTGTGCGCTTATGAATGGTTTATGGTTATGTTGAATGGTCAGCGCTAGGATCTGGAAGGGAGGCTTGTAAGGGATTCGATCCCTGTGTGACTCATAGAGACATTATATCATAAACTCTGTTTTGCTTTACAGTTCATTTATGCTCTCTTTATATGGTTTGATAGTGTAAATATCTTTGCATGCTGTGTGTGTGTTTACCAAACAAGGGTTTTCTGAGTGATATCTCTGTAAGGAGGTTAAAACCATTGTTACAGTCATACACAGTACTTAGGTTCATGGTTTGATTTGATAGATGCATCTCATAACAAGCACTGTAATCAAGCATATCAGTAGGGTAATCTAGGTGTGTGAATGATAGGCTACATATTCCGGTCTTCCGTAAAGAAGCATTGTATCCTACATTCTACTCACTTGGCCAGAGATTCTTTATGTCTATATATTTTAGACCACGCCTCTAAGCTTACGCACCTCGGTCGATATTAAATATAGAGTCTAGTCTAGTACCCTAGCTAGAACCACTACAGAAAGCATGGTCCTTTTTTTTCATTATTTCTATTAAAATTTATAAATCTAAGATGCTTAAGAAAACATGGGCATGGATTCAAAAAAATAATCTTGTTGAAAAAATGAGTTGTATATGTTATCTTGCCAAATATTGATGCATATGGGGAACAAGGTTGTTAGTTACAAGTTGAAAAAGTATTGAAGTACAATCAATAACCCATCGAGCACAGTGCACTAGCAATAGGAAATTCAAGTGAGCCACACACATTAATGGAATCATTTATCAAGCCCTCCTCATATCAATAATTCGATGGCTCCTTCTAAGGTTGATAGGCAGTAATGGATCTGACACTCGGTTTATTATAATACACAACACGTACCCCCAAGATAGATGGTGGATATATTTCGCTATATTAATGGGAATTTTTATGGACGTAAAGCCTAAATACAATCTTCATGCCAAGGGGACGTTAAATGCACGTGATCCTTGTAGAAGAAACAAAAAAATACCAATGGTCCTACTAGTCCTACATTTGCGGAGATATGGCCTCAGCAATGAATGCTCATAGGGTGAAAATGAAGGGAACAAGGTTGGAATGGGTAAGTATAAATGGATTATCCTCACAGTTTTTTATCCATCGACAGTTTATAGTATAACAGGAGCTAACTATTTAATGGAGTGATACAGTAGTGTGGAGAAATTTTGCAAGGCCTTCATGGTGGCTCATCTAGACTTGAGCATGACATTCATCACTTCCTTCATAGCTAATAAAAGTGATCAGATAATCTCCGATGCAAGATAGCATTTCATTTTTCTAAATCAAAAGCTTGAAACAATACAAGATAAGGTGGATTGGTTTTAGGACACGGTGGATAACTTGACTGACAAGTTAGAAAATGGAGAGTTAACGACTAAAATGACAACAATTGGAGTTATGAAAGAAATATATGGAATCATGGATGAATCTCTACAAAAATTTCCGACTCAAATGGATAATTAAGAGGCTAGGGTGCAAGGCATGAATACATCTACTCCTCTGCAGACATAAGCTAAGCAAATGGAACATGCAGGCAATGTTGAAGCATGTACGAATCGAATGGGCGATACATTGGCTCAAATGGATGCTAAAGGGGCTGGAGTGCAAGACATGAATGTAGATATTCCTCTATAGGAAGCAGCTGGAAGAGTGGAATATGTAGTCAACATTGAAGAAGTATCGAATAGAACTATTTAGAATTATTTAATTAGTTTTATATAAGTTCTAGAAATATGTAGTGTATCTCGCAGTCTTCTGGAGACTATAAAATAAGTTATGTAAAGGATATAGATAGTAGAAGGGAAAGTAGGAAAGAGGGTTCTATTTTGAATCTGTAGGATAGTAGAAGGCATGGTAGGAAAAGGTTTTTATTTTTTGAATCTGTAGAATTTTGTAGAAGAAGAATTTTCTCCATATGTATATGTGCTATCGTGCAAACTAGTAGTTCGAATATAATATAATCGTTTCAATTTTTCTATTATACCTAGTTTTCTTATGCATCCTAAATACATGTTGTAGCATAAATAGACTCAAGCATGAGGAATTCCAAATCACATAATTCTTGGTATCATGGGAGGTTCTTTACACCAAAATTGACACTTTAAGTTGGACAAAATTGGCATGACGATTTTCCCTGATTTTTTCCATTTTTTTCTCAAAATTTGTTGCTTTTTCTATAAAATGATAATATGGTGATTTTTTTCAAATATTATGATTTTTTTGAGCAGGTTTTTCATTTGAGGTTTGATATTGAAAATTCTTTCATCTATGGTTTATATAACCATTAATAGCATACACTTCATGTTTTTTGTAGCGAATATTTATCCCTCCATTCTCACATGTAGTAGAACATATATTTCTTGAAAGGGGAGAATATAACTAGTTATCATTATGTAATTAGTTTTATATATGTTTTGAAAATATTCAGTGTATCTAAGAGTCTTCTACAAACTCTATAAAATAAGCTATGCAAGGGATACATATAGTAGAAGGCAAGGTAGGAAAGGGGGTTCTATTTTGAATCTATAGAATCTTGTAGGATAGTAGAAGGCATGGTAGGAAAGGGGGTTTTGTTTTGAATATGTGGAATTTTGTAGAAGAAGATCTTGCTCCAGATGTACAGGAGCTAGCCTGCAAACTAGTAGTTCGAATATAATATAACCATTTCAATTTTTCTACTATACCTGGTTTTCTTAATGCATCCTAAATACATGTTGTAGCATAACCAGACTCAAGCATGAGGAAACATGCCAAATCACATAATTGTTGGTATCCTGGGAGGTTATTTAAACCAAAATTGACACTTTAAGTTGGACAAAATTTGGATGACGATTTTCCCTGAGTTTTGCCTTTTTTTCTCAAATTTTGTTGCTTTTTCTATAAAATGATAATATGGCGATTTTTTTTTCCAAATCTTATGATTTTTTTGGGCTGATTTTTCGTTTGAGGTTTGATATTGACAATTCTTTCATCTATGGTTTATATAGCCATTAACTTTTTACACTTCATGGTTTTTGTAGTGAATCCTTATCCCCTCCATTCTCACATGTAATGGAACATATATTTCTTGACACTAGATGACCATTAGACCCATAATCTTTGATTAACAATCTAGGTGTCTAGGATTTACATTTATAGTGATAATTATATCCCTAATTATCCATTCTCTCTATGGGTAGAGCATATGCATGAAATGTGATGCATCTATTTTACTTCTTGGTAAATAGAACAAAATATACTTCGTAATTATATTTTGTCTATGTATGTGAGTCCAATAAGAGGAAGAGAAAATATTAAAATCTCTTGGCACAAGGAGCCACATAGTTGTGCCTATTTAGGTAACAAGTGCCACACAAATGGTCCCACAAAGTCTAATGATGCCTCATTAAATATGTTCATGTAGATAAAGCCCCAACAATGATGACTTTAGACAATGCTACAAATGCTATCATAATGACACTAAGTACATCCACAAATGTACTAGACAATATTACCACATATTTTAACATCCCCCCTAATCATGACTATGGGAGAAAATATGTATGCATAGGAAGATAGATGAACTCCACTTTTGTCATGGATATAATACAAAGTGAATAGCAAACAATGCCATCAACAATTAGATCCTTGATAAATTAGGTGTACAATTTCCTAACTTCAAGGACCAACACAATTAGTATGACCAACACTTAAACAACCACTTTCCCATTATCAACCACTTGAAAACAACCACTAACAACAACCTCTTGAGAATCAGTAAAGTAAGTAGAGGGAACTAATACATTCCTACAGACTCCAAAGAAGTTTGCATGAACCTTTTTAGAATTAGTGAAGAAAAAAAAGTATAAACACTATTCCAATTGTAACAAAGGCTATGCAAAATCATCAAATTTGGAACACAAACCACATTGTTGTTAAAGAATAATCTCCTCAAATAGACATATAAGATGACAAAATCATGTTGAAACTTGAAACTGAAAGTGATTTGACAAGTTATAAGAGTTGACCATCAACAACCATTCATCTAGTCACACAAACCATGTTCTCAAGATGGTGAAGAGGCTCAACAAGTGCTCTAAACACCACATGCAATAAGATGGTATACCCATAAGAAATGTACATGAGCCAAATAAAGCACCAAACAAATGATGCCATCAAAAACTTGTTCAATGGAGATTGTTGCTTTGGTCATTCAATGAAAGGAGTGCAATGTTATCAAACACATGATCAACATTAGCACCAATTTTTTCAACATGTATTACAATATTTGTAAGCCTTATAATATTGTTTGTCTAATGAGGACTTTGGTTTGTTCACATGGATTTTTGTAAACAATTAACTCTTTAGCACATGCAGGCTTTTGGATGTCACCATTGACTCACCGCCAAGTTTTTACCCTCGAGCACATCAACTATATTTCTTTTCCAATCCAACTCAGTGACATTTACAAGTTTGGAAGTCATTGTGTGAACATGGAAAACTACAAACTTGATCACAAAAAATAGAATATGCTAGATCTGATAGAAGCAAATTGAAAGCAATGAAAAAATATTAGCCATCTTAGAAAAAAGCCCATCTCAAAAGAAGTTGTATGACAAAGTTATAGCCTCCAAAGCTTTACTTTCAAAATGGGAACTTTCAAACAATAGAAATTTTTGAAAGATGCTAAAATCAAAGGTTTTCATAAACATAAACTTTACAAAAATATTAATAATCTTTAGACAAATCTAAGGGGTTAAAATGGTCAAATCTTGAAAAACTAAAAAATTTGTCCCTACTTTTTCACATAGAATTTAGAAATGGCATCTGTTTTCACTTTGAGCTATGGCTTGTCTAGAAAATATTGCTTCTGAGTTTGATTAAAAACATACAATTTCATCCCTATTATGAGTTGAACTTGTGTAAAAACTTCAATGAACAATTCTTCAAACCCTAAAAATATGGCACAATTCTTCTAGTGCTAGATATAACCTCTAAACTAAATAAAATAGAAAATATTGGTGATAGAGAGTTGAATAAAAAAGGATCCCAAAACCCTTGAAGCTTTGCAAAAAATGGTGTCAAAACTGTTGAATCTTTGTTGAAGCTTGATGGATGCCTTCAAACCCTAAAGGACATAAAATATGCAGATGCCCAAGTTGTGGCACACCCAAAGATTAAGCTTATATTATCTTATAGGGTGTGAAATATTTTCTCCTTTGTAAAATTAGCCCTTACTATTTCCTTTAAGATTTATTGTTTCTTTAATTTTGACAAGGGTTGAAGATGGAGTCATTTCTAGATAGGCATGATTTTCACTAAATTATCTTAAAATAAAGCTCCAATCACTTCTTGAACAGGGGCTTCTTTCAAATTGTTCTAGGAGTATCAACATTCCAAGATTTAAAAACTCAAGACCATGAGGAGGGGACTTGTAAAATTCCAAGTCATGTTTTGGAGAGAATGTGGTGCTAGGATTTATTGAGTATAGCTACACAAAGATGTGAGAAGTAGTTTCTTCACCTTCTTTTCCAAGCACACATTTTAATAATAAACTATTAAAATAGAATTTCTTTTAGTGAAACTTTAAATTAAGGGTAGTAAAGAAATTGTCTTTTCTATTTAAATCATGGTTGCAACAAAAATCACAATCTAAATCAAGGGGGAGTTTCAGAAAATCCAAAAATGAAATGAAATCCATTGTGGATGAGGATTGCTTGCAAATCAAACAATTTTGATGCAATAAACAATGAGGTGCTTGTAGAGAAGAAAAGACTACTACAATTTGAAGGTGTTAGAACCATTAATCGATGATAAAATTGAGAAATAAATATGTTAGTTTTTTTATTTAACATTTTTATGGTGCACCATATATCCTAACACACAAGTACATGTGCACATGGCACATACATACGCACATCACTACTATCATAGAACTAGGGTGTGTTATCCCACTATTTCTTTTTAAATGTTATCTTTAGAACATTCAAATGTGGAGAACTATTTTTCAAAATAGTATTAAGTGTCTTTATAGAAAAACTTATGTGTATTTACATAGTGCACCAATACATCAAATTGTTTGACATATAATGATCCCATGCGATGAAAAGTGGGGAAAGGTATGAAAATATCAAACTCTAGGTGACAGAATATCATCTCAAAACCCATTTAATAGGTATTGATATGGGTGGTTATGATATCGCAATAAGGATAAAATGGCAATGCACATTGGGACATTTCCCTATGGGTTTCAAAGAACTACATATGAGTTTCACTAAAATGGGTGATGTACACACACTTTTAGGGCATCGAGCAAAATCCTCTAGAATAATCATCTCCCATCACATGGATAAGCTATTAAATAAATGTCATTATGGCATTATTTCCCAATTTATTTCCATGTAGGCTATGGATAAATTGTCACAATAACTTCACCAAGATTTACAATTGCTCCTTGATAAACATCATCAGGTCTTTGAGACACCAAAATTTATGTTTATGAGAATCAATGTGTTGCAATACAACTCCACCACATCTAAGAAAATAATGCACAAGGAAACCCAACCAGTCTCTAGGCCAAGGAAATAAATAAGTGAGTGAGTAATTCCCCTTTTGATTTAGCCCCTAATATTTATTTATACTTTAATTCCGTTCAATTTTCTTTCATGAAGAATCATTCTAAGGTTCTCTCTTAAGGCTATACCAAACCATCAGACTTGACTGGTCGCCCCTAGAGCAAGTCTTGTGCTAGTGTTAAGATAAGATCCTTTTTGCTTGTTTGATGGGAAAAGAATAAAATAGTGAGGCTTTGGGGTATTGGGCTCCTAACTTTCCCCTCAATTTCTCTCCCCTATCATTGGTTTCCTGCTACTCTTCCTCTCGTTCCTTGGCATCATGGGAGCAATTCTTCCTTGCTCTAACCAAGATGGTGCAAGGAAACTCAATTGTAAGCTACTATATTATGTGAAAAGTTTTAACTAGAGACAATGATACTCATATGCAACAAATGTGCTACAATATGCCTACTATGCAACAAGTGTATGTATAATTCCATAGAAAGTTACTATAAAGATTTTCATTGAGTAGACAAAATAGTAATTCTTCTACAACATCACTAAAAGCTCCTTTTTTTGTTTAGCCTCATTTTCTTTAGTTTTAGTTTGTTGCATCGTCCCTTTTTTCTCTTCATCTTTTCTTGGACTTCTTATAACAATACTTAATGTTGTAAAAAGAAAAACAATTTTTTTTCCTTTTCTTTGCACTCTTCCTTGGTTAGTAAAAAAAAATTCTCCCATTAAAAATTTAGTGATTAGGTAATTATGCCCACATGATCTTATCAATATATAAATTATGAATCCTTCCCAAATCAAAATTTGAATTAAATCATTATTTCATTAATACACTATATGCATTCCACATATTATAAAACATAAAGATGGATAGGATGAAATACAGTAAGATGCTCAATTATCATTTTGGATAGTCAAACATAAAGATTGATAGGATGAAATACATTAAGATGTTGAATTATTACTTTTGATTGTTATTTTTAGTGCGATGACTTGTTTAGATCTCATTCTATTTAGTTTTTTTTTGTAGTTTGAAGTAAAAGTTGAGAGACTTATGGAAAAAAAGATGATCAAATTTGATATATAATTAGTTGATTTGACACTAAACTCATTCACGATTTTTAAAATATTAAAAATAACATAATTATGTTGTCATAAATTATGTTTTTAATAAATTGATTTGAAAAAAAATTGAACAAATAGAAAGTAATAATGAGAAAATAGAAGTGTGATAGAAAACAATTGCCATAATTAAACTGGTATATTTTAAATTAAGAAAATTTAACAATTATATTTTCTTTTATTATTATTATTATAGTTAAAAAATTATTCTCTCAAAGTACTCTTTTTTAATGGTAAAATTTATCTTCTCTTTCTTCTTTTTATTATTATAGTAAAAAACTTATTCTTTTAAAATCCTTTTTAATAATAAAAATTATCTTTTCTTTCTTCTTTTTATTAGTATAATAAAAACTTAATAGTAAAATATATTTTCTCTTTTTTTTTATTATAATAAAAAACTTATTCTCTCCAAATTTACCTTTTTAATAGTAAAATATATTTTCTCTATTATAAGTAGAAATATATTTCTTCAAAATATTTATTTTTAGTAATAAGATATATTTAATAAAAATATTATAGATATTTTAAATTATGATGATGATGATGATGGTTAACATCCACTAAGACCAAATTTTGGTCTATCAAACCTAAAGAAACAAATTATTTAGTTTGATTTAAGATTTTATTCCTATACTCAAAAAGCTTGGAGAGAAGCCTCCCGATCTCATTATAATTTTGACATCATAAAAGGCTAGGGAGGTCAGTATTGGAACAAAGATTATGAAACTGAGAACTACAAAGATTATGAAACTGAGAACTAATGTGGTTGTAGGCGAGGCACTATAATTTTTTTATTATAATTAAAAATATATTCATACTAATTTAAAATTAATAAATTATCATTTTAAATTTCTTAAATTAAACAACAAAAACTATCTCAACAAACTCTACTTAATAATATTATATCTTAAATAAAAAAAACTTACTGCCTTCTATATAAGAATCTTCAAAATATTATTACAAAATGCATTAAAGTTGAGAAATCTCTATTTAAGAATCTTCAAACTATTATTATAAAATGCATTAAAGTTGAGAAATCTAGTTATTTGCAATGTTACATAAAATAGGTACATAGAATGATTTTATTATTGATAACATTTTTTATTAGTTTACGCTAGAAATTTAATTTTTTATATTTATTGAATATTGAAATTTCTTATATATTTTAATATTTTATTAAAAAATTATATTTACAAAGACAAAAATAATACTTGGTATCTTATCCTGTAGAGCTGGCCAGCAGAGACGTCGGTGCGCAGTGATATATGGGACAATGGAAGAGATGCCTACCCTGCCACCCCCAAAGACTGCTCGTTAAATTGCATACATTCAACTCTTTAAATTGCAATTAAATATGGAATAAAGTTAATTATTAACATTTGAAACTTGCTTACCAATTAAATGCCAAAATCTACCATCTCCACAACCGCCATGTGCTCTGGAGTTAACGAATTAAATTGCAGGGATTAATTCAGCGATATGTTTTTCAGCACGTAATTCAGCAATATGTTACCATTTTGATTGATAAAACAAGATTTGGTGCATTGCTTCCATAAATCACACTCTGAGCCTGATATAGTTTTTGTTTTTTTCATATTGCTATGTTTTCTCATTTTTGTAAACATTGTCAAATATTTTTTAGATGGGTTTATACACAATAATTTTGAATATAATTATAATATTTTATATTAAATATATTTAAATATTTTTTAGATGGTTTATACACAATAATTTTGAATATAATTATAATATTTTATATTAAACATATTTAAATATTTTAAGTCATAACTAGATTTATTTTAATTTAGTCACAAGTAACTAAATTAAAATTTAACGATTTGCAAGTGTTTATTAGGGAAAAGCTAATGAACAATTGAATCCCTTAGTTTATTTTGCGCAAACCAATTTATTACAACAGGCGTCAAAATCCAAACTCTTCATAATAAAATGTCATAATACAATTGTCGGTAGTAAAAAGCATCAGTGAACCAACATAATATTCATCATTAACTCAACAGGGGAGAACACCTGGGGTGAGAAAATATTCAAAATTCAAATAAAAGTAACTAAAAAATAATGTTCAGAAAGAAAATAAGCACATAGGATGTGGGATCATGCTTGTTGGAAAGGCAGAGGAAGCAAAACACAAATTTAACACACAAAACACACGAGTTGTGTCTCTTCTATTGATCACACAAAAGCTTGATGATTACAATGAACCCGATGAATGATATTTAACCTTTTCGACTAACAACTCGCCTAAAATACTTGACATGCGACCACACACTAAATTCGACTATGACTTGACTTGACTTGACTTGACTTGACTCTTTAAATTTAGCCAACTCTTCATGCATGAGTAATTAGCTTATTTTAACACTCCCCCTTAATTATGACCGCTAAACTAAGACATGACTCATAACAACTCAAACATGTTTGTTGGTCTATGTCTCAGCGAGGCTTACAACACCCAAGTTTCTTCTATGAAACTCAAACACATCTTTTTCTAATGACTTAGAAAATATATCAGCCAATTGATCACTAGATTTACAAGGCTTCAAGTGAACTTCTCCATTGCTCACAAGTTCTCTAATAAAATGATACCTAGTAATAATAGGCTCGCTCTTTTGATGAAACACATTATTGTTGGATAGTGCAATCGTGGAGGTGTTGTCACAATATATTGTTGTTGATCCTTGTTGTTTCTGTTTGAGTCCATCAAATACTCTTCTTAACTATGTTGTTTGACATGTTGTTGATGTTGTTGCTACATATTCTGCTTCTGTTGATGATAGTGTTACAATAGGTTGCTTTTTAGATGTCCATGAAATCACACTTGAACCAAGATGGAACACATAACCGAAAGTTGTCTTCCTATCATCCAAACTACCTACAAAATCCTATCTTTATATCCAATCGAATACTTCCTTTTTCTGTTTTCATACATTATGCCACAATTTCTAGTTCCTGCTATGTATCTCAAAATTCTTTTTCCTGCTCTCCAATGTGTGTCTTTTGGAGTCTCCATAAATCTAGAAATCAAACTTACTCCTTGCATAATGTCTAGTCTTGTAGATGTGAGATACATGAGGTTTCCAACCAATATTTTGTGGAGTTGGATTGACATTTGTTCCTTCATCATTCTTGTTGTACCTATTGCGACTGGTGTAGGGATAGGTTTGCAATTCTTCATCTTGAATCTTTTCAGCAAATCTCTAGCATATTTATTTTAACAAATAAAATTTCATTTTTCAGATTGTTCAACTTCTATGCTAAGAAAATATTTCACGAGACCAAGATTTTTCATCTCAAATTCTTTCATTATGGCTGCTTTAAATTCATCCAATTCAAAGTTGCCTGTATAAATCATGTCATCAAACATATAAGAAAACAATACAAAAATTGCCCATGCTCATTTACCTTTATGTACAAGGTAGGCTCAATGATGCTTCTGAAAAATCCATTCTTGATCATGGAGTTGTCAATTATGCTATACCAAGCTCTTGGCACTTGCTTGAGTCCATAGAGCACTTTCTTCAACCTGTAAATTTTATCTTCTTTACCTTCAACTTCATAACCTGGAGGTTGTTGCACATAAATTTCTTCTTCTAGAATTCCATTCAAGATGGTTGATGTTGCATCCATCTGATATACTTTTCACTTGTTCTGAGTTGTTGTGGCTAGAACTTCTCTTACAATATCCAATCTGGGTACCGCAGCAAACGTTTTTCCAAAATCTATTCTTGGTTGCTGTGATAATCCCTTTGCTACAAGTCTTGTTGTAAATCTGTCAATTTCACTTTTCTCATTCAGCTTTGTCTTGTATACCCATTTTACACCAATGAGATTTTTATCCTTTGGTAAATCAACCAAATCCCATGTATTATTATTTTCAATAGCTTCTATTTCTTCATCCATGACTTGCACCCAATTTTCATCTTTGATTGCTTCTTCAAACGAAGAAGGTTGGAAATGAAAAATTTGCACTAACATCCAAATCATCATAAATATCTTTCAGACTTCTCATTTTTCTCTTACCATTTCCTAATTCATCACCTGATTGACTACTGGGAGAATTATGGTTTGTTGATTTGCTTGAAGATCCATGCTGCTCAAAAAATCTTGGAGTACTTATTGGTGTGTCTTTGTTTGGTGTCTTCACCTGTGATTCTTGTTGCTCCTTTTCTGCTACATCATCTTCTTCCATCAGTGGCACTTGCTCATCAACTTTTTTTTCTATACTACCATTCCATGACTCTTGTTCTTTGAATGCATCACTGTTGATTATGGTATTCTTGGTGACAGGGTTATACATCTTGTAAGCTTTTGACTACTCACTATAACTAGTAAATATGCATTTTTCACTTTTATCATCCAATTTGCCTCTTATTCTTTAGGCACATGTGCATAAGCTACACATCCAAATACTCTTAGATGAGATACGCTGCAAGACATACTTGACCATGCTTCTTCTGGTACTTTGCTCATCACACTCTTTATAGGAGATCTATTTATCACATAAACAGAACATGCAACTATTTTTTCCCATTGATACTCATTAGACAAGTTTATTCCTTTCAACATGCTTCTTTCCATGTTCATAATTTTCTTGTTCTCTCTCTGCTACACCATTCTGTTGCGATGTGTACCTAGTTGTAAATTGTCTTCTGATTCCATGTTGTTTGCAGTATGAAATGCCTTTGAATCATATTCTCCACCACGATATGACCTCAATACCTTGATCTATTGATCCCTTTGGTTCTCTACTAAGGCTTTGAATTCCTTGAACTTTGTAAAAGTTTCAGACTTCTGCTTCAAGAAGTAAACCTAAGTATTTCTGCTATAGTCATCAATGAAAGTGAGGAAGTAACAACTTCCACCAATCTACTGTGTCCTCATAGGTCCACGCAAGTTTGTATGCACTAGCTCATGAGGTTGTTTTGCTCTGTATGCAACTACCTTTGGAAAAATTTCACAGCGTTGCTTTCCCAATATGAAACACTCACAAGTATTAGTAGGTTCTTTGATGGGAGGTAATCCTCTAACCATTTTTTTCTGCCGCAACAATTTTAAACCAGAAAAGTGCAAGTGTCCAAATTGAAAGTGCCATAACCAATAATCATTAGAAAATGAAATTGTAAAAGAACTGACTTGATCACTGTAATTCATAACTAGAGGAAAGAGTATGTTCCTCGTCATCTGCACCTTTTCTAACAACAACTTTCTTGGGGGCTTGTCATATATAACACATTCTTGTCCTTGAAAGATAATTTTGTATCCCTTTTGTGTCAATTGACTAACACTTATCAAATTATGTTTAAGACCAGGGACATAATATACCACTGAGATTGTCTTTGACTCCCCCTGCTTGGTTAGAATGTTGACCACTCCTTTTCCATCTACATCCTCAATCTTGTCAATCCCCAACTTTACCTTTGTCTTCACACATTCATCAAAATTTGCAACCAAATTCTTGTTGCATGTCATATGATTACTGCAACCACTGTCTAATAGCCACACATTATCGGAAGGTTCATGCATGGTATGGAAATATAGGAACATGGAGTTAGGACTCTCTGTACTGACATTAGCTCTCTAGTTACCTTGATCAATTATCCTCTTCCTGCAATCATGGGCATAGTGACCAAATTTATTGCAATAAAAACATCTCACCTTTGATTTGTCAACTCTTTGATAATTGTTGACGCTTATACAATTGCTTCCACTTTCATGTCCATGCTCTTCTTGGCCATCTCTCTGACCACCATGTCTTTCGCCTTGTCCTCTGCCTCTCGATTTAATTCTACCTCGACCTCTATCTCTTGAAATAGAAACTTGACTTTTGAACACAGTTTCTAAAGTGGAATCCTTATTTCTGTCTATCCTTGCCTCAAGTGATAGGAGTGATCACATCAACTCATCAACTATCAGTGATGTCAAATCCTTGGCTTCTTCTATGGTTGCTACCACAACATCAAATTTGATAGACAAATATTTGAGGACCTTCCCAATCACGGTTTGATCTTTAATTTCCTCACCATAAATTTTTAAGTGATTTACAACAGTGATGACTCGATTCATGAAAGAATCGATGTCCTATGTCTCCTTCATCTGCAAACTTTCAAACTCTCTCCTAGTGTTCTGCAACTTAGCAATATTGGCTTTGGTCATACATTTATAGCTTGTTGCCAAGGTCTCCCATGTTGTCTTTGTTGAAGACGTGATCATAATCTTCTGGAACATTTCTCAGTCCACTCCCCGCTGGATAAGCTGCAACGCTTGTGCATTATTATTTTTGTCTTTCTTCCATAGTTCTCTCTCTACATTAGTGAGGGCTAGTTCTTCTTCTTCATTTTTAGATTCTGAAAACCCAGACTAGACCTGATCCCAAACATCATGAGCCTACAATGTGACTGCCATCTTAATGACCCACACATCATAATCATTACGTATAAATGGTAAAAAATGAAGCTGGAAATTTGAAAAATCCATTTTCCTTTAAAATATACTCTTCAAATAATAAAACTCTCTTTTACTTAAAAAAAAAATACTTTATAACTCTTTTCATAACCCAAGTTCTTTTTCTTAATTAAAAAAAAAAAAAACAAAAAACAAAATTTACACACCCCTCGTAAAAATACTTTAAAAACCCTTTTGTAAAAAGGCTTTATAAGCTTTTTCAAAAAACCTTTCACACCCTCATACAAATCTTTATGAATAAGCTTTTTGATGGGCACGAAAAAACTATTCAATATGAGTCGACATTAACCCACGTGAATTACGAATCAGCCTTTTGACTTACGGTCAAAGGGTTTATACCAGCAACACTTCTTTCTATAGGGTTGTGATGCGGTGGTTCGCTCAAAAAATAGAATCGTAAGTTTACCCGAATTCAACGCAATTTAAGACAGAGAGGTGGTGGTGCGTTGCTCAACTTTCCTTAATTAAGCAACAAATTTGCAACGTGTTTTAACTGTTCGATAATTTTATTACTTGACAATTTTTAAAAATCATTGATTTTTTTGACTTGCCTTTTTTCTTCAATCGTTCTGGTGGCTCCACGGATCTTGTGATCTTTCCCTAGTTCCGATACCAATTTGTTGGAAAGGCAGAAGAGGCAAAACACATATTTAACACACAAAGCACACGAGCGGTGGCACTTTTAATGATCACACAAAACCTTGATGATTACAATGAACCCGGTGAAGGGTATTTAACCTTTTCCGACTAACCACTCACCTAAAATAACTTGACATGCAAACATACACTAAATTCGACTATGACTTAATTAGACTTTACTTAACTTGACTCTCTAAATTTAATCAACTCTTCATGAGTAATTAGTTAACTTATTTTAACAATGCTTTCACCTTGAAAAATAATTTAAACTAGTTAAACCTAACATGGCATTACATAGCAATGAGAGACAACCATATATATGCAAGAAATGAGGAAACACGAGTAATATAATTAATTAGAACCAGAACGATTTATTCAAACTTTCTTATATAATATTGCAATTGTTCTAATACATAGATAGTGCTTCTTGATAACATATATGTTCAATGATTATAGATAGCGCATAATAGCGCTTCTTGATGACTAATTAATTATGTAGTAATATATAGATATCACATGGTATGGTAGCGCTTATTGATTGCATATGAATTCTCTAGCATTAGATGAACCAGAAATTAACATTAAACAATACTTGATCAATGACTTCCTTAATTCATTGTTACCTCACTCGCACCCCGATCCACAGTATATGTGTTGTTTGTGCTGCCCTGCATCTGATGTTGGGGATCATGCGATGAGATTAGGAGGGGACGAGCAATCTTGTGCACCACTATACATGTGTTGGCATATGTTTCCAGAATCCTGAGCGCCACATGATTAATTGAGAAGGGTGTGGTGTCAGTCACCACCAGTGATTGGTCGTGGAGGAGAGTGTGGAGTATTGTACCTGCGAGAAGATGGTGGAGGAGAGTGTGGAGTATTATACCTGCGGGAAGATGGTGGAGGAGAGTGTGGAGTATTGTATTTGCAACATGGGTCTCCCTTTTGCTTGCTTATTGAGACTTTTTTTATACCTCAAGGGTGTTCTACAAATTGTTCCAAAGTTGAAAATTGGAATCTGCTCAGCGTTAAATCCAAATTGCACTCGTCATCACCCTTTGAAACATCTTGTTTATGATATGTAATTGTTTATTTAACCGAATACCAATGTTGAAAGAATAGGTTTGTATAATTTTGATGTGTACTAGCAAATATTAAGTTTGAGAAAAGGGAATACTGTCAATGCCGATATCAAATGGCATTCCCTTTGGTACCTTCTAAAAGATCATGGCAAGAAGCATGTCGACCCAACTATAACGCAACTCCTTTCCATGCTCTTGTTCATCGCAATACTTTTCTATTAACTTGTTCTACAAATGCAAGGCCCAATAATTTTATATACCTTGTGGGAACCTTTTGATTGCATTGACAAGTCCCATCAAGCATTCAAATTGTATACCCTTTCTCACCAATTTACATGAAACAACTGAGCTGCCAACCTGGCCTATCGGGCATTGATTGCTAATGTCACTACTCAGTCCATGTGTTCCTTATATGTGCCATACTTTTAGTAAATTTCTTATGCAATAACATCCATGGCCATAATCACATATGTTGCATCCTTTCTAACTCTTTGAAATTCAAACACATAATGCATTGTAATAAGATCAATGGGTAGGGGTTATCTAGTAATAAATAAAATCCATGCAAACAAATCAACAAAAATTGAACCTGCCTCGTGATATGTGCACTTTGTTCAAAATGACGAACATTTAAAAGAGTCTAATTACCTACTATGGACAACTTGTGTGCCTACAATTTCACTATAACCTCCACCACTCCAACTGGTAATGGTTTTTTCATTGCATGATTTCCAAACTAATGCTCTTGAATTGATCTACATTCCAAGATTAATATCCAAAAATACCACTATGGGTACCTTATTATAAAATGGCTAAAGGATGTTCAGATTCTCATGTACTTTGAACACATTAGATTCTTTGTGAGATTTCTACTTTGAATGAGCCTTGGATTTGGACAAGGTGAATCAAATGGAAATGAGGTCAAGAAAAAGCTCTTCAAAAGTTGGCCTATTTTCTTCAAAGGTTAGGGGTTGATACTATAACTAAGAGGAAGAATAATCTCATACTTAATGAATAGTATCAATGATTTTTCAACTTCTATAAGAAGGGGATATTCAATGGAAAAACCTTCGCCATCCAAAACCAACTATGACTTGATGAAACCTATATTAATGCATTATTATTTCAACTACATAAGGTCCTTTAATCACTTTTGAAGAGAATTAACATCCAACATATATGTAGCCAATGCAATATGAATAATGGGGACTTCGAACTCAAGTGGCATCTATACTTCTTTCCCATAACTAACTAGAATGGAATATGTATGGTCATGAATCTCTTAAATGATTATTTTTTGCCCATAAAATTGCAATAACACGATAATCCTTGTGATATATCTTCATATTGTAGATCTTTATTAAGGCATGATGTATAATTTTACTGAAGTATTCCCTTATCCCATTCACCCATGGGTGATAAGGTGTGAATTTTTTATGATGAATCTTGAATTATTGTTTAATGCTCTAATAGTGGAATTGATGAAGTGTGTGCCCTAATCACTCATCAACACCCGTCGACAATCAAACACCGTTACAATATTGTCAAATATGAACCGTATCGTAGTTTTTATGTACACTCTTTTATTGAAGTGACCTTACCTCAAAACATTAAGTATTTTGTTGTAGTGACAATATAGTGATTTTCAGTGCTTTCCACAAGGGGATTGATTGGACCTACAAACTCAATCACCCATTTCTCAAATGGTTCTAATGAAACAACAAGTAACATGGGAAACTCATCATGTTCTCAAGGCTATCACTTTTCAATTCATTGATACACATCAACTACTTAGCATACTATTTTTCATCCTAGAATAAAGATGGCCACAAAAATCCTACACGGAATACCTTCTTTTATTGCTTTTTCTACATCATCACCTCTAACTATTCCATGTGCCTGATACAGAAGTTCATCTTATTCATGTTCTAAGACACATCTACATAGTATCCTAGCCATTCCCAATTTGTAAGCTTTTGGCCAACCACAAGAGAGGTTCTTGAATTACCATAGAGTGAGATATTGAACATAAAAGGAGATAAAAGACCCTCCAATTAATAATTTGGATCCCACTTTATTGCAGCAAATCTTCCTCAGTGTTTAAAATATCCTATCAGGTTTTCCATAAGTGTAATATTTGTTATTTCCCTCGTTTAAATATTTTGCAACTAGTAATTGGTTTATTTTTTATGCTCTTTATTACTTATATGATTGTTGTAAGATAAATAATGTGCTTTCTTGCAAACCATTAAAGTCATTCCATATATTTCTATGCTTGGTGTTGAGAGAAAATGCACATGGTCATAGAATCATTAAAATGTATAAAATGTGCAAAATTGACTCGAGATATATTGTGGTAAAACCCTCTAAATGGAAACATGCATGAAGTAATGGACAATGTTCAATTGTTTTTTCTCAAATCTCTCCTTCATGTAAAATTAAGATCTAGCTTCTTTGTTATAGATTAGATGCTTTCATACAAACTACCCATTTTTTACTTCAATTTTTTGCTAATAGTCATCTAGAAATGCATTAATACATACAAAGAAAAGAAAAATATACCAAAATAACACAATTTAGTTTGTATAACTTTCATGCATATATCAATGTATCTAATCATCATAGTTGATCACATGAAAGAACAACAACACTAAATGTTGCAAGGTGACTTCATTCTGCCACTTCAATGCACCTTAATGAAAAAGATATATAATCAATGGATAATATTGTGGTCAAACTATGTCATCCATCAAATACTAAAACATAATACACCAAAACATATTAAACCTGCATTTGTTTTAAAACATTAATATATATATTCCAATCACACATGACTAGTGCAAAAAAACTTGTTCCTTATGATAAACCATGCATATAAACCATGCATATAAATGTATAGTACACATAAAAAAAAATGGTGTACATTAACATTTCATAATGCATCAAGAAGCACAATAAATGCATGCACTATAAATTTTGAAATCCCCAATGTGCTTAGGATGGTTAGGAGCACCAACAATACTATCACTATTAAGCTTGATGCACATCAATGCATAAAAATATTAAATTGAAAGTGCACATTATATCCCAACGGATGGTTAGGAGCACCAACAATACTATCACTATTAAGCTTGATGCACATCAATGCATAAAAATATTAAATTGAAAGTGCACATTATATCCCAACGAACAAGTACATGTGCACATTGGTGCTATCGTAGGATTGACGTCCACTACCTCACTCATATATATATATATATACTCTAGAAAAGTCAAGTGTAAGGAACTATTTTTGAATTATTATTAATAGTTATATTTATATATAAACATACAACTATGTATGTTAATACGGTGTTAATACTCAAATTATTATAAATACATACAAAATAAAATTTTCACCCACAAAACTGCCACTAACAGTTTCCATATTAACATGGTGTTAATACTCAAATTATTATAAATACATAAAAAATCAAATTTTCACCCACAAAACTGTCACTAACAATTTCCACGATTTCCACTAGAAACAAAATAAGTGAAATTGCCTATGCATAGCCTCAAAAAAAACAAATAACTATGAGAAACATTGTTTCCTTTGTAATAATATATTTTATTACTATTTTTTCTACACATCCTACAAAAATTGTATGACATCACTAACCAAAAAATCTGCCAATGCAATTTTGAAGATTTTCAAAGAAAAGTAAGTTCCATTTATTAATTAGCCAAGCCATATATCAACCAATTTTAAAAGTCAAATTCCATTTATTAATTAGCCAAGCCATATATCAACCAAGTTTAGCTCAAGTCATTGGATGGAATTTCCATATATCAACCAAGTTTAGCTTAAGTTGTTGGATTGAATTGTTGTAATCTTCCCCAACCATGTTTAAGTATCAAAGTTTTACATGTTATAGCGTTGGAATAGTGTAATGATGTCTTACTCTTAAGTGAGCAGCATTGTAGTATTCATTTCGATTGGCTTCATGGTTGTCATATTATTCTATATCTAAGGCTGCTGGCTAAGAGGGAGGCTAATAAATTAAATGGTTGTTGTGTTGGCTTCTATGCGTTTCGTTGTTATTTTATTGGTTTCTAAAAAAATTATTGGGCACTATAAATTTTGTTTTATTGGGTACTAAAAATTTTGAAATCCCAAATGTGCTTAGAACAATGTAAACTATGAAACGGGAATTGTAAACTCAAAATGAGAACTCTAGCCAAAAACCCCAAGAAAACATGAAAAAATAATCTAGAAACGAAAAGTGTTGATACTGGAATAACTTTTCTTCTTCTTCTTCTTATTTTTCTTCTTTTTCGGGGTAAATTTTCAACAATTTTTAAAAATGACAATAAAAGTCAATTTTGTGCAAAAACATCCTGAAAACAAAAAAATGTTGACGTTGGAATAACGTGTTTTATTTCCAAGGTAAATTTTCAACATTTTTTAGCAATGGGTTAAAGATAAAATATCATGACTCCAAAAACCTTAAAATCTCATCGATTTTTAGGCATGATATTAAAGATAAAATATCATGTCTCTGAAAAGTCTTAAAATTCCAACAATTTTCAGTCATGGTGTTAAAGATAAAATACTTATAATTGTTTTCAACCATAGCATTAAAGATAAAATATCATGACTCAGAAAAAACTTAAAATTTTGACATTTTTTCAACCATGGAATTAAAACCAAAGATCATGACAACAGAAAACATTAAATTTTCAACATATTTCAACCATGGCATTATGGAAAATAAAAATAAAAAAAAATTGTGACTAAAAAAACTTTAAAAATGAACACATGAATGAAAGAGTCATTATACCACCAATAATTCCTTTTTTAAATGTTAAAAGTATAACGATTTTAAAATCTTAACCTAAGACAACTTGACACATTGAACCAAAAATTTAAAATCCAACCATCAAATTGACACGCAGTGTAGGCGAATTCGACCCATTGTAATGAAAACTTAAAGATCAACCATGAAATTAACACATTATGGGGGCAAACTCGATCCACTATAACAAAAACTTTAAAATCAACTATCAAATTGACACATAATGGGATCGAGTTGTTAGTCGAGAATCGACAAGGACCCTACAAAAAAATAATAATAAATATAAATATAAACAATGGCTACATAGTAGCCTGTACCTTCCATTTAGCTTAAATATATCTTAATTAAATTAAAAAATAGCAAAGACAAAAATTTCATTACAAAAATAAAACAACTAATAGAATATTGTATTGTTGAATGTCATCACCAAAAATTAAGAAATAATATTAATTAATATTGTTTATATTAACATACATATACCTCTGTGTGTGTTTTTGTATTAATATATATAATTATTTATAATTAAATTTATTAAAATATGTTTAATATAATAACAAGTGCTACATAGTAGCTAGTACCTACCGCTTAGTTTAAATATAGCTAAATTGAAGTAAAAAAACAATAAATAATTAAAATTGCATTTTGTAGAGAGATAGTATAAGAGATATCATTTTGTATAAATATTTGTAATTTTTTTATTAATAATATATTTATTTTTAAAATAATAAAAGGTAATTAAAAATATTTTTTCAATCTTAATTTATTATAACTCAAATTTAATGAAATATTTTTTATATAATTATATTTTTAAATTAATAAATCTTTTATATATGATTAAAACATTTTTCCTTTTTTAACTAGAACGGTTAATATATTTATAGATCAATGGTTGGGTCATAGCTTAATCAACCGACATTACAAGGAGACTTAAGTTCAATAAACCTTTCTATGCCTATCAAACTTTCCTTCAAAGTTTTGAAACTTGAGGGAACTTCACATCGGCGATTGAAGTTTACAAAGTGGCCTTTAAGACACAAAAGGTTGTGATTTGCGATCCTCGAGCAATCACATCGGAGAAGAGTTGTTGGCGGTGTCAGAACAAAGACCAAGTCTTTTAGCGACGCGATCGGCCCCTGATGGTTAAGGCCCCTAAATACTTATCGGCGCTTTTAAACAATCCTTCCGTCAACGCTAATTCCTTATAAACCATTATAAAGGAAATGTCCACAAAACAATCCTTTCCGCCTTAGTACGATCTTGACACACATTCTGAGGTTCCACCTTTATCACAATCAGGAATCGACACCTCCGCGGCTCACTTTACAACACTCCTCCTTCGCATCCGATATGCGATTGAGCTGTCGGACTTCAAACTTTTTAGGCTCGCGCACATAACCACATCGGGTCTGCACCCATCGGCCCTTTGCAAAAGCTCGTGATGCTACCAAACCCCGATCCCCGATCGGCCAACTTGCATATTGAACCTCCGCCGTTGATCTACTCTTGTTAGATCCGATAGTTCTCGTTTGTTTCAGGTTGATAACACACCCGTGGGTTAATCGCCCGATAAAGTGGTTTCCCCACACTCCGTCGCTGCTACGTGTCCTCCACTTAGTGGAATCGGAGCCAAGCTCACGATACCACTTACCACTGCTAATGCCGCCCGAAAAACCACTCGAGGTTAAAAAACTGCCTTTTCGTTGCGTTAACTTCTGCGCTCTTTCACAAGCGATGACCCTTGATCTGCTCCAACAGTGAGTTCTGATAGTTCTATTAGGTTCATCTGTTGTTGAATCTGGATCGTTGATCACTAAGATCCAACGGTTGCTCGGGGCATATTTTGCTTGGCGCAGTGTTGTTGAGTTATGGAATGGCGATCCACACGGGCTCATCTGAGTTTTTTTTTTAGAAACCCCTGAGTCAGACAGCATCCCTCGTTGGCTTTGATATCTGCCTCCTTATTTGAGCTGCAGAGGATGTGAAAGGAGGAAGAGGTAAAAAAAACCCAGCAGGCCCCGCAACCTCCGGAGAGTATTGTTGAGAGCCGGATTGCTAAGATGCTCTTCTAAGTTTAATGTCTTTATCAAGAGCTCTGAGTCCCCGAAGACCTGAAGAGCTGTGTGTCCATGCTCTTGAGCGATCTGGTAGCCTTTAAGAAGCCCGAGAATTTCAGCCTGATTGTTTGTGCTCTGTCCTAGTCCCCAGCTGTAGCTATCTATACAGGAGCCGTCCTGAGAGTAGACCACTCCACCTACACCAGAGATCCCTGGATTGCCTTTAGAGGCGCCATCGAAGAAAACGGTTACCTTTCCCTGCTTCCTCCACCAGGTTTGGAACTCTGCATCTAGTGTTCTGATGCGCCAAGCAGGATTGAATGTGGGGCAAGCAGGTACTTTCTTGCTGACCTGAACGAGAAGGGTTCCCAGCCAGCTTCGTTCTTCAGTTATGAGGGTATCGTCTAACTTGCTGGGGTAGTTCCCTAGAGCTTCCATCAAGGACGCCTTAGCTCTGGCTACCACAGACAAGGGAGAGGACGTTACATTGTTGAATATCCAGTTATTTCGGGTGAGCCAGAGCTTCCAGCAAATGAACTTGGGAATGGAGTGCCAGATCCGATTCCATAGAGATTGTGCATTGAGAGCCCTAGGGTACCTAGCAGTCCAGGTGGAGAAGAGTTCCACGACTATGCACTGGAGAGGGGCGGGTGCATCGAGACCATGTAGGACGAGAGCCCATACCGATTGTGCAAAGGCGCAACTTACAAAGAGGTGATCCACATTTTCGGATGCCGATCTACACAAAATGCACCAATGCGGCCCTATAATGCCTCTGTGGGCAAGATTTTCACCTGTCAACACTTTCCTGTGGATAAGTAACCAAGTGAAAAAATTCACCTTGGGTATACCATATGCATCCCATGTGCGCTGCCAGATGGAAGGGTTGAGAACTTGATTTTGTGTGGATTGCAAGGCTGCAAAGCCAAGCGCAGGGGTGTAGACCCCTGTCTTCCCCCATCTCCAGAGATCCGATGTATGTAGGTTAACTGGTGCCGAGCCCTTCAGCTTATCCAAGAGAAGGTGCTTTTGGTGAAGTAAATGTGTTGGCAGGTTGGGGAAGACCCAGTCTTCCCAGTTCCCTTGGCTGTCCCAAGCAGAAATGTCGGCTAGACTATGCAATCCGTGTTGGGAGATCTAGTCACGGAGATCAGCTAACTCCACTGTGTGTTCAAGGGGGGAATTGCCCATGATTTTATCTTGCCATATCATAATATTTGCTCCGTTTCCAAGCACCCTATAAAGCTAGTTTTGGAAGGTGGCAAGCCCTTTTCTGCAAAGGTTCCAAAGCGGCGTGCCTTTGGGAACTCTGTCCGCTTGGAGGTTTCTCAATGAGGCTCCTTTGAAGTATTTATTCTGGAGTAGTTGGCTGACTGGGTGGTGTTTATTGGAGTAGAGCTGCCAAAGGATTTTGCCACCTAAGGCAATGTTGGCCAGGCCAGGGTCTCTAATCTGAAGACCTCCTTCCAGCTTTGGCCTTTTCACTTTGTCCCAACTTACTAAGTGAAATTTCTTCTCGTTTCCTTTGCCTCCCTACCATAGGAAGTTTCTGAGCAGCTGTGAAATCTGATCCGTGATTGTCTTTGGTGCCAGGAGGAAGGAGGCCTGATAGATAGGGAGAGAGGAAAGGACAAACTTTATGAGGATTAGCTTGCCAGCATAGTTAAGCCACTGCCCACCCCAAGCAGCTATCTTGGTTTTGATCTTGCTGATGGCTTCAGTCCAGAGTGAGGCTCGGTTAGCCCCCAGAGTTAAAGGCAGTCCCAGGTATTGAATTTTGTCCCAGGAGGCATAGCCCGAAAAGTCTAGAATTCTAGCAATTCGGAGTGTGGTTTGCTCCTCTGTGTTCCAACTGTACACTACACTTTTTCTTTTATTAATAAGCGCTCCTGAAATGATACAGAAGCTATGCAGGGTCCCATTGAATTCCTTTTCTATTCGTGTGGAAGCTCCTCCCAACAGAAGAGAATCATCTGCGAACAAGGCATGGTTGATTGGTTCTAATCCAGTCATCGGTCGGATGCCCAGGAGAGTACCTTTATTTCTTTCCGCTATCAGTTTCCTGCTCAAGGTATCTGCCATTATTATGTATAGAAAGGGAGATAGCGGGCATCCTTGCCTTATCCCCCTTGAAGCTTGGAAATAAGAGGCAGGTTGGCCATTAACCAGCGAGGTGATCCATGGTTTGTCAGTGCAGGCCTTGATCAGGTTCACAAAAGCTGGGTTGAATCCAAAGGAGAGTAGAACTTTGTAAAGGAATGAAAGTTTTACCCGATCAAAGGCATTGGTCATATCCAACTTGATCAACATCCCTTGCTCCTTCCTCTGATGACTGGAATGCATGGATTCTTGAACAAGTATCACATTATCCAAAATATGTCTTCCTGCTATGAACCCTCCTTGACTGGGAGAAATGAGCTTACTTAGCAAAGGTTTAATTCTGTTTGCGAGCAATTTAGCAAGAATTTTGTAAGAGACATTACATAGCGAAATGGGTCTAAATCTGTCAAAGGTAGCTGGATTCACTTCTTTGGGTATTAGGGAAAGAAAGGTGGATTTGGTGTTGCCTCCCACTTTAGCCTTTTTCTGAAAAGCCTTTGCCATTCTTAGTAGGTCAGATTTGATGATTGTCCAACAAGCTCTGTAGAAGTGTGCTGAGAAACCATCTGGGCTTGGGGCTTTGTCAGGCTCCATGTCCCAAATTACATTATTGATTTCTTCCTCAGTGAAGGGCTTCATAAGATTTGAGTTATTCTCCTCGTTAACCAAGGAAGGGATCTAGGAGAGGAAGTCATTGGAAATCGCCTCATCTCCTGTTCCATCCTCTGTGTATAACCGTTGAAAGTGAGTTTCAGCAGCTTCTTTAACTTGGGAAAAACCTTTGGCGACTGTCCCATCTGCTGAGGTGATTTCTGAGATGTGATTCCGGGAGAGGCATGCTCTGAACTGCATGTGGAATAAGGATGTGTTTCAGTAACCTTCTTTCAACCATAGGCTTCGGGACTTAAGCCTCCAAAATTCTTCTTCTTTTCTGAAAGAGTTGAAAGAAGCAAGTTGGGCTACTTGTTCTTTCTCCAATTCATGTGTGGTTATGTCTTTGTCCTCCATCTCCAACTGTAAATCTGCTAACTATTGGACAGTTTCTTTTCTATTTGTGGTGAGATTAAAACATATTTTGAATGCTAAGATAAAATGTCTATTATTAAGTGATCTAAAAAATAATATTCTTTGATATCCATTTCAAAAATATAAAAAATATGCCCGCAGGGGTTTGGTCTCGTGGCCAACGGACGGTCTGCTAAGTCATTCGTGCCGTTGTGCAGGTCACGGGTTCAAGTCTCGTCTTAACCTGAGGGTCGTTCTTGCGGGCTGGGCGGTTCCTCCTAGCGGTTATAGTGGCAGCCGGTGGGATTCGACCCCGTGTAATGCGAGTACGATACCACCATCGTTGTCGATTCCACTAGATATCAATATATATATATATATATATATATATATATATATATATATATATATATATATATATATATATTCGCTTTTGAAAGAAATAATAAAAATAATATTTCTAATTAGAAATAAAATAATGTCACTTAACAATTTGTCATTATAGTCCAAATATAAAAGGAAATCATTTTTAATAAATATATTATTAATATATTTATTTTTAAAATAATAAAAAAATTATAAAAATAATTTTTCAATTTTTGTAATAAATTTAATTAAATATTTTTTATATAATTATATTTTTAATTAATATTTTTTTTGTGTAAGACTAAAACATAAACATGTATTGGTAAGTGTAAATGAGAGAGGTACAAATGAACATATGCCACTCTTATTTTAGGAGGTTGAAGAAAGGTGAAAAGGAAGAAAAAAAGGAAGGGGTAACTAAGTATTTTTACTTGGTCCCATTGGTGGTGAAGAAGGAAGAAAAGAAAGAAGGGGTAACTAAGTATTTTGACTTGGCCCCAATGGTGGTTTTCTTCACTGTTCTAGGTTGTTGCTTTATGTCACTGAATTTTTTTGCGGCACTAACTTCAACTGGTATGATTGAAAACTCTAGAGCATATACAACGTGTAATTTTAATTTTTAATAAAATTACCATTTTTCCTCGGGGAAAAAGGTGTGTAAAAACAAAATAGTACAGTTCAAAAAAATTATGAAAATATGTTTAAAAGTGTGTAAGCTATTAGATTTAAAAGACAAAATGTGTCTTTTCACTTACATATGTTGTAAAAGATATTTGAAAAACACTTTCCATTGTAAGATTTGAAATCCAAACATTTTGTAAAAAAAATTCAAAATATACTCAAGGAAATTATAAACCTCATTGTTTTGAGAAAATGTAACAAACCAAAAATAAGTAAAACAATAATACTAATGAAAAACACATTTATAAAATATATGTTGTATATTAATTTTCCATTATTCTAATTTTTATTTCTTTAGAATTTTATTTAAAAAATTAAAATGATACCAGTTTTGAAGCTACTTGGTTTTAGTATTATTATGGTAAAAGGCTAATCAAGAGTCATGCAAACAAACTAATCCATTTATGTGGGAGACATGCACAATCATGCATTTTTAAATATGTAAAAAATTATGGTAGAAAGCTAATCAATAATCATGCACAAAAGCTAATCCACTTATGTGTTGGACATTGCACAAACATGCATTTTCAAATATGTAAGACTCTCAATACAAAATAAAAAATTAAGATAATACCAATTTCAAGTTTGTGTTGTTTCAATATGGTAAAAATATAATATGTAAAAAAAGTAATATCAATTTGAAGTTTGTGTTGTTTCAGTATTAACATGGTAAAAGGCTAATATCTAAAAAATTAGATATTTTGCAACTCTAAAAATTTGAAAAAACATGTTTAACTTTTTTGTATATTATTAGACTTACAATAAGAAATAAAAAAATTAGGATGATACCAATTTCGAAGTAAAACTTCTATATATTGTTAAACTTACACTACAGAATAAAAAATCAAAGTAACACCAATATTGAAATTTGTATCTCTTTCAATATTATTATTGTAAAAATCTAATCAATGTTCATGAACAAAAACTAACATGTTTAAAACTTTTGTATGGTTAAACTTAAATACAAAATTATCCTCTTAGCTCTTTGGCATTTTGTAAACAACTAGTTTAAAATAACTTTAGATTTTAAAATTTAAAAGACAAAATTGAACAATTTAATATAAACATTACAAAAAAAAAAAAAAAAACACTTTCTAGGAAATCATAAATTTCACTATTTTAAGAAAACGTAGAAAACCAATCATTTATCAATTTGTTGAAATCTAGTTGAAAAAGCCAACTAAAATCCCATCACATTGTGGCTGCTCTTTTATAAAAAATGTGTTGAAAACTATAATTTACATAAAAACTTGTTAACTACCTCAAAAAAATTAAAAAAATACGGTTAGCTAAAAATACAATTAGCTTAATGAAATATTAAGCTTTCAGAGTTTCTAAATACATGATATACTTATTGTGAAATTGAAAATAAAACTCATCACCATATAAAATGAATAATTACTATTGACTAAAAGCAATGACAAGCAAGAAGAGACGTTCTCATCAAAATCATCTCCGCTTAGATACTTCATTTATTCCATCCAAAACTGTTTTTAAAACAAAGTTACTCCCCATCCATTATTTAAATGACAACTTTTATGAGTAATAATGACTAAATTTCTACAATACTTTTACAAAAATTCCACCTATTAATGGGATTTGGGCAACACAATAGTGGTTGGGCACAAGTGCCTTTGTCATCAGTGTGAAAATCTTTAGCCATTGTTAGAGTTCAAGGAGGGACCTGCAAATAATAAGAAAATAATGATAAATTGAAATTTGCAAAATAAATAAATAAAAAATACAAAGATTGTCAACTTCAACTTCACAAGTTGTCATTTTCCAAATCTATAATATTTGAATGCCCCCAATAATGGCAATATGGCTTTGAGATTTGAAGTAGAATGAAGAATGAGATGTGTATATATAAGATAATGGAGAAAATTAAACTCAATTTTGTTTAAATTTGATTAATTCCTTATTTTTAAAATTGTTTTTCACTAATTTAATTATGTTAATTGAAATGGATGATTTATTATTTAGTTGTTGCTTTGAAAATTATAGAAAGGTGAAGGGAAAAAATAAAGTCAAGTTAAAATCAACAAAATATATATATATATATATATATATATATATATATATATATATAGGAATTGATACTTAAAATAGAGAAAAAATAAAAGACCAAAGAAAAAAGGAAAAAAAAAATATTGCAAATGGTTTTGAAATATATTTTTTCCTCCTTAAATTTTATATATGGAGGAAAAACTATAATTAAGCGAAAAATAAATAAATAAATAAAAATTAAAATAAAAAAGAAAATTAAAAAATAAAATAAATTAGTAACTAAAAATGAGAAATCCAAAGGAAAAGAAATATTGAAAACAATAAAAACTAAATTTAAAACAAACAAACAAACAAAAACACAAAAGTTTAATAAAATAATAACAAGTAAATAAAATATATATTAAAACATAAAAAAAAATTAAAAACATGACCCAATAAAAAAGAAAACAAAATATAAAATATTGAAAAAAATAAAATAAAATATTAAAAATAAAAAAGATATTAAACCCAAAAAAAAAAAATCAAACGTAAAAAGATAAAAATAAAAATAAAAATAAAATAATAAAATAATAAAAAAAATGTAAAAAAAAAAAACAAAATTATCTTGATAAAAATCTAAAAATAAATAAAATAATATTTTTTTCCAAGGAAAAAAAAAAAAAAATATATATATATATATATATATATATATATAATTTCCAAAAAAACATAATTTAAGAAAAATAAAGAAATTACAAACTATATTATACAATTTTGAAAAAAAAAAAAAAAAAAAAAAACATTATAATAAATAAATAATATATTAAAATGAAATTACAAACATAAACAACAATAAAAACATTAAAAATGAATTTAAAAATAAAAAACATTTAAAAAAAACATTAAAAAAAAAAAACTTGAAACATTTAAAAAAAAACTTCATATTAAAAAATAAAAATAAAAAACGCGGCCCCATGAGCCTGGATGAGGAATATTTTTGCAAGCTCTCACCCACCTAGGGGCTCGTGCGTCGCAGGCATGTGCGGGCAAGAGCTGCGCTCGAGGGTCGCGGGCCTGGGCGGGCGAGAGCTGCGACCGTGGGTCGCGGACCTATGTGGGCAAGAGTTGCACAAGTTCTCGCCCACCCAGTATCCCGGCCCATGGGCCCCTGGGTGGGCCAAGCCCAATTTGAGAATCAAGCTCGGGCCACCCAAGGGCCTGTGGGGTCGCGTTTTTTAATGTTTTTTTTTTTTTTAATTATTTTTTTAATGTTATTTTTTAATTGTTTTTAATGTTGTTTTTAAAGTGCTTTTTATCTTTTTAGTTTTATTTAATTTTTTTTTTCAATTTAAATTTTTAATGTTTTTTTTTTCCAAAAAAAATAATGTTTTCTTATTTTAATATATATTAATTTTTTAATATTATTATTATTTAATTGTATTTTTTATGTTTTTATTTTTTATTTTTAAAATTTTCTTTTAATGGTATGTTTTATTTTTTTAAACATTTTTTTTTGTTACTTTTACTTAAAATTTTATCTGAATCATTTTTTTGGAAAAACAAAACCAAACAAAACAAACAAACAAACATTTTTTTGATATAAAATTCATAAAATTTTCATAAAAATTGTTATTTTTCAAACCTTTTTTTTTTAATTTTATTTTTTTTCATAAAAATATTTTATTTAACAAAAAATATTTTATTTAACATGTCATTTTTAGCGAAAAAGGTCCTGAAATATGTGTTTTTTTAATTATATCTATGTGCAAAATGTGGGGTTTTTTGTCCAATATTTAAAATTATTATTTTTTACTGACAATATTTTATGTGTAATAAAGTATTAATTAATGATATATAAATATATAAAAAAATCATAACCTCAAAATATTAATGTTATTATTTTTTTAAACTTTGCAAAAAAAAAAAAATTCATTATAAAAAAATATTGCAAAGAAAAACAAAAAATACATGTTTGGAAAATATTTAAAAGACAAACATCTTAGGTTGAAAAACAAGAAAATGAATAAAATAACTTGAAAAATGGTTAAATAATCAACATTTAAAAAACAAATTATGCATACTTACATAAAAAAAATAAAAAATAAAAAAATTTAAAGTATCAAAAATATGCCTTCAAAAAATTATGTTGATGTTTTTCAAAATCTGCACGAAAATTGCTAACATTTAAAAAAATTATCTGTACTTAATATATTAGAAAATTTAATGTGTTAAAAATTAGCTCTCTAAAAAAAGGGGTCGATGTTGCATCAAGGCTTTTCAAAATCAGCATGAAAATCACTAACATTTAAAAAAAAATGTTCATACTTGATACATAAGAAATTTAAAAGTGTCAAAAATATGCTCCAAGAAAAAAGTGTATTCTTTTCAAAATCAAATAATTTTTTGCTACCTTAAAAAAACAGATACTCTGTAAAATTCTCGTTTGATAATTTACATTGTTTTAAAATAATTAGGAGCATTGTCAATAGTGCTACTATTAAACATGATGTATGTAAATGCTAAAATAATTATATTGCAAGTCATACTAGCAACAATTTGTTCTAAAAATAAATTTGTTTTAAAAAAATTAAGTGGGAAGTCTATTTTTTTTAATGAGAATGTAAATTAAGGGTGGCAAAGAAATTTGTTGGTCTCATTTCAATCAGGGAGCATGGTTGCCACAAATATCAAAATCTAAATCATGGGGGAGTTTTAGAATATCCGAAAACAAAATGAAATCTATTGTAGATGAATATTCATTGCAAATTCCATTAACTAGAAAGTAAGCATCAACAACATGGTGTTAGTATAGTAGCATAGGTCATTGCTATAAAGTGTTGGAGGCATCAATAGATGGTAAAAGTAAGAAATCAATATCGTAATTTTTCATTTAACCTTGTCATAGTGCACCATGTATCTAAACACACAAGTGTACGTGAACATGCAATGCACATTGGTGTTATCATTAAGACTAATGTCTGCTGCCTCACTAATCTCACACATGCACACATATAACTTTACGAAATTCAAATGTAAGGAACTATTTTCCAAATTATTATTAATAGTATATTTATATATAAACATAGAACTATGTATGTTAACATGGTGCATCAATATATAAAATTGTTTTAAATACATAAAAAATAAACCCTTTTCCTACCCAATTTCACTAACAATATCCACTAAAAACAAAATAAGTAAACTTCACCATGCACTAACAACCTCCACTAAAAACAAAACAAGAAAAAATAACTATGCAAAAGATGGTTTCCCTTGTAATAATAAATTTTATTACTATTTTTTCTACACATGACACCAACATTATATGACATCACTAATAAAAAATTCCTCTATTAAAAAAATCTTACCAATGTAATTTTATAATTTTTCAAAGAAAAGTCATTTTCATTTATTAATTAGTGTAGCCATATGTCAATCAAGTTTAGCTTGGATTGTTGGGTTGAAACAATGTCATACTTCCAACTATGTTCAAGTTTTATAGTTTGACATATTATAGTTATGGAATGGAGTAACTATGTCGTGCTCTTAAATGAGTATCATTGTTGTATTGGCTTCACTTGGATTCATTGTTGTTATATTGTTATATATCTCAAGTTGAGAGGGAGGCTAATAAACTAGCAATTTCCCTAAAAGGTGCAAAGAGACGTCAATAAGATTGTTAAATTAAAAAAAATGTACTTTGGTTTGGATAATCAAGCAAATAATAATTAATATATTAACAATTCTAATACTCTCATCCAAAGACAAATTTATTGGTTAAGAAAAAAAACATGTAAGAAAAAAAAATGAATCTAGTGGGAAGTTAATTCCAAACGGATGGATGCTTTGATGGGGTAGTCTAAAATGTTTAGAGGTGTATCCTCCAATGTCGGTTGTATAGGTTGTTGGAAGTTATTTTCTTTCTTACTAAAGCAGATATGTCTTAGGGTCTTTCCTTTACATGGCCAAGGTTATCAAGTAGCCAATGTTATCCAATGTAAGGATGAAAAGTTATCATCCTGCTTGATTTGTCATTTGTCCCCTTTGAAGATGTTATCTCAACTCTTATGACTGAAGTAACACTGAGGTTATCAAAACATGTTCTCTTTTTGGACCTTAATTTCACAAAGGTCTTGTAAGGCAAAGGGCCAACTCAATAAAACAAGGAATTATAAATACTTCATTAAACAACGAGATGAGTGAATGGAATGTAGGTGATGTTTGCAAAATTCAAGTTACAACAATGAAAAATCCATATATAAAGGTTATTTTTTATGCCATCTACTAAACCATCAAACTTCATCCAAACAGGAACAACAGATTGAGAAAAGCATAGGCATTATAATAAACCACAATCATTCATAACCTTGTCGCAATGTTTGAACAATATAGCTATTAATTGTTGACTTATCATCGTTTTTTTAGGTCATGATATAGATGCACTGCAAGGATACAAAATTACCATCTCCCCATACTAATTCTAGATTGCCTAAATTTAAGTTGCTCTCTTAAAGAAGTTGAAATTAAAATGGGTGCACATCTATTGCTAAAAATATCCATTATTGATGACTTTGAAACCATACAAAGACATACATTAAGAGAGATGATGAAGCACAACTTTTGAACGTGCATTGGACTTTCGTTATGGAACCAGCTCACAAAAAGATAGAAAAGATAGATGAACGCCTTAGAAATAAGCCTCTTCGAGGGGGAAACCTCCTTTACATTTCACAAATGAACAATTCTTGGATGATACAAATGACTAAACCTCCCTTCTATATATAGGAGTCTAAGGGTCATAATATAATCAATCCAACATAACAGTAATAACATAAGGGTACAAAAATAACAATAGTGGGTTTCTATGGGGCATAATAATGACAATATGGGGACAATAGGGGCACAATAATAACAATAAGGGATACAATGATAATAGTAATGGGGGAATCACTAGCATTATAGGGGCCTAACATGCCCCTCTCCTTCCGAAAAGCGTTATCCTCAACGCTTGAGTAGTTCTAGATGCTTCTGTATAAAATTCTCATTCTCCCATGTGGAATCTTCAGCAGATAAGTTCTTCCACTTGATACTCTGAAATTGATCGATTTCGTAGTTGTCGAGTTCTTGTTTCTGTAACTACTTCCGGTTCCAATATGATTTTTCCTTCCTCGTCAAGTTCTGGCAATATTGTTTGAACTGGGAGCTTGTCACCTATAACCTTCTTTAAACATGAAACATGGAAAACTGGGTGCACTCGGGAAGGTGCAGGAAGCTCCAATTTTTATGCCATCGTACCAATATTTTGTAACACCTTGTACGGACCATAATACTTTGGTGATAATTTATTATCCTTCTTAACTTTCTTGAGGGACATTTTTTTATATGGTTGTAGCCGTAGGAATACCCAGTCACCTACATCAAAACTTCTTTCGCTGCGATGTTGATCTGCCTGTTGTTTCATTCTATTATGCGCCAACGTGAGGTTATCCTTTAAGAGTTGGAGAACTTGTTGTTGATGCTCGATGTGATGTTCCACTGCTTGAACCTTAGAATTTTCTCTTAAATATGATGTGATGGATGGTGGATGATATCCATAAAGTGCCATAAATGGAGTCATTTTTGCTACAGTATGGAAGGAAGTGTTATACCACCATTCAGCCAGAGGCAACCATTTGACCCATTGTGTCTGTTTATCAGATACAAAGCAACGAAGATATCCTTCCAAACATTTGTTTACTATCTCAGTTTTCCCATCAGATTGAGGATGATAATATGAGCTATGAGCTAACTGAGTACCGAGACAAGAAAATAATTATGTCCAAAAATTTCCAGTGAAAATGGGATCTTTGTCGCTTACAATAATCTTTGGGTTTCCATGTAGCTTTTGAATTGTTTCCATAAATGCAGTAGAAACTGTACTGGATTTAAATGGATGTGATAATGCACAAAAGTGTGCATACTTGGTAAGTCAGTCAACTACCAACATGATGACACTCTTTCCCTTAGACTTGGGTAAATCTGTGATAAAATCCATTGAACCTCCTCCCAAAGTTGGCTTGGAATGGATAAAAGTTGTAATAAACCTGGGGTCTTGATTGTTTCAACTTTATTTTGTTGGAAAACCAAACATTTTGCCACAAACTTTTGACTATCCGGTTTAAGGCCATCCCAAAATAATTCCTTCTTAACCCTGTGGTAACTTTTTAAAAATCCTGAGTGCCCTCCTAAGGGAGAAGTGTACGATTCCATAAGAATCTTTTGTTTGAGTTGGGAATTCTTACATAGGTATAAGCGATCTTTGTACCATAACAAATCATTTTTCCAGTTAAATGTATCAAATGTACTAGGATCTTGTTGTAACTTTCCAATGAGTGCCCACACTTCTTCGTCATTCTTCCATTCCTCCCTTGCTTTGTTTATCCAATTTGGTTGGATAATAGAAATTGCGCACAACAATGCTTCCATATCCTCATCCTTTCTTAAGAGTGCATTAGCCACAACATTTTGCTTCCCTTTTTTGTACATGATTTCAAAGTCATAACCCAACATTTTTGTGACCCATTTTTGTTGCTATTCAAAGGATAATCTTTGTTCTAAAAAGTATTTAAGACTATCATGACCCATTTTTACCTTGAAGTGTCTTCCCATTAGGTAGGGTCGCCATTTCTTAAGTGCATGTAGTATTGCCAACATTTCCTTCTCATAAATAGCTTTGTGTAAATACTTTCCCTTGATTGGATGACTTTCGAAAGCAATGGGTCTTTCATCTTGCATTAAAACAACACCAATTCCATTTCCTGAAGCATCACATTCCACAATAAATGTTTTTGTGAAGTCTGGCATAGCTAAGACCGGTGCTTGGCACATTGCCTCTTTAAGATGTTCAAAGGCCTTTGTTGCTTCTGGAGTCCATGAAAATGCATCTTTCTTCAATAATGTTGTTAGAGGTGCTACTATTCTCCCATAATTCTTAACAAACTTGTGATAATACCCTGTCAACCCAAGAAATCCTCGCATATGCTTTATGGATGTGGGGATTTTCCATTCCTTAATGGCTTTAATTTTTCTAGTGTCTACCTTAACACCTTCACGAGATACAATATGAACCAAATATTCCACCTTTTGTACTCCAAAGAAACATTTGGAGCTTTTTGCATATAATTGTTTCTCCTCCAATAGTTTGAGCACCCTTTCAACATGTTCAACATGATCCTTCCAAGACTTGTTGTAGATTAGTATATCATCGAAAAATACTAACACAAATTTTCTAAGGAAGGGTTTGAAAGTGGAATTCATCAAACCTTGAAATGTAGAAGGTGCATTGGTAAGGCCAAAAGGCATGACCAAAAATTCATGATGACCCTCATGAGTTCTAAATGTTGTTTTCGGAATGTCTTCAGTCTTCATTCTGATTTGATGATATCTTGAACGAAGATCCAACTTGGTGAAGTAAATTGATCCATGCAATTCATCCAATAATTCATCAATGACAAGAATGGTAAATTTATCTTTAATAGTGAGCTTGTTGAGCTCCCTATAATCCGAACACATGCGCCATGATCCATCCTTCTTGTGCACCAATACTACTGGAGCAGAGAAATAACTTTGACTAGGTTGAATTATAACAGCCTCTAGCATTTATGCAACCATATGTTCAATTTCACTCTTTTGGGCATAGGGATATATGTATGGCTTGATGTTTGGAGGAACACTTCCTGGAATCAAATGAATAGCATGATCATGATCACGAATAGGTGGGATACCTTTGGGAGTCTCAAATACCTTTGAATGATTGTCCAAGACTTTTTGGAGATCTGGAGAAATAGATGATTTCGATGTGGGAACCTCTAGCGAACATAATTGTGCAATTACACCTCGTTGTTCCTTCTTTAGAAGCTTTGTCATACCATTAGAGTTGATTATCTTCCCTGATTTCCCTGTAATACCCCTTAATTCAACTTCCTTTCCTTCCGCACAAAATTTCATGAAAAAGTTCTTGAAAATTAAAAGCTATTGTACCCAAGGATTGTAGCCATTGGACTCCTAGTACAACATCAGCACCACCAATTGGAATAGAAAGCATTGGGCTATTCAATACATATTCTCCCATGGATAGCTTGATATTATGGCACTTTCCAGAGTAGTTTATGGTTCCTCCACTTGCAACCATCACTTGACACTCTGGTGCTAGATATAGGAAGCAATTCAATTCCTTTGCTATCTTACAATGAATAAAATTATGGGTACTTCCCGAATCAATCAACACTATTACCTTTTTCTTCTTGATATGTCCTTCTATCTTGATAGTTTGAGGAGTGGTAATTCCAGCCAATGCATTACAAGATATGGTCGGATTCATTTCTTCTTTATCTAGGGTTTGTTCCTGCGGTATATCCTCTTTTTTTGACATTTCTTGTTCCTTTTCTTCCTCCTCTTCACAATCTATGTAGAATAATTTCTTCTCAGCACACTTATGACCTTTAGTGTATTTGCTATCACAACTGTAACAAAGACCTTTTTCTCTTTTTTCTTCCAATTGTTGTGGTGTCAACCTTGTAGGTTGTGGAAGGCTAGGGCAACAACACTTCCATCTTTATAGTTGTGAGTGGTAGGCTTCCTGGTTGCCATAATTTTGCTTTCCATTTTTCTTGCTAACCTAAATGCCTTATCCAATGAATCAGGTTCCCAAAGGCGAACATCATGTTGGATATTATCCTTTAAAGTTCCTATGAACACATCAATCCTATGCTCCTCTGGAATATCTTTTACCCTTATGTTCAATTTTTGGAAGTCCTCAATGTGCTCCATCATTGAACCCTTTTGTTTGAGATTTATCAATTGGCTAAAAAAGGTGTTGCTTTTTGTATCCTCATAATGTGTTATCATTTCTTCCGTAAAAATTGCCCAAGTGACAATTTGTTTACGAGAGCAAAGCCATCGATACCATACAAACTGATTTGGTTCCAAATATAAAGTTGCAATACGTACCTTTTGTGTGTTTTGCACATTATGGAGATCGAAAAATTGCTCCATCTGTAGTATCCATGTTTCGGGATCCTTGCCATCAAACTTCCTCATATAAATTTTTGGAACATGGTGGGTCTTCAATCCAACATTAGAGTCTATGAAATCATGATTAACATTTCTTTTTTTCTCATCATGAGTTTCCTTTACTACCTTTTCACCATTAGTGACCATTTCTTGTAGCAACTTATTCAAATTTATCTTCAATTCTTCCATCTTATCGTCCATGCCATTCATCTTAGCTTCCATGCCATCCATCTTAGCTTCCATCTTAACTTGCATTCCATTCATATTAGCTTCCACGCCATTCATCTTGGCTTCATTTACCTTTAGTGAGAATGAAATTTGTTGTACTTGGTCTTGTAATTTTGATATATCATGTTGCATTTCTTCCTCTTCTTCACGAGTCATGCTAGAGATTTCAAGTTGCTTACTAGGTGTTTCCATTTTATTTCTTTGGGGTATTAATTAATGATAATAATTCTTCACTATTCCCTTTTAATTCCTTCAAACTATTTTTTCAAACCAATCTTATGCAAAATTTTAAAAAAAACTACACACCTTTTTTTTCACTTTGTAAGAGCTCGATATTGAATCTGTTGTATCTCTGTAACTGCGGATCTCGAATATCTGAAATCTCGTCCTGTAGTAGCCCTCTGAGTCCTCTTTCTAACCCCACAATTCTGATCAAGATTGGATTCTCCAAGGAAGAGTTATGCCAAATCTCCCACGGTGACCTGATTATAAGCTAGTTCAGTAGAGCGAACTTGTACAACGTGCCATGTGTCACTGTTTCGACCTTAGTACCTGAAACTGATACATAGAAAACTACAGGTTGTCCTCTTTCTGAAACTTCTTACGAAATTTTAATCTGATGCTCAAAACAAAATTTATGACGATTTTCCCTAGGTCACATGTTTGGAATGTAATTCGGGAGTCTGCAAAAACCCTAACTTCCTTAGATCATATCTCCACAAATATAGCGAGACAAGCTCTGAAATTTGGACTCGAAGTTCAGAATGATTTCAGCTCAAATGGGTTTTTTTTGTAGCTTCTGAAACATTGCAGAGAAAAAATAAATAAATAAATTAAAAGTAAAATTAAAAAATTAAAAAATTAAAAAAAAAAAAAAAAAAATATATATAATATATATATATATATATATACAAATAATAATAATAAATTATAGCTAAAATGCTACAATGACCTGTTTGGAGCAGCGAAACCCTAGAATCCAAAACTCTGATACCAAATGTTATGGAACCAGCTCACAAAAAGATAGAAAAGTTAGATGAACGCCTTAGAAATAAGCCTCTTCGAGGGGGAAACCTCCTTTACATTACACAAATGAACAATTCTTGGATGATACAAATGACTAAACCTCCCTTCTATATATAGGAGTCTAAGGGTCATAATATAATCAAGCCGACATAACAGTAATAACATAAGGGCACAAAAATAACAATAATGGGTTTCTATGGGGCATAGTAATAACAATATGGGGACAATAGGGGCACAATAATAACAATAAGGGATACAATGACAATAGTAATGGGGGAATCACTAGCATTATAGGGGCCTAACAACTTTTACTTGAAAATATGATTTCATACTATATACATTGGGATGGACCTTTCCTTGATAATATCATCTCATAGTACAACACTGAGATTGAACATTCACATGGATATGGATTCCTCATCAAAAGACCATATTGTGGTCTTCAGCAAGGTGCCCACTATCACTGTCTTTTCATTACAACATCTTTGTATATAGGAAACGTGACTTTACAAAATCGTCTCAGAAAAATAATGGCCAAAGTATGTGTTGCACATTGTATAGATGTTAACATTTTTCCATGTTTCCACTTTCATGATAGGATCTTAAATAACAAAGCTTGTTGCATCCAAAGGAAGAATTATTTTCCTTTTGTTTGAAGCCAAGCTTCCAAAGGATAATTCATTACAAGCAACCCTCTCCATCACAGCCCTCAGGGATTCTTGCAAACAATTAATAGATGGGTTGTCTTGGTATTTTTCAAGGACTCCTTTCGTGCTTGTCATGATAAACACATTCTTCATCCTACCACCCATAGTAGAAATATCTGCCTTCACAACTCTCACCCTTAGAGAGTGAAGGGTCCAGTTCAAATCAGCAAAAAAGTTTGGCCTATCATCACAGCATAGAGATTCTTTGATGACAAGCCTACCCTCATTGTTATCTCCATCTCCATCTGCTTCTTTTACTCTCAAGTCATCCACAACTGTTGGCACAAAATTTCCTTCGGAAATCTTTTATGCACGTCGCTTCAAGTATTTTACAAGAGCAATGACTTTTGCAAGTATGGAATCCTTATATGTGTGCATAATTCATGAAAAAAAAAAAAACAAAACCCAAGTAAGCTTCATCACATAGAGAATAGCAGGAAGTATAGAATCAGCCCCCTACTAACAATAAGACCAATCTCACCCAGCCTTATCAAAGATCAAGTCTAAAAAACCATAATAGAACACCAAATCATGAAGCTAAGCTCTGAATATAGGCCATGAGGCACTCATACACAACCCCAAAATATATATGTATAAGACATGGTGAAAAATCAAAACATGAAGCTCATGCCTACACATTTCCCATGAAGATGTTAGGCAATGTACTTATGGTATTTGGAATAGAAGAGAAATTTAATATTTCACTAAGAACCTTATAGGGTGGAGTCTCCCCTCTCTTATTTGACTTACCTAATTTTGTTTACAATTCATAAAACAAGTGCACAAGTGCCTTTGAGACTGAAAATTGAAACAACATTATTTTAGACATAAAATAAAGCATTTATTATGAAACACGACAACAACAACAAAAATATTCTCAGTAACAAAAAACAATATAGATCCCTCAAAAGTCCCAAATGAGAACATGCAATTGATATCTTCGTATTCATGTGCACGCACACAAAACATTGTAAGAACTCAACTACTCACATGGTTAACGGTGCATCTCAAATTGAAGGTGTTGGCTCATTCCCATATCACATGTAAAATTGTTATTTGCACGATATTTGTTGTCATGAGAATCAACAAAGGGCATAACCTATCATAAGTGCACATGATATTTTTTTTCATGAGAACCAATAAATGGCATACCATGTCATGAGTGCACAAGCGGGCAGTGGAAATGGAAATTTCAACTGTAATCGAGACGTGTTCCTCTGCACTTGTGAACATACAAATCATCATAGCATGATTTTGCTCAAATATCATATGGAAGGTCCCCGTTACTTTGTATGAAAAATGTGGTATAATAAATAATGCTAAGCAATTGTTTGGCATCATGCGTAAAAGGGATGAATCCTCATGGAATAAAATAGTTGGGGATGCTCCCATAATGGGCTTGCCAAAGAGGCATTGAAGTTCTTTAGCCAAATTTTATGTGTTGGCTTCAAGCCAAGTGAGATAAACTTCACAATTGTCTGTTGTGTAATAGAATGAGCCCCAATAGAGTAATCTTGAGTATATTAGCCCTAACTTTGGTAGATACTTCATTAATAGCCAATATTTAAAAGAAATATACAAGCCCTACAAAAACCTTCAAAGGGATCATATGATATCATGGCCCAAATGCAATACCAAAAACTACAATAAAGGCTTAGAACAGGAGATCCACTTCATGAAGAAAAGTAATGTGATAGTGAATGGCTTCTTAGAGTAGTGAGCTGAAGTTTTGCTCCAACGAATATGTTTAAATGTCTCCAATCTCGTACATTATGGGAATTTGTCATCCATTAGACCAGTCTTGGTCGATCGATACTTTGTAGGAAAGCCTTGATACAACACCATCCATACAAAAACAAGTTTATATGATATCAAGTATATTCTATAATCACACACTATTGATCCTAGTGATCCACTAAAATTCACTATCCAAACTTTCCCATCTTTTATTCAAAATCAGGACTATGGTGATATTTGAATAATATACTAAATCCTAGTTTGAACCACCTAGTCAGATTAGGATCCTATAGAGACCTATTATAATGATATTATGCCTTTCAAGTATAATAAATCACAATTAATACTTATATCATTACAAGACATGATAAACCAGTGACATCAACCTAATTATTGGATAATATCTCAATGATATTGATGCAACATCACATATCTTGTAATGGCTTCTTCGCGTGTTCATTCAAAATTAACAATGATGTGCAGGCAATATGTCGAAGAGAGGGTTCTCAAATACAATGACTCGTTGCCAAATTCAGATTATTTGTCAAGAATGATCATGCAAGTTAAGAAAGGTGGAAACTCTAAACTAATTGAGGCATAACATCCTTGCAAAGGATCAAAGAATCTAAATAGGTGCATTTAAATATCCTTGCTGGCAGAGTACCATTTGGCACTTGCTTGAGATGGTTGAATGGAAAAGAATCTAGCATAAGAGGTTCCTTTTGAAACCAATGGATCTACTTGTGTTGGAAATCATGCACATAAGCTCGTGGTAATCCCTGCACCAACAATGGAGCTACCCGTGTTGAAAATCATGCACATAAGCTCATGGTAATTGTTGCGCCAACAATGGATCTACCTGTGCTAGCAATCATGCACATAAGCTTGTGGTAACCCCTGCACCAACAATGGATCTACCTATGTTGGAAATCATGCACATAAGCTCGTGGTAATCCCTGCACCAATAATGGATCTACCTTTCTTGGAAAACATGCACATAAGCTCGTGGTAATCCCTGCACCAACAATGGAAGGAATGCCCCTACCAAGTGCCATGAATCATGGACTTGGATCTGAATTCTCCAAATTCAAAAATTCATTACTTATGATGATATCTTTTACAGAAAATGTGGACTATTATTTGAGATATGAATTAAATTATATACAGAGTTAAAATTGATAAATATGCAAACATGGATTGAAATTTTCTATTAAATATGCTAACATTTACAACATTTTGGAAAGATATATGATGAAGTTTATGGATATTTCACTCACTTCCCAACTCTCCAAAACAATGATGGTAATAGTAAATGAATGTCAACCTATTATTGTCGATACCTCGGTTACCTTCTATAACATATGTAAAATCATGGACCAAACATCTTTAGCCAGCATTTAGCCCAACATTTCGGGTTCCAACTCAGAGATTGAGGTGTTAGTGTTAGATAGAGGAACCAAAGGAGTATAATATGAAGCAGATAATCCATTCAAGGTTATGGTTGCAATTGTATGTGTCAAACCATGATTTGGTGGGCCAAGATTTCTAGTGTATTCGGTGTTGTGGATAGCTACAGAGGTCTGGTAACATCATAGCTTCAATTGAAAGCATCAATATGATTGTAGACATTGATGGAATAAGTGATGTGTTGGCTTGTGTACATAACATTCCAACCTATATAGGTCTCAAGACTTGTTCCTACTCGCTGCAAGTTTCATTTATAATTGTATCAATAATGTCCTCCATATTTCCTCTTTTGTATAATCCCCATGCCTACATGACCACAACATATCTTCATATCAAGAAAATATATAGAGGGCTTGTAAAATTGGCCATTGGTTTATGTTAAATTATCAAAGTTGATATATATGCATTACTCTCATTAGAGAAAATAAATAACATGATCTTGATAACATAGATGTTGTTAATTGGAATTAAAATGGAAGTATTGCCTTACCCATTCTAAAAGGATCTGGGTTTCAAGTGATAATTTAAAATCCACGTTCTTTCTTCCACTCATAAGTTCCATTCTAAAAGGATTTGGGTTTCAGGTGATAATTTAAAATCCACATTCTTTCTTCCACTCATAAGTTCCAAAAGAAGAATCCAAAAGCTATAGACATCTTCTTTGTCAGAAAAATTCCCATGCATAGCATACTCTAATGCCATGTAACCACTTCAAATTACAACATCAGTTTATTGAAATCCTTTTCACGCCAAAATTATACACCTGAGAATAAATTAGCATAAGAGTGATGCATGTTCAAAATTTGATCGAGTGTCAGCAACTCTTGTCCCAACACAAGTTTCTTCGTCCTTAGAGTCTAGCTAGTCTGAAATCTACTATCTTGGGATTCAAATGTGTTTATTTGAATATGTATCCACTATGCAAGATATTGAAATATGATAACCATCCTAAATATTTTTAAACATTCCAAGGATTGTTTTTCATGATCTATATCAATGTTTCAATCATAGATTTCAATCAAATGAGAGTGTGGCTCACCGGAAAGAATTTTATCAAGATTGTTATTGGTTAAGTAGTCATAAACCAATCCCTTTGGGAAACAACCAAGTAACTTGACAAGATTTCGATGTTGAATTTTTATTACCAACTTAACTTCATTCAAAAACTCTTTCTTTCCATGCATAGATTCCAAGGACAATTTCTTCATTGCTATTTTATTTCCCTCTGGAGTAGTTCCCCGCCGAGTGGTTGACAGAAGAAAAAAATTGAATATTTTGCGAAGTACAAGCTTAAATGTCCTCGTAAAATATTAGATTTTGTGAGTTATTAATGTACAGTTGGAGATGGTGCTAAGTACTATAATGGAATAATTTGCAAACTTGAATAGGATTTTTGTTTGTAGGGTATGCCACCTTGTATACAACGCAAAATACTCCCTATCCAAGCTTGTTATTATCGTGAAAAAAAATCGTCGCAGCTACCAATGCTTCTATATTAAACATTTAGAAAACATTGGAGGGCTTAGGAATCCTACTTGGGTCCTGCCATAGGTTGCCAGTTTCTCACCTTCTCTGATTTGTGAGTCTATGGTCAGGTGCTCGCATTCTCTAATTTGTGAGTCTTTACCCATATAATGAACTACATCAATGAAAATTTACAGAGATATCACAAAATGAAGCAAAAAGAGAATGATGTAAGTCAATGGACTATATTGGCATAATAGAGTACAACATAAAATAATAGCAAAAGGAATGCCTCTGCAATAACTCCCTCACGCATTCCAAATATGGAAAACTGTAGTCTTCTTTAAGTTCCAAACAGGAATACGATTATGATTAAGAGGAGAAGAAATCCTCCAAGAACACCCAAAATTATGGGTATTTGAGCAGAGAATTTTCTAGTGGATGGGGTTATGGTGAAGATGAAGGTGAAGGATTAAAGAAAAATTATGCTTCATATTGAACAACACAAATTACTTCCAAACCCAAAGCTCTAAGCCTTCCAGTATTATATTTGAACACTTGTTCAATTTGTAGTGGACAAGGAATATATATCCCTACCAATGAGCTACAGTAGATATGGAAAAACTACTCAAAATCTACAGTTGGACCAGAGGTGTATCGATTCGTTGCAGTTCCAAATGTAATCCATATTGCTTTCATTAGTATGAGAATTTCCACACTCATCCAACTCACTGGATTGTCTCAATGCAACTAATGAACTTGGACGTACAATACATCTCCCAGGAAACGTCACCCGTTGTAATCCATCATTTTTATCATGAGAGACTTCATGAATATGTCCTGACAAAAAATTCAAGCGTTAGTTCTGTGTGGACAGTTCGTCTCGCATTAGATGAGAATTCTATGTACATAATCAATTAGGCATTAGGTGATTTTGTACACATGTTTAAAAAGGCATGAACTAAAACTAATAGGTGGTTCTTCCGTTCATATTTTGATTTTTATGAATAACTCCTGAACATTCATCAGACTTCACTTTGCGTAAAAAGAAAGGAGATGTTTACTTCTAAATTAGATGGTACTCGTTGTAATTTGATTTATCCAGAACTTTAAAAAAAAATCACTATTACAACAAGTGCAAAAATAATAAAAATTCAAAAGCTTGTTAGCAAGACACTGGTAAGATAGATCTATGCAGTAGGAGAGGGGCGAGTTCAAAACCCATCTTATTCATGAGTGTTTACCACATTTGCAGAACCTCATTTCCAATGGAAATTTGTCTCAGATTTGGATCTCGTAAATTTGAAAGTGAAATACGAATTAGAGCACAAAATACCTTTCAAGTCAATAAAAAGAGGTCATTCATCCAATGGGACATTGGTTTGCTAGTGAGCTCAAGTATTATGTTTTCCATCAGAATTTCATTCTTGATGTAGTATGCCCTAACCGAATGGCATGAATTGCAAAGGGATGAAGTTGGGTACAAGTCCCAGGCTATTTTGGCATAGTAGTTACTTGGCAAACCTAGTGCCTAAGTCGTGAAAGTCTGATATGTGCAGTACAACCTCTTGGAGCATGTTGTCAAAGCGCAAAAAACGGGAAAAAAAAAAATGAAGGATGTTAGTTCAAACAATTTCTTGAACTATACCTCTGAATATGCTTTCGTCGTCGGCGGATTAGGGCACAGATATGTGTGGTTGTGTGGCACTTGTATTCGCTAGTTAGTATGCTCTTGTAAGATAGATTGGTTTATCAAACAAGGGGGCTAAGATAGCTTGTAGGAGTAGGGGGGTGGGTCTCAACTCCGAGAGGGAGGTGGGTAGTGGGCAAGAGCAGAATTTGGCCTCGCATTGGTTGTTAGCGGTAGTGGGCAAGCGCAGAAGGAAACCATTAGCACAGGTGATCTCTTCTCAGTGGGGATGCACTGTTATAACTTATCCAATATAATGACGTGGTGATCTCTTCTTGGGGTGATTCACTGTTATAACTTATCAAGTATGATGACGTGGAGGACAATGAATCTAGGAATAGTAACATGAGGAAGAACCTCATAATAGAACGTCTTTTGGCGTAATTAAATGGTTGTTGTAATGGTTTCAGTTGGCTTCATTGTTGTTGTATTGTTGTATATCTTTGGTTCAGACACAGGTTAATAAATTAATGGATGGAAAATTCATATAGGAATCAATTCATGATAAGCACCAAAACACCTAATTAATTATATTGTTATTATTATTCCAAATTTTAAAAAAAAATCATAACTGATCTTAAGAATATAAGAAGATACAAAACTAGAGTTGCAAATATAAAAGATGAAAATTGCTACAATCTCATGAATTGAGGAAATCCATACAATAATCATTCAAAACTCAATTGCTAGCAAGCATAGCTATTAATAAATGTCATGATTATTGTGTGCATATTTAGAAATCTATGCAAAAATCTCCTAGAAAAGCCTTTTGCAATTGCTATAATAGACTATGATAAGCATGGTAGTGCTTATTGACAACATAAACATTGGAAGGAGTATATTGCTTCATTCTTGTAGTGCTTCTTGATGAATGATAACATACACAATGGGAATATGATACTTCGTTATTGTAGGGATTCTTGGTGAAGGATAGCATATGTATTGGGCAGTGATTGATATGTTCATCCACATGAATTCTTATATATTTAAACTTCAAAGATGTCAGTGATCAGAGGAACCAGAAATAAACAAAGTTAAAATTAAAGAACACTCGACTACCTGTTAGGTCCCTATAATATTAGTGTAGCCCTCATATTGTTATTGGTATGACCCATGTGGCCCCCACATTATTATTTTTGTTCCCCATAGAAGCCCACTATTTTTAATGTTGAGCCCTTACATTATTATTGTTATGTAGGCCCCGGTTATATTGTGACCCTTTAGACTCCTATATATACCAAAGAGGTCTTGTCATTTGTATCATCCAAAAATTGTTCACTTATGTGATGTAAAAGGAGGTTTCCCCTTAAAAGAGGCTTATTTTCAAGTTTTTGATATATCTTTTCTTCTATTTTGTGATCTAGTTACATAACATTTGGAATCATAGCTTTTGATTCTAGGGTTTCGCTACTTCAAATAGGTCATCTTGGAATTTTTGCTATAACTTTTTTAATAAGGATTTAGAAGCTAAAATTTTGACCATGTGGAGACAAAATATTCATGGATATCTTGTAAAAAATTCAGATCTTGGTTGACTATATTTTCTGAGATATGTTTCAAGGAAGTTAGGGATTTTGCATGCTCCAGAATTCAGTCTCAAACAGGTATTTTGGGGAAAATCGTCATAAATTTCTATTCATGCAGAGGATTTGAATTTCATAAAATGTGGTTGAAAGTGCACATACTTTTGTTTTGTGTGTATCATTTGTAGGGTTTAAGGTCAAAACAGTGGCATGTGGCATACCATACTAGTTCACTCTACTCAAACATTCCATGTTCAGGTCATCATGGGATATTTGGCATAACTTTATCTTGAAGAAGCCAATCTTGGTTTGAATAGCGGTGTTGGAAAGAAGACTCATACAAATACTACAGGGTGAACTTTTGGACCTTGGAGAGTTGAAACTACATAGATACAATAGTTTCAATATCAAGCTCCTAAAAGCAAGAAAAATGTTTGTATTTTGTTTAATTTTCATAACTTTAGATTGAAAAATCAGTTTGAAGTGATTGAAAGGGCATAGTGAAGCATAGATATCATTATTTTTTCCCAACATTCCTTGAAACAAAAAAATGGATACACCCAGTAAGCCAACAAAAATCTATACTATGATGCATGAAGAAGAGGAATAAATTCGACATGATATATTAAAACTACAATACCAAGTGCAACAAATTTTATTGTCGCAAAGAGTAACCAAAAATGAATTGGAAGCAATGTTGAATGTTAAGATGGATGGTTTAGAAGTAAAAATAAAATCAAACATGGAAGGTTTAAAAAATGGTTTAAACGTAGAAATGGAAGGTTTGACAAAGTTACTACAAGAAATGTTTCCTGATGGTGATAAGGTAGTCCATGAAAAACATGATGAGGACAAAAGGAATGTGAATCATGGTTTTAAAGACTCTAACTCTGAGTTGAAGACACACCACATTCTAAAGATGGATATGAGGAAGTTTGATAACAAGGATCCAGTAACATGGATACTACATATGGAGCGTATTTTTGACTTGCATGATGTGCCACACACACAAAAGGTATGATTTGCATATTTATATTTAGAACTCAATTAGTTTGCGTGGTATTGATGGATTTATTCTCATAAATCAATTGTCACTTGGAAAAAATTTATGGGGGAATTTGTAGCACATTATGAGGATACAAAGAGAAATACCTTCATTATCCAATTGATAAATCTCAAACAAAAGGGTTCAATGGCAGAGCACATTAAGGACTTCCAAAGATTGAATATCAAGGTAATTGATATTCCAAAGGGGCAGATGATTGATTTCTTCATAGGAATATAAAGGATAACATCCAACATGAGGTTCTCCTTTAAGAACCTAAGTCATTGAAGAATACATTTAGGGTGGCAAGAAAGGTTGAAAGAAAATTTATGGAAACAAGGAAGTCTGCCACTAACAACTATAAAGATGGAAGTGTTTTTGCTCCTAGTCTCCCACAACTTGCAAGATTAAAACCACAACAACTAGAGGAAAAAAGAACAAAAGGCCTTTGTTACAGTTATGATAGAAAATACACTAAAGCTCATAAGTGTGCCAAGAAGAAATTAGTTTACATAGATTGTAAAGATCAGGAAGAAAAGGAACAAGAAACATAAAAATAAGAGGATATACACCAGGAATCAACCCCGGAGAAAGAAGAAATGAATATGAATATATCCTGTAATGCATTGACGGAAATTACCACTCCTCAAACTCTCAGGATAGAAGGAGATATCAAGAATAAAAAGGTAATAGTGTTGATTGATTCAGGTAGTACCCATTTTTTATTCATTGTAAGATAGTCAAGGAATTGAATTTCTTTCTATATCCAGAATCAAAGTGTCGAGTGATGGTTGCAAATGGAGGAACTATAAATTGCTCAAGGAAGTGCCATAATATCAAGATAACCATGGAGGAATATGTATTGAATAGTCCAATGCTTTCCATTCCAATGGGTGGTGCTAGGATTGTATTAGGAGTCCAATGGTTATAATCTTTGGGGATGATAGCTTTCAAGTTTCAATAAATTTTCTTGAATTTTTTATGGTAAGGAAAGGAAATTGAATTAAGAGTCCAATGGTTATAATCTTTGGGGACGATAGCTTTCAAGTTTCAATAAATTTTCTTGAATTTTTTATGGTAAGGAAAGGAACTTGAATTAAGGCATATCATAGGGAAATTTGGGAAGATAATAATGTATAATGGCATGACAAATATTTTTAAGAAAGAACAACGAGGCATAATTTCACAATTATGCTTGTTAGATGTTCAAACTTCGAAATCATCCATTTCTCCAAATATCCAAAGAGCGTTGGACAATCATTCCAAGGTATTTGACTCTCCCAAAGGTCTCCCGCATATTTTTGAACATGATCATGATATTCACTTTATTCCATGAAGTGTTTCTCCAAACATCAAAACTTACAGATATTCCTATTCCTGAAAGAGTGAAATTGAACGTATGGTTGCAGAAATGCTAGAGGCGGGTATAGTTCAACCTTGCGAAAGTTCTGTCTCTTCTCCAGTAATATTGGTGCACAAGAAGGATGGATCATGGTGTATGTGTCCTAATTATAGAGAACTCAATAATCTCACTATTAAAGATACATTTTCCGTTCCTATCATTGATGAATTGTTGGATGAGTTACATGGAGCAATTTACTTCACCAAGCTAGATCTTCGTTCTGGATAACATTAAATTAGAATGAAGAAAGAAAACCTTCCAAAAACAAAATAAAGAACTCATGAAGGTCATTATGAATTTTTTTTCATGCCTTTTGGCCTTACCAATGTTGGAAATAATACTGAGAGGGGGGGTGAATCAGTATTATCAAGTTCTTTTTAATAAATCTTCCTTATTTATACTTTGAATTATTCTTGTATGTCAGTACCATAAAACAATGAGCATGAACAAGAAAAACAGATAGTCACACCAAAGAACACCAGATATAAGGTGGAAACCCAATGTGGGTGAAAACCACCTGCTGCAATATGTTTCTATCTTCTTTCAATTAGAAACTCCTTTTACAATGATTTTGTACTGGTGCAGTCCTTTACCAGTACGCAGGCTGCAACCTGCAGAGAGCTACAACTCTCTCATTTTCCAGTCTCTCCTGGAAGGGAGCTACAACCCCCTACTTCTTTTCTTTCAAGGACCACTTTTCATAAATTTTCAAACTGGATCCAAGAATATCAAATAAACATCAAGTACATGCAAATTACCCAAACTCCTTATACAATCAACCAAGAATTACCCAACTTCTCAGAATGTTGTAAACAGAAAGATAGTACCAGAAATATAAACCCAGAACTCTGCAACAATAAATAGAGGATGATCAACAAATGTTTTAGGACAGATACGCAATTTTTCTTTATCTGGGCTGCGTGGCTTCGCACTTCACCTTCTGCGTCTCTGCGTATCCCCGCAGAGAGCTTTCCACTGCATCGCGTACCCACGCACTACTTCTTCAATCACGCCGCATACTACTACTGTGGCCACGCACCCTCAGATGCTATCGCGCCGCGTATCTACGCACCTGCAGCTTCTGTAGCGCCGCATACTTTCATTGTGCCTCCGCACCTGAACCTCTGCCACGCCGCGTACCTTTACTGTTCTTCCACACCTGAACCTCTATCGCGCTGCGTACCCACGCACTGCGCCTTCTTCTGCTGTGCGTACCCACGCACTGCGCCTTCTTCTGCTGTGCGTACCCCCGCACTTGCACAGTTAATTACCTGCGAACCTCTGATTAGGGCCAAATTGGCAGTCCACCAGTGTACCACAGATAGTCAGATGCCCAGATCTGATCATGCGCCCGAGAGATCACACTTCATAGATTCACTTTCAACTTCACTTTTATATAGATCAAGCTTTTAAACTGATAACCCAATATTTCAGATCTTAAGATATTCAATTTGCAAAAGATACATTAGCCAAGTGATCTCCTTCCCTATTTATAGTCAAGCCCTTATTCACACCATGGGACAAAACCATCAATAACCAACACAAGGGATCCAAATCGGGGCTAAATTAGATCCTATACCACGGGCCAAAACCATAGAATTAAGAACGGCGGGCTAAATACCACGGGCCAAACATAAGAAACCCCACGTGAGCGCGCTTCTCTGCCTTGAAGTGAGTGAACTGGGGGTCCGCACCTCATGAACGGGTAACCTGCGAGTATGTACGCACTTTATCTATGATATTCCTGCGGGTCCGCAGCTTTTGTACGGTGTACCTGCATACCTCTTATTTTCCAACATTTTGAGAGCCTGAACAGAGCATTGCCACTTAAGAGAGTTTCCATCAAGTACAACACCTGTAACATAGAGCCATACCAGAATCATAATGCCAACAATCTCCCCCTTTGGACTTGATGGCAACCTCAAGATCTTCAACGTCATTCTCCCCCTTTGACATCAAGGGCAAAGGGTTATGCTCCCCCTAAGAACATGCTCCCCCTGACTATAAACCAGATCTGCAAAGAAGAACCATAATCCACCAAACACCATAAATGACCATGAAAGAGATAGAGACATATTGCAGCAATATTCAGACCAGCATCCATGATCTCCTTCTGTACTTCCTCCATAATGCCAACAATGCATTATATGCTCCCCCTGAACCTGTGCCATTCGATCTTCGACCAATCCACAACCCAACACATGTACGCATATACCCCAGATGAGCCTTGCGTACAACCAACCATCAGAAGAGATTCAACAACAAGATGATGCATCAACAACCCCCAGCTTTTGCCTGAGATATTCAAAGGTCTCCCTGGGCAATGGTTTGGTGAGTATATCAGCAACTTGTTCCTTAGAAGGAACATACTCCAACTTGACCTTTTGTTCAAGTACTTGTTCCCGGAGAAAATGATACTTGATCGGTATATGCTTGGTCTTTGAATGCATGACTGGGTTCTTTGAAATGCTGATTGCACTTGTGTTATCACATAAGATGGAGATAGGTGGTGTACAAGTGATTTGAAAATCCTGCAAGGTCTGCATCATCCAAAGGAGTTGAGTGCAGCAAGATGTAGCAGCAATATATTCCGCTTCAGCTATAGACAAGGCAATCGAACTATGTTTCTTGCTGAACCAAGATACTAATCTGGAACCCATAAAGAATGCACCACCACTTGTGCTCTTCCTGTCATCCACGCTTCCGGCCCAATCTGCATCTGTATAAGCATGAAGTGTGAGATCTGTATCTCTAGGATACCATAAGCCATAGTTTTGAGTTCCTTGAAGATATTTGAAGATTCTCTTTACTGCCTGAAGATGAGTTTCCTTTGGATTTGCCTGAAATCTTCCAACTATTCCCACTGCATGCATGATGTCTGGTCGGGTACCTGTCAAATAAAGTAGACTTCCAATCATAGATCTGTAGGTTGGTTGATGCACTGCTGCTGATTCATCATTTGCACTGAGGCTACATCCTGTGACCATGGGTGTACATACTGGTTTTGCATCTTCCATGCCATATTTCTTCAAAATCTGCTTGAGATACTTGGTTTGAGACAAAAAGATCCATCCTTCTTTTTGTTGGATTTGCAAACCAAGAAAATATGTCAGTTCTCCCAGCAAGGACATTTCAAATTCTTTCTGCATTACCAAGGCAAAGATTTGACTCATAGCTTCTTCATTGCTGCCAAAGATAATATCATCTACATACACAACAAGCATTAGCAATTTGTCGTTTTCAACTTTTATATAAAGATTGTTATCTACTGATCCTTTTGAAAAACCTTGTTGATGAAGATATTTGTCCAAACGATAGTACCAAGCCCTTGGAGCTTGTTTGAGACCATAGAGAGCCTTTTTCAATCTGCATACAAGATTTGGATCATTTCCAAGAATGAAACCATCTGGCTGCTCAATGTATACTTCTTCTTCCAAGTCTCCATTCAGAAAGGCTGATTTCACGTCCATTTGAAATACTTTGAAGTTTTGAAAGCTTGAGAGAGCAAGGAACATTCGGATGGCCTCAAGTCTTGCAACAGGAGCAAAAGTTTCTTCAAAATCTATTCCTTCTTGCTGCGCATACCCTTTACAAACAAGTCTGGCCTTGTTTCTAATTACTTCTCCATTTTCATTCAATTTATTTTTGAAGACCCATTTTGTCCCTATAACATTCTTATCCTTTGGTCTAGGAACCAACTCCCAAGTGTTGTTCTTTTCGATCTGCTCAAGTTCTTCATCCATTGCTTTGACCCAACATTCATCTTTGCATGCCTCTTTCACATTTTGTGGTTCAGTGGAAGAGAGTAATGCCAAATAGCTTGAAGCTTCTGCAATTGTTCTTCTTGTTTGTACACCTGCTTCTTCTGCCCCAAAATCTGAGATTCTGGATGATTCTTCTGAACATACCTGGATGGGGTCTTCTCTTCTATCCTTATCTGCTCCTCTGGTTCTTCTTGAGGTTCTTCTTCTTCATCATTCTGTCTTTGAGGGTAGCCTTCATCTTCTTCGATATCTTCATGATTTACTTGCCTAGGAATGTATCCCTTCTCATCAACCACTACATCAATGCTGTCAACAATTCTTCCAAGTCTTTTATTGTAGCACTTGTATGCTTTGCTGTGTGGAGAATAACCAAGAAGAATGCCTTCATCTGCTCTAGGTTCAAGTTTGCCAAGTTTCTCATCAGTATTCTTAATATAGCATTTGCTCCCAAAGATTTTGAAGTGCTTTACTGAAGGAGTCTCACCATACCAGAGCTCATGAGGGGTTTGAGTGCTGTTCACCTGGACATTTGTTTTGTTGAGAATAACAACCGCAGCATATGCAGCTTCACCCCAGAAAGTTGCGGGAGTTCCAGACTCATCAAGCATAGCACGAACCATTTGTTGGACTGTTCTGTTCATTCTTTCCACCACTCCATTTTGCTGAGGAGTTCTAGCTGTAGAGAATTCTCTTCTTATCCCATGTTCTTCACAGAAATCGAAAAATTCATTTGAGGTGAACTCCCCACCTCTGTCGAACCTGAGGCACTTAATTTTGTATCCTGATTCATTTTCAACCAAGGCTTTAAAGGATTTGAATTTTTCGAATGCTTCATCTTTGTGCTTCATAAGTCCTAACCAGACAAACCTGGAGAAATCGTCAATGAATAATATCAAGTATTCTTCTCCTCGAGGTGTCCTTTTCCTGAATGGACCACATGTATCTGTATGTACTAGCTCAAGAGGCATGCTAGCTGATCCTTCCTTCTCCGGAAAGTTAGTTCTGGTTTGCTTTCCAAACTGACATGATTTTCATATGGTGTTGTCTGGAATTTTGATATCTGGAAGACCACGAACTGCCTGATATTTGCATGCTTTCCTTATTTGTGAAAAGCTTAGATGCCCCAACCTCCGGTGCCATAACTAGTGCTCATCATCCTTGCTCAGATAACATTGTTGTTGTCCTTCTTCAAATATGTATAGATTATTTGGAGTTCTTTTACCTTTGATCACTGTTTCACCTGTATCAAGATCACGAACAAGACATCCATTTGATCTAAATATCACCTCGGTTCCATGATCACACATCTGGCTGACACTCAGAAGATTATGCTTCAATCCATCAACATACAAAACATTTCCAGCTTTGACCTTTTCTTTTAACTGAGCAGTGCCTTTTCCTTTTATAGCTGCAGGAGTATCATTTCCAAAAGAAACTTTCTTTCCCTTTTCTAAAGAAGAATATGATTCAAGTTTTTCTTTATCACCTGTCATATGCTTCGAACATCCACTGTTAATGTACCCTAGATTTTCCTGTCCCTCTGCATAAAATGCTATCCCACATCTTTCTGTTTGTGGTTCCTTTATTCTCCATGTTTTGGTGCTTGAGGCTTGTTCCTTTGTCTGCTGAAACCTGCTCCTGCATTCAGAATCTTCATGACCAAAGTTATTGCAAATAGAACATTCAACTTCATTTTCAAGAGCCGAAAAGTTGTTATAGGTCCTTTTTGTAATCCCGGTCATACTTCTTTGTTTTTGAGCTTCTCTAGTCATGATTGTTTTATATGCAACACATTGCGTTGCTTTGTGACCAAAGTTATGGCAAGAGAAGCATTGTCCATTGAAGAAACTTATACGGTTATCAAATCATCCGGCCAAATGATTGTAATTTCTATTGTCATCCATTCTTGAAGCAAATTGAGAGGATTTTACCTGTGGCTAGTTGTAGCTTTTGTTCATTCTTAAGACGGATTGCCCCTGGTTTACCTGATAGTCTTTGTTTGTTCTTGATTTAATTCGTCCCTGCTTTACCTGGTGATCTCCATTGTGCTTTTGCTCATTCCTTCTTGCTGCATCAAGATAACTCTTTGAGGTGGATGCTTGAGAAGTTTCTCCATTATACCCCAGACCTGTCTTGTTTAGTGGAGAACGCTGTACATTGATGATCTCATCCAGAGTTTCAGATCCTTTAACAAACTTAAGATTAATAGCCTTTGTTTTCTCAATCTCTTTTCTAAGACCAACAATTTCACCTTCTAATTTTTCAAGATATTTTTCCTTTTCATCAATTTGAAATTGTAGAGTATCAATGATCATATTCTTTTCTTCTGTACATCTCTTGAGTCTAGAAATTTCTTCATAAAGGCTATCCACATCTATAGCATCCATGTACTCATCATCTTCAAATGCCATTAAAATTTTATAGTCATTACTTCGTTCATCTTCATCACTATTTGATAGACCATCACTATCTTCATGAGTGTAGTAGCTTTTATTATTTGCATTTTGTTTCTTGTTCCATCTAGCAGGTTCCTTTCCTTTGTCAATCTTATCCTTATGAGGACATTTCGCAGCATAATGACCTACTCTTCCACAAGCAAAACATTTAAAAGGTAACTTACCTCTGAACCTTCCAGTACCCCGTTGAAGATTTCTGACAAAATTTGATTCTTCTTCTTCTTCTGGCGCGTGACTTGCTTCATAGTAGTCTCCTTTGCCTGAAGCCTTGAAAGCAGCTTCTCTCCTGTCTGATGGACCTCCTTTTCTCATTTCATAAGCAGTTAGAATTCCGTGTAGCTGAGACATAGTAAGAGTTCGTAGATTTTCCTTTTCTTCTATTGCAGACACTTTAGATTCAAACTTGCGGGACAATGATCTTAAAACTTTTTCAACCACAATAGCCTCTTTTATTTCTTCACCCAAGTTTTTCATGCAATTAACAATCTCGTCTACCCGAAGTAAATAGTTAGCCACACTTTCATCATTATACATTCTGAGATTCTCATACTGAATCCTGAGGGTTTGAAGTTTAGCACGCTTTACCTGTTCATCTCCTTCGTAGCTCAAGACAATCTTGTCCCATATTTCCTTTGCGGATTTATATTGCATAACCTTCACGAATTCTATTTGAGATAAGCATCCCAGCAGAGTATTAGCATTTGTTTCATATTTCTTCTTCTCGGCCGGATCTGTAGGAGTAGCTGAAGGAAAAGTGTAGCCTGTATCTATGATATCCCAAACTTCTGTACCAAGAGATTGAAGATAGGCAGTAACTCTTACCTTCCAATAATTGAAGTTTGTCCCATCAAAAATTGGTGGCCTGATTGATGCTTCCCTCTCGTAGTTGCTCATGATGAATGATCTTCCTTCAAGCGATCAAGCTTCTCTGAAGGACCTGCTCTGATACCAATTGTTGGAAATAATACTGAGAGGGGGGGTGAATCAGTATTATCAAGTTCTTTTTAATAAATCTTCCTTATTTATACTTTGAATTATTCTTGTATGTCAGTACCATAAAACAATGAGCATGAACAAGAAAAACAGATAGTCACACCAAAGAACACCAGATATAAGGTGGAAACCCAATGTGGGTGAAAACCACCTGCTGCAATATGTTTCTATCTTCTTTCAATTAGAAACTCCTTTTACAATGATTTTGTACTGGTGCAGTCCTTTACCAGTACGCAGGCTGCAACCTGCAGAGAGCTACAACTCTCTCATTTTCCAGTCTCTCCTGGAAGGGAGCTACAACCCCCTACTTCTTTTCTTTCAAGGACCACTTTTCATAAATTTTCAAACTGGATCCAAGAATATCAAATAAACATCAAGTACATGCAAATTACCCAAACTCCTTATACAATCAACCAAGAATTACCCAACTTCTCAGAATGTTGTAAACAGAAAGATAGTACCAGAAATATAAACCTAGAACTCTGCAGCAATAAATAGAGGATGATCAACAAATGTTTTAGGACATGTTAGAGTCGGTCTAGTAGCCCTCCATCAGCGATCAAAACTCTTTGCATTTGCATAAGTAGGTGTCTCATCAGTGTCAATTTTTGCATCCCATTAGGCATGCCATAACCCTGATGGAGGAGCTGGTGTCTTTGTCCCCCTCTTGGCATTGCTGGATCAAAGTCATTTCAGTCCTTAATCTCTTTCAGGCTTGTCTTGTCTTGTCTTGAGGTCAAATTCCTAGGTCTAGGGTTTTGGTCAAGTTTGTTTACAAGGTCATGTCTCTGAAGGTCAATAAGTGCTCAGCAAGCCAGAGGGATGATTTTCAAAATGTTTCTTCGCAAATTTCTATCTTGTACAGTTAATTTTCACCTTGGATTTAAAAACCCTGTTTTTAAAGCCAAGGTCATTTTTCAATTTTTTGTAAAAAGTGATGAAATTTCAAAAAGCTTCCAAGGACAGCATGTAACCCTGGCTCCCTTGCCAAGATCCCTCAGATGATATCCCTGCAAAAAGTATCGAGCAAAAGCATTAAATGAGTCAATTTCAGGACAAAGGAAACCAAAATGGTCAATTTTATAAAGTGTCAAAGAAAAACATTATAAAGTGGGTTTGGGCATGAAATTATTTCAAATCAAAGTTATAAAAGCCCAATCTCCCTCCATTTACCCTCATTGTGCATCTAACTCACTTGCAAGAGAGATTGGGCGAGGGTTGGAGCGAAATTGTGAGCAGACCAGGCGCGCGACCCGTCAGACCAGGCGCGCGACCCGTCAGACCAGGCGCGCGACCCGTCAGAGGCGCGCGACCCGTCAGAGGCGCGCGACCCGTCAAGCGCCTTCCAGCAGTGTTATTTTCTAACGGGCGTGACCCGTCAGTGGCGCGCGACCCGTTGGGTGAGGCGCGCCACCCGTCAGCGCCCTCCTTATCAAACTGCCTGCAAATTCATCCAAGGAGCCAACAAAATTGCTAAATTGCCTAAGGTAGGCCCTCCAACTTACAAATTGCTGCTTGTTATGGTTAAAGACATCATGAATACATGTTTTAAAGATCTCATTTTGCAAGAGAAAAAGCTCTATATGGTTGTTGTTTAAAATTGTAAAATATGCCTAGGGTTTTATGCTGTTTTAAGGTTTTTCCCTTGTAAATCATTTTTCCCATTTCCCATGTCATTTTCCTTGTCTTTCTATATAAATTTCCCTTTTAAATTTGTAAATAAAACCTAAACCCTACCCCTCTTCCCTAAAAAATAAAAAAAAGAATCAAGCCCTAACCCTACCTCTCATTATACCCATGTAAACAATGTATATAATGATGCATATGCAATGATTTTTGCAATGTTTTTTCCCTTAAATCCCTGTTTTATATATTTATTCCCATTTTCCCTTTAAAGGTGTCCCTCCCCTAACATTCCCCTCGTGCTCCTTGTCCCCTTGAAACAGCATATAAATCAGCATTTTACAAGGTAGAAACAGCAGTACATTTTGGCCACTCTGCTCCTTAAACAATGTCAGAAACCGAAACCTATGAGCAGAGTGATGACCAGGCATCAGCTTCAGAGATTGAGGTACAGAGGAGGCCTCATAAGGGTGGAAAGGGCGGTCATCATAGGTGAGAGGAGCCCACCTCTTTGACAGATTTACAAGCTTGTCCTATGGCAGTCTCATGTTTCCAGTACATGTCTTGCTATGAGTTTTGCGAGAGGATCTCTCGGATTCAGCACCACAGAGAGTTGGCTCGCCTATTTGTTTTACACTTGCATGATGGACATGTCAACCTTGCTGGGGTGGACTTTACATTGACACCCGAGATGATTGCACAGGCCACAGGGATACCTAATGTCGGAGAGGTATGGAATAAGCGCAAGGTGTTGGACAGTGTTCATTTTGAGCCTTTCGTTAGACCAGCACTCATGAGACACTTGACAGGAGTGTTTCCCTTCAGATTTCTCAGGAGTGAGTATGCTCCCATGATGAGGCTCATCATGCTCTATTTTACCTGTGAGGGCAGATTTTCACAGGTATATTCGTACCATATTCGCCTATTGATGCACTTCACACGGGTACGGATGATGAACATCCCTGTTTTCTTCTATCAGAACATTGAGAGGATGGTGTCCATGATGCAGAGGAAGAGCCCGGCACAGCAGTATAGGAGCCTTTACCATTATGGTTTGATTCAGCTTGTGGTGTTACATCAGTTGGCTCAGCAGGGCATCTCATGGGAGGAGTTCATCTCTCGTGAGCTTTTCACAGCACCACCACCGCCACATCCTGAGGTTATTCACGAGGAGGGAGGACCATCATAGCAGCATGACATCCCCGTCACTAGACATGTCAGCTCCTCACCTTTGGTTACTTATCAGAGAGGCCAGAGGGCCTTATTTGCAGCAGCTCAGCGAGTGTTATCTCCACAGCAGGTGGAAGGGGCCTCGCTTTCTTCAGCAGCACAGGCAGCACAGAGGGGCAAGCAGCCCAAGATTGATGAGGGGCCATCAGGTGTTCCAGCTATCGAGCTTATTGATCTTGATGTCAGTTCTCCTAGCCTAGAGTCGAAGGAGATCATTCAGCACCTTAGAGCTGAAAATGATGCATTGCAGAGGAGATTAGAGGGGGCACAATGGACAATCTCATATCTAGAGCAGCGCAACAAACAGTTGGAGGATGAGCAAGCTCTTGATGAGTTGTGGAGGATCCGTAGTGACCGCAACTTGAATCGAAGAAGACCCGGTGATCCATTGCCCGTTGAGCGAGAGTCCATGCTTATCCAGCTCAATGCTCACTTGGAGAGGTTGTTTGCTAAGGCCAACCAAGATAAAAAATTGTTGAGAAACATGAAGAACCATTATTGGGTGTGAATGCACGTGTGCAAGGCAAAGATGAAGATGTTCCAAAGGCGGTTGGCCAAGGCACAAAAAAGGAGAAAGAGGCCCGATCCCCTCCATATCTTGGTTGAGGCCTCACTGAAGGACCAAGGCACTAAATAGCCTAGCCACAGCACAAATCCCAAGAAATTTTGAGCATTTTTGGTAAATTTTGGTTTTTTCAGGCAATTTACAGGTTTTCTCCATTAACGGGTCTCACCCCCCGCGCGACCCTTCATCCTGGCAACTCCATTTTGCAAAAACTCAGCATTTCCAGATTTTTCATGAGAAGTTACATATGCTCATCCATGGCCAAGAGATTTTATGAAGTTTTGGGCCTCCAGAAAGTCAAAAAACAAGCAAAAAATGACTTTCTGCCACATTTTTGAGACACAGAAAGTAGTCTTGGGAGATTGCAATTTTGGAGGGGCAAATGACCACCAAATTCAGAAATTCCAGTTGGGTTGGAAAGTAGACTCACAGACCTTTCCAACAAGCCTACTCTTGCTCAATTTTGACACCTGTAAGTGCCCCAAAAGTGGTCCCAAAGGCGCGCGACCCGTCAGGCAGAGGCGCGCGACCCGTCAGGCAAATTTCTCCAAATTTCAGTGTACAGCTCAGAAAAACGCAGTTTGACCCTGTTTGACTTTTTGGGGTGGATTATTATCCTCTTTGATGTAATTAATGTACTTTTATGACACTTTTACACTTATGTACCTCTTCTAGAAGATTCATTCATGAAATAGGTGAAAATTAAATGAATGAATTGGTTTCCTAGCTTATAGAGGCAAGTTGTTTTGACTGCCTAGCTTTCAGTGCTTAGTTTAGAAGTGGTTGAAACAGCTCCTAGGATAGTGAGCTCGACCCATGGAGGCAGGGAAAGAGGTTAGATGATCTATATTATGTACTTTCTTGCTCATTTTCATGGTTGGACTCTTGAGGGAAAAGCTATCATTGTATTACTCACTGTATCTCTGCAATTTTTGGCTAAGGAAGACCAGGGTTTTGCAGTCTTTTTTGGGATTCTTGTGGTTACATGTATTGATGGTGTGTTTCTCTATGTACCTGTAAGTGTGTTATGTGAATCATTTCCTTTCTTTGCCTTTTGCACATTAAGCAAATGAAGTGTTAAAGTAAGAATTCATGACTGTCATGCTCTGCTTTTAAGTTTGTTTAATTTCAATGTTTTCTACTGTTTAAGGAGAATTCAAAGTTATTGTTTGCTCTCCTTAGCTCCTCACCTGTCATTCCTGACCATCCACCTCAATCAAAGGCATCAATATTGTCTCCTACCTCGCCCCAAAGAACCCCCTGCAGAAACTGTGTCCAATCCCCGCACCCAAAATTGCCATCCCCTCAATTTGCCACCAAAAACCCTAAAAACCCCAAATCAACCTTTTTGATCAGTTTACTAGCCTAAAATTAGTGTTACCCTATTGGTCATCTCATCCATTGAAGATTTCACCGAGATAGACCGGAGAGAGCCCTCTCCAGCCCCGTAGGGCTAGCTACGAGGCTAAGTGGTTTGATGTTGCCTTGAGGTTTACCTTTCTCAGCCTGAGGTGAAATTTCAAGCGCTAACAGGACAAATACGCAATTTTTCTTTATCTGGGCTGCGTGGCTTCGCACTTCACCTTCTGCGTCTCTGAGTATCCCCACAGAGAGCCTTCCACTGCACCGCGTACCCACGCACTGTTTCTTCAATCACGCCGCGTACTACTACTGTGGCCACGCACCCTCAGATGTTATCGCGCCGCGTATCTACGCACTTGCAGCTTCTGTAGCGCCGCGTACTTTCACTGTGCCTCCGCACCTGAACCTCTGCCACGCCGCGTACCTTTACTGTTCTTTCGCACCTGAACCTCTATCGCGCTGCGTACCCACGCACTACGCCTTCTTCTGTTGTGCGTACCCACGCACTGCGCCTTCTTCTGCTGTGCGTACCCCCGCACTTGCACAGTTAATTACCTGCGAACCTCTGATTAGGGCCAAATTGGCAGTCCACCAGTGTACCACAGATAGTCAGATGCCCAGATCTGATCATGCGCCCGAGAGATCACACTTCATAGATTCACTTTCAACTTCACTTTTATATAGATCAAGCTTTTAAACCGATAACCCAATATTTCAGATCTTAAGATATTCAATTTGCAAAAGATACATTAGCCAAGTGATCTCCTTCCCTATTTATAGTCAAGCCCTTATTCACACCATGGGACAAAACCATCAATAACCAATACAAGGGATCCAAACCGGGGCTAAATTAGATCCTATACCACGGGCCAAAACCATAGAATTAAGAACGGTGGGCTAAATACCACGGGCCAAACATAAGAAACCCCACGTGAGCGCGCTTCTCTGCCTTGAAGTGAGTGAACTGGGGATCCGCACCTCATGAACGGGTAACCTGCGGGTATGCACGCACTTTATCTATGATATTCCTGCGGGTCCGCAGCTTTTGTACGGTGTACCTGCGTACCTCTTATTTTCCAACATTTTGAGAGCCTGAACAGAGCATTTCCACTTAAGAGAGTTGCCATCAAGTACAACACCTGTAACATAGAGCCATACCATAATCATCATGCCAACAACCAATTCACCTTCCATATTTCAAGGTTTGATGAATTCCACATTCAAACCATTTCTTAGAAAAATTGTGTTAGTATTTTTTGATGATATACTAATGTACAACAAGTCTCGGAAAGATCATGTTCAACATGTTGAGAGGATGCTTAAACTATTGGAGGAGAAATAGTTGTATGAAAAACCCTCCAAATGTTTCTTTGGGGTATAGGAGGTGGAATATTTGGGTTATATTGTATCTCATGAGGGTGTTAAGGTAGACCGAAACAAAATTAAAGCTATCAAGGAATGGAAAATCCCCAAAACCGCATGTAGACCTTTGGTTGGATAGATATTTTGTTGGGATGCCTTGCTAGGCCTTGGTATTTTTAGTTAAGGTTTGTTATTGATGGTGGATGCCTAATCAGGGTTCAAAGGCAATGGAGAGATCTAGCTTTTTTATCAGCTTGAAGGACTATCTGATCTAGCTTTTTGATAATCTTGAAGGACTATCTTGTACCAACTTTTAATAAGTTGTTAATATGTAATTATAACTTCATTTATCATATATAAGAAGAGTAATTTGTTATCCAAACTTTGTGTATTTATGCTTTTCAAATTTTAATATTGTGATGAATGAGTAGCTTCCAAAGCTATTTGTGATCCCAACTTGTCATAAATGATTAGATGATTTTTTCAAGTGATCTAAAAAACCATCAATGCAATATAAATAGGCCTCCATCAAAACATCAATAGTCCTCCACACCTTTGTCCTTTCCAAAATGATTAGAAGTGTTTGGGAATGTAAGAGCAAGGTGGATGGCCTCTAGGTGTCTCCTACAACGTATAATTTCCACCAAAGTTATGTTATGCTAGTGAGATAAGGCTGGCCCATGAAAATGCAAAACGAACCATGCATTTTCAGGGCGTAATAATAGATTACATATGATGACTACACTCCATGGTGGGCTGAAAGAGAACTCTAAAATCATTGTCATACTTGTAATTTGAATTAAAGGATTGGTTATCCTTGATATGATGGATCCAAAAATTCACCTCTACCATACAATACAAATGTATTCAACCTCAACTTATTTTAAAAGACTTGAAATCTTTCATCTAAATTCCCATTCTCAAGTGGCACTACAAAAAAAAAAAGCATTAGCCCAAAGTGCTAAAGAGAAATCAAATATCCAATAAGAAGATGCAATACTTATTCTTCCTACCCTACTCTAAAATAATAAGTTAAATCAAATAGCCAATACAACAAATGTATCATGTCATCAACAACATTATATCTCCCCTTATTTTGGTAACAAACCAAAATGAGGGTACATCAAGCATCATCCAAGCATAGGCTAGATCCTTTATCACTGTATGATTGAAGATTAAGGCGAGCTACTAAAGGTGGAAGAAAACCCAAGTTCAGATCAAGGTTGGTATGTGGCAGTACATGCTTGACCTATATAATGTTGGATCCCTAATATAGTCATCACATACAAGATGTGCATTGGGCACCCCACACTAAGCTACAATCGTCTCCATGCTCTACAATATTCATCTCCAAAATTGATGTACATACTTCAACAATCATCATTTTGTTTTACCATGTAAATCACATGTCATATCCTCTAGCAACAACAATTTGGAAATAAAATCCAACATAAACCCACTAAAAATATGATTTTCTTCTCTACTACATTATATTCAAGTCCTCCCCCTAAATCATGTCACAACATTTCATATTTGGAAAAACAAATCATCTCACTATTTAGGGCTTGATGTCCTTGTCTAGAAGGATAAAAAATGCCACCATATGTCAGCGATTGTGTATGATGTTCTCCAAACATATTGCGGCCATAGAAATGCTTCACCTTGATTTTTCATGCATATAAAAAGTTACAAGGTAAAGATATATATCCCCGGAAAATTTATGCATATGTAATGCCATGACAATGCAACTCATTATGATGAAATAAATCTCCCTTGTTGAAAAGGAAACATGGGTTTTGATCGAAAGTAGAATACGCATCACATATCTCAACATCCTTTGGTTGTCCAAAATTGAAAAAAAATAATATCTAAATGTCCTCTTCACAATCCATGAAGTGGCTCCTAGTGTTGACTGTGAATGGAAAGTGAATTTCATAGTTTCCTCCATCAAACTCTCACGATATGTGCCATAGAATGGATTATATAAGAATAAACCAACAATCCACATCCCATCTATATCTCTTAAGAACAAAAATAATGTTGATGTCATCTTATTGGCGACCATCTTAGTGGAAGTATTTGATAATAATTGTTCCCCTAAGGATTTTCTAAAAGCTATATATTCTTCAAATCATCAAAGGATTCATCATCAAAATCAAAATTTTGAAAAGAAGCATAATTCACTAAATCCTTATCCTCCTCAGAATGTGTAATGATGGTCATTGGAATGTCCTCATAATAGATGTTTATTACAAAACAATATGGAATTCTTAATGTTCAATGGATTGTTCTTTTTCTCCATAACCAGCATTCTAATGCTTTTAAAATTCTCATATCAAACCCACAAGAGAAGATATTTCCTTTGGACTACACTCATAGAACCACTCCAAACAATTTCACCATGCCATTCTTCTATAAAGGCGATGCTCATTTTTTTCAAATCTTCAACATGACACATTGATATTAAATTTGAAAATACTATGACCATTACTATACAATTCCATATCAATGGAACTGCCAAGTGAGTTTTAAAATGCTTATAAATCAGCTAGTTGTCTTCACCTCTACAAACAAGTCACTTCAAATTATTTGGGAACACCACTTCTTTCCTTCAGGGAGTCACCACATGACAAGAACATCTTCAAAGATATTCTCTCATGAAATCACCATAGCCAGTCTACCAAGTATCAGGAATTGGAATTGGTCCACAAGTATGACTCCAATTTGTGACCTCCAAGACTTGCACTCAAATATATTCAATTCCTTAAACAAAGTACAATCCTAATGGCACTTAGGAATGTTGTCCATTATCACCATAATGACTCTTCCTCTCACTTTTAGGCCAATTATTTTCTAGCACAAGGAGGAAAACCCTAGAGAAAAGGATTAAGATGTTCATTATAATTTAAAGGATGGTAGATTGCTAGGACTAGTGCCTACCCATTAGGGAATTGAATCAAGGTCAACAATCAACATGGTTAAAATAGTATGGAAGGATACATAGTTATTCTATAATAAACATGCTCTAGTCAACCACATGGATTGCTTCAGTGTGTAAAAAAAAAAATTAAAGAAGGGCTCTCACAACAAGTATATAATAAAACAACTAATAGCATGTAACCATGAATAATTAAAGAATAACCACATGAAAAATCATAAATAAAGTAGAGAAAAGTATAAAGCCTTCTTTATTGAACAAATAACCAATAATGCGACATTCTTAAGATGTGATTTCACCAAAAGATCAATACAGCCTAAACATGCCACATTTAATCTTCAAGCCTAACTAAGGTGGCCCTCAAAATAAGAGCGATCAACCCTAATAGGAGATTACAATGACAAATATCCTTCAATAAATATATGATTACAACAAGAAAAAGTGAGGGTTTCACCTCAAGCCTAATGTCTTATTATTGGAGCAAACTTGTATTTCTTTAAAGATTATACCAACAAATTTGTACTAGTAATTTCCAACTATAAATCAACCCGAGAATAATAAAGAAATATGAAGAACCTCACATTGAAATTCTCCTCCTTCTTCCTCCAAAAAGACCTTCAAGTAATCATGGCGGTGAACTTCCACAATTCCAAATATGCCTTTTGAAAATGATTCTCTCATCCATTTATATCCTTCATATCAAGTAGTAATAAATAAAATAATAATAAATAAGAGCTAAATGATAGAAAAATCTCATATGAATTTATCATTAAGGGAATTCTGAGGTCTAAAGTGGCCTTCCTGAGGAAAATGAAAAAAAATAATAGTTAATAGTTGTGAAATTTTAAAGGAAAAGAGAAAAAAAATTACTTTTTATTCTATTTTCAACTTTCCTCCTTATAGGTTTACTCATTTTTCAAGTGTGGGAACTTAATGAATGAAAAATTAGATTCTACATATAATGAGTACCCACCTTTCATACTTTTGAGTAGACCTACACTAATAAAAATTGAAAATACATTAAATAAATTTTTAAAGGAAAAGAAAGAAATGCTCTTTTTTTTGTATTTTCCATTTATCTCCTTATATGTTTACTTAATTTTTAAGTGTAGGCACTCAATGGATGATGATTGCCCACACTTGGAAATTAAGTAAATCTATAAGGATATAAGTCGAAAATACAATTAAAACTTGAGTTTCCTTCTTTTTCCTCAAAAAATATTTACCCCTGAGGATGACAAAATCATCTTGAATTTTATTGGTTCTTTGAAACAAGTTGATTTGTTAGTACATTTTTCAATTTGAGGCAAATTGTTTACCTCAAAATTTGCCTAATGGAAATTTGATTTAATCACAAGATGACATCTGTCCACTTCCTCCTTGAATTAATTCCTCTAAGTATGTGGATCAAACCTCAGTCCATGTGAAATTCCCCATAATGATTGTTTATGTGAACCACACCTCAATCCATGTAAAATGACCAATAATGATTCTTTAACATATTTTAAATGCCCCTCTGTGGGAGATGTTCCTCTTCATAGCTTAGATTTATGATGAAATAGTCAAAAATATAATTATTATTATTTCTTTAACATGTTTTAAATGCCCCTTTCAGAAGGATGTCCCTCTTTGTAGCTTAGATTTATGATCAAACAATCCAAACATAATTATTTTACCTTAAAATTGGAACCCTCCTCATCAAGACTTAATATTTGATCACACAATCACTTTCACAACCACATGTCGTCATTTTAAGCTAGGGTGTTTCCTTTTTAACCTCTTTCTTGCCACATGTCATGCATTGGGCTCCTCCATGTGGGAAATTTTTGCTTATTTTGCCTTTAAATGCATAAAATGGGTCCATAATGTTGCTACTTATCACCTTCATAAGAAAAAATTATTTCCCTTTGGTGTTTGATCATGTCATCAATGCCACACAACATCTCCTCATGTAAAGAATTTTCCTCCAAACTTGCAAAAATTACCTCAAATAATGTGCTTTTATCCCAAATAAGGTGAAATACACCTCAAAATTTGTGGAATCTCCTCCATAAGGGTTCAAGCAACTTAAAAGTGTTAAAAAGTCAATGGATACAATCCACTTCAAGGAGAAACTGCATTTTACAATGAATTTGATACAAAAGACAAGAAGATGTGATCCTAAGACTCTATATCATTGGCATTACAATAGAAATATAATAACTCAATATGTAAGGCTTAATAAGGTGTTTTATGTGCTTAACAGCACTTATGTACAGCATGCTTTAAACACTTCCTTGAAGATAGTGTTCAATGTTGATGCTCATCAATGCCTTCACTTAGACCATGTCATGCTCTAAGTCCAAATAAGGTAGGGTATCCATCTCCCTATGTTGTGGTTTACCCTAATATTTCCATAAACCATGCCCTAAACATGCCCTGAAGTAGGGAATTCATCTTTTGTGGCTCATCAACTGTCATATCATCCATCAATGCAATCCCAAACAATTCCTCCATCTATCCATCAAAGATATTCCACTCCTTTCTCCTTGCACGAATGATGGGTAGTTCTTGATAAAGCTAGAAGGTACATGACCTACAAATGTCTCTTAAAACCTATAATTTCCACCAAGGGTTTATTGTTTCAGTGAGAGAATAAAGGCCCATGTAAAAGTGAAATGAAACACACTTTTTCAAGTGGCAATAGATTGTATGTATGTTCCTCATTTATCAATATTTTCAACATGAGAAACAATGGAGAGCATCACATGAGAGTATCAATGTGTTTTTTCAAGACAAAGAAAGTTTTTCTTTGAATTTATAGGTGCTTGCTTGCTCACAAAAATGTTGTTTAATCAATGAGAAATCAACCAGGTTCACTGAAGACTACTCTTGGACCTAAAAATTGGTTTAAGAACAAGGTTCCTATAAAAGTAAGCCCTGTTATGAAACAAGGAATATTGTTTCTCATTTCACCAAGAGAGGATGCCCTTGAAAATACAACGCAAATCTACATGGTGGGATGAAGCAAAGGATGAACATCAATTGATTAGTAAGAAATACAAATAGAATCTATTGCCAAATTAAGTGGTGCCAACCCCATCTCTACTAAGTTGGCTAGTTCCCCGTGAAAATCCCCTTCAGTAATGAGGAATTCCCCTTAAAATGGAAGGATAGTATATTGTCATTAACCAATAGACATTGATCCCTAGTCTAATTATCGACCTCGTCTGAACTAGAATGATCAAGGAGATGAGACAAAAGCAAAATTAAAGACCAAGGAACCCTATCTTGCACCATTAGATCAGGATAGAGAAAAATTGATGTTTACAATCATGCTTATTTAGTATTCAGAGGAATGGATGAAAATCATCTAGAAGAAAAATGCTCCAATGACATAACCATTGATGACAAGAAATCTACGCTATCATTTATTTTAGATATGTATTTTGTTAGATTACATAGCTTACTTATGTAGTAAAATCAACTTGTTAGGAATTAAGTTATTTTTGGTTGATGGTTCAGATAATCACTCAACCTCCTCCTCTCGATTAAAAAGTAGTTAGACCTTATAACCATTTGCAACCTCTATAAAATATACATATGCTATTGTAACAATTAACTAGAACTAATATTGAATATCTTATTGAGTTCCTATTGTTGGTCATTCTTCATTGCATTATCAATATGCCTCCTATTCGATTGAACTTATTCCTATATGGCATCTGTTGTAGCGCTACAACCACCCTCCAATATTTTGCCTTAGCTTCATTTTGGAGCCTCCAAAATAACTTTTCACAACAACTTGTCTTGCTTCGTCAAGTTCACAAGCTTCAGTGTTTTGCTTGCACAAAGGAAGCATGTCGATCACAGCTCGATGCAATCCCCTCACAGGTTGATCACCCGGACTTGGTCCAGCTGCAGGCTGAGCAGCTCCCCAGATAAATTGTGCAATTTTGGAGGGAAACCAGCCTTCCCTCTAGAAATTGCGCAATCCTGGTTGGCAGCCTGCTAGGCTCCAGAATTGCGCAATTCTGGCAATCAACACTCAGTGAAAATTGCAAAGTTTTCCCTAGCAGGGCTGCTCAGCCTAGAATTGGCGTAAATCTAGGTAGCAGTCAGCTGCTCTACTTAGAAATTGCGCAAATCTCTTGGGCAACTAGCCCAGCTCCCAGTCAGAAATGCACATTTTCTCCCAGCAGTTGAACAACCTCTTGCATGTGCAGCTGAGTTGACCGATTCCCTCCGGGACCGAGCAAAACAGACTTACATGCATGGGTTGCTTCTCCCAAGGTAGTATGCAAATGCATCCCTTGTTTCAGGGATCTATTTTTAGCATTTGGAGGTTACATGCAAGGATAATTTCAGAAACCTCCCACCAAGTGTCATTTTCCCTAGATTTTTGGCATGCGCGTCACAACCTCGATGTTATCAAAACTCATCAACCAGACGCCACAGAGCTCATTCCTCAACTTGTAGCTTTGACATCCCACATCACATCTAGGAGCTGTCAGCACACTCATCTCAGCTATTTTGGGGTAAGCCCACTTTCCATGACTTGTGTTGCATTTCTAGCGCTTTTTGTGATTCGTTTTGTATGAACGTTGTTTGCTTGGTTTCAGTAAGCGCTTGCTATCATTTTGATATATACTAGCTTGTACTGGCACCGTTTCATTTTATGTTGCTATCTCACTGATGTCGCATGCATGAAGTTGTTTTTCACGAACGTTCACTGATTCAGCGACTCGCCTCACCCACATGCATGTTGTTCCATTTTTTGAATCTGTCATTCACCGTTTTCATGCATGATCATTTACTTATGCTTACACCCAGTATCACCATGCATTCGCACTGACATTCACGTTTAGTTTCTTGTCAATGAGTCTGGGCAACCTTGGCCTAGACTCTGCCTTCACTGGGACAGCATTGCACAATTCGGGGAAGGAAGGCTATGTCTTCCTCTCCAGAAATGCGCATTTCTTCCTAGGCACTTTCCTCCAGGACTATTTTACGCATTTCTGAGGCACAGTGACTGCTGGCCCATAAAATTGCGCAATGCAGTCACTAAGCCTATAGCCATTGCTAGCTGAGATTGCGAATTGCACAATTCAAGTACTCAGTAGCAAGATTGGAATGTGCATTGTGCAGTTCCAGCAGTCAGTCACTCTCCCAGCAGCCCAGACTATGCCTTGCGCAGTCTTGGTAGTCAATCTCCCGACCTCCCAACCAAAATTGTGCAACCTTCATGATCAGTCACACAAGTATGTTGTAAGTTAGTTCTCAAGTTCATTTTGGTTTTCGGCTGACAAATTGCTTGTCATGACTGTTGCCATGTCTCCAGGTATTATAGGTGTTCATCTTCCTCTCAGCAGTGCAGGTACAATGGTTTCCAAGAGAGCAAAGTCGAAGACACCGTTCAGAGCACACCTGGAGATGCAGTCGATCAAATGTCTATGAGCTTGCCTACTCACGAAGATATCAAGTTGTTCGTAGACAAGGACATCAATATATGACAACAGCAACATCACAATGAGCAGCATCATGAACAGTAGTTGAAGGCATCATATCGAATGCACCGAATGCAACGAATACGAGAGGAAGGTTGTTGACAACATAGAGGCGGAACATAGTTGCAAGCTCAAGCAAATCCACTGATGATGAAAGAAACTTTGGAGACTCATGCTATGAGGTGGCGGCGTGACATGAAGATCGCGCGAAGACATAGAATGGAACAAAGAATGAGTTGCATGTGTTGAAGCAGCAATTCAAGAAGAACATGAAGTTGAACAGACAAACGAATGAGTTGCAGCAGGAATAGGAATAGCACTGAGTGCAACATGCACTCACAGATGAAACTGCACCCGTACAAATTATAGATCTATCCCATCAGCTAGCACGGAGCAAACTTGGTGAGCAGTGATGTTGATCACATGCAAGGGATTCAGCAGCATGCATGTCACTATGCGCACGCATGTGATCCAACTCATTCAGCACACTCACCAAGGCGAAGACAAGAAGCAAGTCCAACTAGAGTTGAACTTGTGCGTTGGCAAGTTGATGTGCACGACCACCAGAACACACTTGAAGATCAGCACGAACACTATGCATCAATGTGTTGCTGGTTCAGCTGCACCCAAGAATACCATGCACATGTTAGCAGACGACTTGGATGAAGGGGCCGAACCAATGCACCAGTTGCAATGGAGGCAAGAGTTTGCTTCAACAAGATGTCACCATGGGGTGCATGCACACCATCACAGATGACCAAGCTTGGCATCAGCTCACCACCTTCACCATCACAAGCATGTCAAAGAGTTGGTCTCATCACAACAGACCAAGTGTAAGTGATGTCTTGCATGGCTTGCTAAAGCCATGTTGTCTCACATGAGTACATGTGCATTGTAATGTAATGTCATGTCAAGTGTAAGTCAAGTGTCAATAGTTGGATGTAACAGTCATAGAGTAGATGAAGAGTCATGAGGGTAGATGAATTGTCACAAAGGGGAATGTCAAGGGTCACCCCACTCTTTGTTATAAATAGAACCTCATAACTCATTGTATAGGCTTTTGGTCAACCAAGCTTCCGATAAGACTATCTTGGAGAGAGCTTGGACAGTATTGTCACGCACCTTAGCTTCTCCACTACACAGAGCTTGTACATCTCTTTGGAGGAGCAAGCAGATGTTGCTGTAATGTTCCAATGTTGGGGCTAGCGGGTTTACATGGATGTATTGTATGACTAGAACTTACACTTCTTTTTATAATAATAGACGACACGTTTCATGCATATGTTGTATTGTATTCCAATTGTCTTGTTTATTATAAATAGCATATGTATTTGCTTTCTTACGCACGCATGTATGGACTGCTCCATTTGAGCATGTACGAATATTTTCTGAAATGTGTTGATTGCTTTAACCATCACTTTGGATTGTTAGCTGACTTGCTTTCCAGCTTGTGATGCATCTTCACTCGTGTGTTCCATTCCCATCCAAGTATTGTTACAGGTTGCTAAGGGGCGCACTCATCTCAACCCACTGTTGTTAGAACTTCTCTTGCACCTTCCTTGACTCACTGCAGTGGTCACACCCTTGCTACTGACAGAGTTATCTTACTTCCCTCTGTGCAAAATTGCGGTCAAGGCATTGCTATACGACCCACTGTTGGGACTCCTACACCAAACAGTTTGAGGTCTAATTGGGAATTCTTACCGAGGAGATCCCCTTGACATGTTGGCAAGTCTAACACCGTCAAAATTTCTAGCGCTACAAGGAGGGCCTGATGACAAGTTCTGTCCTCTCATCCATTTTTGAACCTTTGCATACCTTTCATGGATTCTTGCACTCTTCTTCCTCCGTAGTGTTTTTCGAATCGTGAAGATGTCTCCATCACGGGGGAGTTTTTGATCTCTTGTCCACTTACACGTATGATGGTGAAGGCGAAGTGGCCTGGCCTGACTACTTACATGACTTTATTTCCATGCTTCATGAGGAAGATGGATGTTCTGACGGACAGGCCAGCTTGCTGCTTACACACACACTTCGTGAATCTCCACGTCGATGGCTTCTCGACCTACTGGATGACAACGTGCACTCACTTGAGCACTTTTGTGATCTCATTGAAGATACTTTTTAACATTTTGATCCAAACTATCTTGACCGAAAACTGTTACAGCAACGAAAGGCTCCGCATGAATCGGTTATGGAATATTGGCAGCGCTTCTGTGACTTGCAGTTTCAAGCTCCGAGGAGCCAGATGAAATTTTCTTATATTTGGGACCGGTTCGAGTATTACCTTAAGAAATCTTCCAGTCCCAAGAAGAAGCTTTAGATCAAGCCTCGCTCAACATTCTTCAGTGAGGGAGCTTCACAATCTCATGTTGGTGCGGTCACTGTCTCGATTGACTATCCACCTTCCCTCATTCAACAGCTCCACCACTGCCGAGTGATGTTGAGGATCATGATCACACACTTGTTCAGCCTTCACATCCTCCGAACACCACTTCACTCAATGTTCGCCCAGATTTGGTTGTGAGCCCTTCGAGTTCTCATATGCACTATTTTCTACGACCTCCGTCTTCACACTCGAGTGTTCCTCCAGATGATACTCTCTTGTATTCATCCATTCCGGACTCTTCACTTGTTGTGAGCGAGGAACAACCCATTGACGGAGTTAGTGTTGCTCAACCAACAAGCGTTGTAATTCACGAAGAGTATGAGTGGGAGCTTGAGCATCAACACTCGGCGAAGGATGACTCCCTTCAATCCAAACCCCCTCCGTTCTTTCCTGATATCTTTGGTGAACCTTCCATTCATGATTTCGCATGTGTGTCTTCATCCACGGATGCAACCATTGTTGATCACTCGCTGGACTCGCCGAAGTTTGGTCCATCATTCGATAACGGAGAGGATAAGTTATTCATTGAAAATCCACTTGATCTTTCATCTGTATTTTCCAGAAACAGAGGATGAGTTTGTTCGCTTTTCATCTACCTGTTTATTTGATTCATCTGATCATGAGGACGTCGATGAAATCATTGATTTTTCTAATCATGGTGGTCGTGATCCATTTGTTTCCATATTTGATCACGATCATGACTCTATCGCAGTTGATTTTTCGAAGCCACCAGTTTATGATGATCTATCTGATGAAGAAGTTGAAACACCCAAGACTGTTGAGGCACTTCAGCCCAAGCTGATGGTTATGTCAGGCCCTCGCTCTCTTGGGGTTAGTCTCACTTCCGATCATGAAACTATTCAATCACCCAAGGCTCCTCATCACTCATCTGTATGCATTGAAGATACATCTCACACACAGACCACACTTCCTCCACTCAAACTGCACGATCCCATCACTCATGCATTGGAGGAATCTTACATTACAAGCACTCATTCGCGACGCAAGTTATCTTTGTTTCTTTCGTTTGCTTGCATGTCACAGTCAAGAGTGTGCTTATGCTTCAAAGTTGCACACAGTGTCACACAGCACTATGATAAGTTCGTGGACTACTCGTCATGCACTTGCACTCACTTATGTCCTATGGGCACTGTCAAACACAAAGTGTGGTTGCCTTCATTGTTATGTCTTTCTTGCTTGCTGGTTCGCACAACTGGGTTGCTCGCGGACCAAGTCTTCACCAACATGGGTCAACCGATGCATCGGTGCCTGCATTGGAAATATCACTTCACGTGATCAGGCCCATGCACTGTTAGTGTAGGAATAGGAGTAGTGTTTTCTTTCAGTCAGTTTACTTGCATGCTTGTTTTCTTACTCATTTTGTTTGTTTTTCTTCTTGCTTGTTTTCTTACTTGCTTTTCTTTCACTTCTTCTTCTTCTCTTGCTTTTCTTTTTTGTTTGTTAGTTCACTTGTTTCATTCATATAGTTCGCTTGTTTCACATGAAACCATGTATGACTCTTGAAATGAGCTGGGTGAAGTACAAGAGGGCTTGTACAGCTATGACTACTTGGTTATCTGTCATCTTGCCTCCATATGAAGAACTTGTTACTTTTATTCCATGATACGTCGAAGGAAAATATGTATTGTTCGAAGTGAAACTTGGTGAAAACACAACGCTTGCGCGCTAACTAGTGTCACCTTCTCTAGTCGGTTGTTTTTGTGTTAACCCTTGTCAGCTCAGTCAAGTAGAGTAAGATGAGGGGGGAAACCTTAATAGGCACGTTAGAGATACAATAAACTACTTCACTGATGGAAAAATCTCTTCTTCTCTCAATAAGTCGAGATACCTCTTCCGCCTCTAAAATGAATAAGTGCTATGCACAGGTGAAAAAATGAAAATGAAAAAAATGAAATAGTCAAAAAAATTCAAAATGAAAATGAATAAGGCAAAAGAAGAGAAAGGTTTCCTGCGCAGGGAGGTGATGCAAGTAAATCTGTTACGGTACTGACCAAGCTCACTGGCAGCGGAGCCATGCTTGTGTTCCTATGTGACTCCACCGGGGTACTATCCAGGCCTGTTGGCAGCAGAGCAACACCAGAGATGAAACTAAGACTCTGACGACTATATTGCTTGTGCACCAATATACCCCTCAACCCCAATTGAAACAATTGTGTTTCCTTGACTTGGAATGTGTGTAAATCGACCAAGAGCTTGACAGATGCTACATCTTAAAATCAAGCTAGTGTGAAGCCAAGATGAGTTGAGAACTGAACAATAATTTCGGAGGTGTTATACTTTCTTTTCACGAACAAGGTCCATTCAAAGAGCTGGAGTTCTACCAGTGTGTCACCAAGTGTTGTAGTAGCTAAAACCACCCTCCAAAATTTTTCCTTAGCTTCGTTTTGGAGCCTCCCAACCAACTTTTCACAGCAGCTTATCTTGCTTCATCAAGTTCACAAGCTTCATTGTTTTGCTTGCACAAATGCAGCCTATCAATAACAGCTTGATGCATTCCACTCACAGGCTGATCACCCGGACTTGGTCCAGCTACAGGCTGAGAAGTTCCCGCAAGAAATTGCGCAATTATGGAGGGAAACTAGTCTTCCCTCCAAAAATTGCGCAATCCTGACTAGCAGCCTGTTGTGCTCCATAACTGCGCAATTCTGGCAGTCAACACTCACAGTGAAAATTGCATAGTTTTCCCCAGCAGGGTTGCTCAACCCAGAATTTGTGCAAATCTGGGCAACAGTCAATTGCTCTACCGATAAATTATGCAAATCTCCTAGGAATCCAGCCCAGCTCCCAACCAGAAATGTGAATTTTCTCCCTGTAGTCGAACAACCTCTCGCATGTGCAGCTGAGTTAATTGGTTCCCTCTGGGACTGAGAAAAACAAACTTGCATGCATGGGTTGCTTCTCCCAAGGCAGCATGCAAAGACATCCCTTGTTTCAGGGATCTATTTTTAGCATTTGGAGGTTACATGCAAGGATCATTTCAGAAACCTCCCACCAAGTGTCGATTTCCCTAGATTTTTGGCATGCGCGTCACAACCTCGATGTTATCAAAACTCATCAATCGTACATTGCAGAGCTCATTCCTCACATCAAATTTACAGCTCTAACATCCCACATCACATCTAGGATCTGTTGGCACACTCATATCAGCTGTTTTGGGGTAAGCCCGCTTTCCATGACTTATGTTGCATTTCTCTCACTTTTTGTGTTTCGCTTCGTATGAATGATGTCTACTTGATTTCAGTGATCCCTTGCTGTCTTTTTGATACATACTAGCTTGTACTAGCACCGTTTCAATTTTCATTGCTATCTCACTACTGTCACATGCATGAAGTTGTTTTTCACGAACGGTCGTCGATTCGGCGACTCGCCTCACCCACATGCATTTTGTTTCATTTTCTGAATTTGTCATTCATCTTTTTCATGCATGATCATTCACTTATTCTTACACCCAATATCACCATGCATTCACACTCACATTCGCGTTCAGTTGCCTGTCGGCGAGTCTGGGCAACCTTGGCCCGGACTCTGCCTTTACTGAGACAGCATTGCGTCGGAGAAGGAAGGCTCTATCTTCCTCTCCATAAATGCTCATTTCTACCCAGGCACTATCCTCCAGGACTATTCTGCGCATTTTTGAGGGACAGTGAATGTTGGTCCAGAAAATTGCACAATGTAGTCACTAAAACTGCAACCATTGCCAGCTGAGATTGTGCATTGTGCAATTCCAACAGTCAGCAACCAGAATGGGCTGTGTATTGCACAGTTCCAGCAGTCAGTCACTCTCCCAGTAGCCCAGAGTATGCCTTGCGTAGTCTTGGTAGTCAGTCTCCCGACCTCCAGGCTGAAATTGCACAACCTTCATGATCAGTCACACAGGTATGTTGCAAGTCATTTCTCAAGTTCATTTTGGTCTTCGACTGACAAATTGCTTGCCATGTCTCCAAGTATTGCAGGTGTTCATCTACCTCTCAGCAGTGCAGGTACAATGGTTTCCAAGAGAGCAAAGTCGAAGGCACCATTCAGAGAACACTTGGAGATGAAGTCGATCAAATTTCTATGAGCTTGCCTACTCACGAAGATATCAAGTTGTTCGTAGACAAGGACATCAAGATATGACAGTAGCAACATCACAATGAGCAGAATCATGAACAGCAGTTGAAGGTAGCATACTGAATGTACCGAATGCAATGAATGTAAGAGGAAGGTTGTTGACAACACAGAGGTGGAGCAAAGTTGCAAGCTCAAGCAGATCCACTGATGATGAAAGCAACTTTGGAGACTCGGGCTATGAGGTGACGGCGCGACATGAAGATCGCACGAAGATAGAGAGTGGAACAAAGAAGGAGTTGCATGTGTTGAAGCAGCAATTCAAGAAGAACATGAAGCTGCACTGATAGACGAATGAGTTGCAGAAGGATCAAGAACAGTAGTGGGTGCAACATGCACTCACGGATGAAACTGCGCCCGTACAAGTTATAGATTTATCCCAACAGCTGGCACGGAGCAAACATAGTGAGTAGTGTTGTTGATCGCATGCAAGGGATTCAGCAGCATGCATGTCACTATGCGCATGCATGCGATCTAACTCATTCAGCACATTCACTTAGGCGAAGACAAGAAGCAAGTCCAACTGGAGTTGAACATGTACTTCAACAAATTGATGCGGATGACCACTAGCACACACTTGAAGATCAGCACAGACACTATGCATCAGTGTGTTTTTGGTTTAGCCGCACCCAAGAATACCATGCACATGTTAGCAGACAAGTTGGATGAAGGGGTTGAACCAATGCACCAGTTGCAACGGAGGCAAGAGTTCGCTTCAGCAATATGTTACCATGGGGTGCATGCACACCATCACAGAAAACCAAGCTTGGCATCAGCTCACCACCTTCACCATCACAAGCATGTCAAAGATTTGGTCTCATCACAACAAACCGAGTGTCAGTGATTTCTTGCATGGCTTGCTCAAGCCATGTTGTCTCACATGAGTACATGTGCATTGTAATGTAACATCATGTCAAGTGTAAGTCAAGTGTCAATAGTTGGATGTAACAGTCATAGAGTAGATGAAGAGTCATGAGGGTAGATGAACTGTCACAAAGGGGAATGTCAAGGGTCACCCCACCCTTTGCTATAAATAGAACCTCATAACTCATTGTATAGGCTTTTGGTCAGCCAAGCTTCCGATAAGACTATCTTGGAGAGAGCTTGAACAGTATTGTAACGCGCCTTGGCTTCTCCACTGCACGGAGCTAGTACATCTCTTTGGAGGAGGAGGCGGATGTGGCTGTAATGTTCCATTGTTGGGGCTAGCAGGTTTACATGGATGTACTGTATGAATGGAACTTACACTTCTTTATATAATAAGAGTCGTCACATTTCATGCATATGTTCTATTGTATTCCAGTTGTCTTGTTTACTCTAAATAGCATATGTATTTTCTTTCTTACGCACGCATGTATGGACTGCTCCGGATGACCATGTATGAATCTTTCTGAAATGTGTTGATTGTTTTAACCATCACTTTGGATTGCCAGCTGACTTGCTTTCCATCTTGTGATTCATCTTCGCTCGTGTGTTCCCTTCCCATCCAAGTACTGTTACAGGTTTCCAAGGGGTGCACTCATCTCAACCCACCGGTGTTAGAACCTCTCATGCACCTTCCTTGACTCACTACAATGGTCACACCCTTGCTACTGACGGAGTTATCTTACTTGCCTCTGTGAAAAATTACGGTCAAGGCATTGCTATACGACCCACTGTTGGGACTCCTACACCAAACAGTCTGAGGTCTAATTGGGACTTCTTACCAGGGAGATCCCCTTGACATGTTGGCAGGTCCATCACCATCAACAGCATCAAATTCATACTCCAATTTAAGAAACATGATATATTTGCATGTTGTCCTCCAAATGAAGGAATCTATTGCTAAGGAAATGGCACGCTATTGAGACTCAAGGTATTAAATTGTGTGGTGGGTAGATTGTCTCTATTACCAACTTAGATCCATCTTAACCTTGATGTCTGAAGCATTAAGAAACATGAAATTTCTCAAAATACAAACTTCTTTTAAAATACAAAACTATATATATATATATATATATATATATATATATATATAACTCCAAAATTTAAAATTATATTAAAATAAATCACAGAAGATTTACAATGCTAATGAATCTTTATAACACAAAAACCAAAAAAAAACAAAAAAGTTGAGAAAATTTCTTGACAATATTTTCAATCCTATATTTGATGTATATTCTTATAAGAAATTAATAAATTATTACACTTTTTAATATAATAAGATGGACTTCCTCTTAACACAAGAATTGGGACAACAAAAAATGAGGAAAAACACATAACTATATCGACGACTGATTCGTAGAATAGCAATTCATAAGAGTGACAATGTTCACTCCAATATTACATAATGCTACTTCATGACTTGAGTTAAACTAATTTCTAACCCTAATTTTACAATGTCTATTGCACATTTTCCCTCCACCATCTAAGTTCTTTAATCCTATCTAGTGAAATCTAATCCAGAACTGATGATGAATGCAGATCATACAAGTGCCTTTAATTAGAAGCACATTTTGAGATCATATTAAATATTCATAAGCCAATTGGAAAAGTCCATGATAAGTTGATCTTCATTCCTACACTTTTGCAAGGCAACCAATTGAATGAACACCTCAACAATGATATCTCCTTCATACTGGGGTAGAGTGCCTCTCAACACAATCAACCGAAGGATGGTCAACCTTCCATTGAAGTTGGTATTTTGAATTGAAGGCACATTGATTTCTTGAGCGTTGTATACGTTGAATGTGACAGCTAGAAGACATATGCTCTGAAAAGCATGCTCGACAATGAACATATCAACAAAGCTAGAGATGTAACCAGTCAAAGGTAGACTATTGAATAAGAAATTCATCATGTTAATCACTTGACTTAATGACCTTCGAATCATCAGTAAAAGAGGCAAGCACTGCATCATTTAATAGTTTTTTTGTGTTTTTTGTTGATCTAGATTGTCATATGAAGCCAAGGAGAAGTAAAGCATATCTGTGAAGTAACAAGAGCAAGAAGCCAAGGAGGAAAGCCATTGGAAGTCATATCGAAGCAAGAGAAACAAATCGAGAATTAAAGAGTAGCTATCGGAAGTCATAGAAGTGAAAAGATAAGAAAAAGCATATGCCCAAGAATAAGATCCATATCAGAGGAAATAAGGAGAAATATCAAAGGAAGGAATAAATTGTGGAAACCCTTTAAAAGTTCACAGCACATGGAATAAATCAAACTGGAGGAGTTAACATATCGGCATTTATAATATCGACGGGTTTTATTATTTGTCACCACTCGAAATCCCCAATTGCGATAAGGCTTGTGGACTTGATGGACTATCGATTGCGATAAACGTGTGGACTCGAACATTTATTAGAAACGGCTTATTGAATATTGCATCCGCTCCATCGGCAGTAGGGGTATCGAAAATTTCACATCGTAAAGCCAAAGGGTTGTGATTGCAGGATTTTCATGAAGTTGCGATTGCAGGATTTTCATGAAGTTGCGATTGCATGAGTCTTATGAAGTTGTGATTGCGGGATTTTCATGAAGTTGCGATTGAAGGAGTCTTATAAAGTTGCGATTGCGGGATTTTCATGAAGTTGCGATTGCAGGAGTCTTATAAAGTTGTGATTGTGATAGAGTGGTGGACCTCGGACCGCCGATTGCGATAGTGTGGTGGACCCAACGAAGTTATCAAAACAGTTTAATATAATATCACATCCAGTAGGAGCAATCATCAATCGGCTATGTTATTGAAAGTTGTGATTGCGATTGAGGTAATTACGTGGATGTGGGACCGCATGTGGGCACAGCCTCTCATATGAAATTTTCTATAAATAAACAAGTCTATGAATAATTGATGAATATTCATAAGTCAGCCTCTCCCTACAATGAATGCGTCTCTTGGTTATTGGTGAGACTCATATAAATACGGGTTAAAACATCTCACCTCAAGCATCAATCTTGGCATTGTGCACAAAGTAGAATTGACAGTTCACAACTCGTGAACTCAAAGAAACAGAGAGAGCTGAAGGTCAAAGACAGAAGACAAAGGTCCAGCATTGAAGAAAAAAGCTGAAGGTCTAGCAAAAGGAAGGAAGTCGAAGGTCGAGCAAGTCTGTTGGTTGGGTTAATCTCTAAAAGGGCTCGTGAGAAGCAGTCACTCCGGAAGCAGTTATGTAGTGCAGACATCAATTTGCTACAAAGATCACAAGGACGAGGAGCAATGTAATACAATCAAAACATTCCTTGACAAACCAAAACTATAGGGTCGGAGCCCTTGGGGTTGGTGCCTCAGAATTGGAAGGATTGGTGTCCTTGGAGTTGGTGCTCCTAAACCCAAGGTTGGTGCCTTGACTAGATAGGGTCGGAGCCCTAGAGGTTGGAGTCTCATCAAAGTCCAAGTTGATTCTTGGAAAAATTCATCAGATATTGTATTCCACCTTTTTCTATATTTTAATAAAATCATTTCTTTGATTAAAATTGTAAAGAATCTAAATTGGTAATAATAACAATTGAAAAGAAATATTGATTCAACCCCCTCTCAGTATTTCCAACATTCTTGACCAACCACAGTGAAAGGGAAGGTTTATTGTATAAGAAAGAGTTGTTGCTTTAATTGCCATATCGTTTTGCATTATAAAGAGACATATGTCTGGTGGGCTTGTTTGTGAAAAGATAAAATACCTAGGTTTCTAAGAGAGCAAATGAATACAAAGTTGTCCCATGGTCCAATTCAATTTCGAGCTCCATCAAGAATTCTTTGAAGGACAATTAGAGAAAAGAGTTTATCTTGGGAAACACATTTGAATAGAGAAATGAAATCTTTTTTTCTGAGTTAAACAGCGCATATTCTATAGAGACATGAAATTTAACAAACATTATTTTCGATGAGAATTTGAGGGCTAAAGTGGTATATTTTGGGCTTTCTAGGTTTGTGCCTACTAAATCCACACATAGTTCCACAACTCTCCAAAGAATGCATAGTTACCTCGATCCAGATTACCACCAACAATGTTGTTGGCTTGGTCACAAGAGCAATGTGGTTACCAACAATGTTTTCCGCTCGTGATTTACACAAATCCCCAGAGAATGCATTATAGTTACCTTGATCCAGATTACCAACAATGATGTCAGCTTGGTCACAAGAGCAATGTGATTACCAACTGTGACAGCCCAACCCTGGTTTACTCATGAAAATGCAATGTAATATTTCAAAAAATATGTTAAAAGGGTTGAGTCAAAAAGAGACATGGATTCCAAAGTTGAGGAGGTGGCTTGCTTCGAATAGGTGAGGTTTCCTTATGCGGGAAATCTGGACTGTTTGCACAATGATTAAAGGTTGTTTGGGGTGCCTTTAATAAGTTGTTTTTCTAAATTAAATTAGGTTGCAAGAGAATTATTCAATCCCATGTTACTTGAGGACCTCAAGAAGGAAAAAAGGACAAGGAATTTACGAGGACGAGACATTGCAAGGCAGAAAGGATGAGGAAGTCAATCCCTGCACAGAAAGGTAGGCAGCAGAGGAAAAGGAGGGTTTTGGCCTCATCTAGACCGTCATCATTCCCGCATTCACTCATTCAAAAGAGCATCCATTCAGAAAACATTTAGCAAGTAATTGTTGAAGAGAAGATAAGACATCAATTCGGTTGGCATCACTGGCATGAAGATGGTCTCTCTTTGATGAGGAGAAATGCCTCTCGAGTCCCTATAAAGCCCAAGGGTGGAGATAGTTTTCTCTGGATTCCCTTCATGGTGTGGGTGGAGGATTATGTTATTGGATTCCTAGAGGGAGGACTTCTGAATCCTTTCGTGTTGTGATTTTGTCGTGGACTTTGAATTCCCCAAAGTGATTTTGCAGTGGTTTTGCAATGGGTTTTGGCAAGGTTAGGAGACTCTGGGCATGAGACCTCGAAGAAGGTTGGTGACCTTCGTTAAATAATCCAAACCTTGGAGGGACAAAAGATAAAAGGACAAAAACTCTTGGACTGGATGGGCTCTATGATGAGCAAGTAATGATTTTCATAAATAAACTAAACAAGTTGTGTAGGTATTAAAATTCATTCTAATAAACTAATTACAGTCCTAATTGGTATATTCACTTTGTGATCTATTAAAATGGAAGAAAACTAAATAGTTGGCATGATTAAACAATTAACAGTTGTAATAATTTGTGAATTTCAGAGGCCTATATATTACAGTTAGTGATCTGTTGTTTTGTTATAATCATGTACTAATTTGGATTGTTCATTGCAGATGGTCCATTATAGTAGCTCTGTACAGATCTAGAACATGGCATAATTCTACTATTTATCTATCAATTATTCCCTAAGTCATATCGGAGCAAGAGAAACAAATCGAGAATTAAAGAGTAGCTATCGGAAGTCATAGAAGTGGCAAGCTAAGAAAAAGCATATGCCCAAGAATATGATCCATATCAGAGGAACTAAGGAGAAATATCAAAGGAAGGAATAAACTGTGGAAACCCTTTAAAATTTTGCAGCACATGGAATAAAACAAACCGGAGGAGTTAACATATCGACATTTATAATATCGACGGATTTTATTATGTGTCACCGCTCGAAATCCCCAATTGCGATAAGGCTTTTGGACCTGACGGACTGCCGATTGCGATAAACATGTGGACTTGAAGATTTATTAAAAATGTCTTATTGAATATCGCATCCACTCCATCGACAATAGGGGTATCGAAAATTTTACATCGTAAAACCAAAGGGTTGCGATTGCGTGATTTTAATGAAGTTACGGTTGCAGGAGTCTTATAAATTTGCGATTGCAGGATTTTCATGAAGTTTCGATTGCAAGATTCTTATAAAGTTGTGATTGTGATAGAGTGATGGACCTCGGACCGCCAAATTTTGATAGTGTGGTGGAACCAACGAAGTTATCAAAACAGCTTAATATAATATCGCATCCAGTAGGGGCAATCGGCTATGTTATGAGCACGAATTGTAAAAGACCTCTGAAAGTTATGATTGCAATTGAGGTGATGACGAGGATGTGGGACCGCATGTGGGTACAACCTCTCATATGAAATTTTTTGTAAATAAACAAGTCTGTGAATAATTGGATGAATATTCATAAGTCGGCCTCTCCCTCCAATGAACGCGTCTCTTGGTTATTGGTGAGACTCATATAAATATGGGTTAAAACGCCTCACCTCAAGCATCGATCTTGGCATCATGCACAGAGTAGAATTGACAGTTCACAACTCGTGAACTCAAAGAAACAGAGGGAGCCGAAGGTCGAAGACAGAAGCTGAAGGTCCAACGTTGAAGAGAAAAGTTGAAGGTCCAGCAAAAGGAAGGAAGCCGAAGGTTGAGCAAGTCTGTTGGTTGGGTTAATCTCTAAAAGAGTTTGTGAGAAGTAGTCACTCCTGAAGCAGTTATGTAGTGCAGACATCAATTTGTTACAAAGATTACAAGGATGGGGAGCAGCGTAATACAATCAAAACATTTCTTGACAAAGAAAAACTATAGGGTTGGAGCCCTTGGGGTTGGTGCCTCATAATTGGAAGGATTGGTGTCCTTGGAGTTGGTGCTCCTAAATCCAAGGTTGGTGCCTTGACTAGATAGGGTCGGAGCCCTAGAGGTTGGAGTCTCATCAAAGTTCATGTTGATGCTTGGAAAAATTCATCAGATATTGTATTCAATCTTTTTCTATATTTTAATAAAATCATTTATTTGATTAAAATTGTAAAGAATCTAAATTGGTAATAATAACAATTGAAAAGAAATATTGATTCACCCCCCTCTCAGTATTTCCAACATTCTTGACCAACCACAGTGAAAGGGGAGGTTTATTGTATAACAAAGAGTTGTTGCTTTAATTTCCATATCGTTTTGCATTGTGAAGAGACATATGTTTGGTGGAATTGTTTGTGAAAAGATAAAATACCTAGGTTTATAAGAGAGCAAATGAATACAAAGTTATCCCATGGTCCAATTCAATTTCGAGCTCCATCAAGAATTCTTTGAAGGACAATTAGAGAAAAGAGTTTATCTTGGGAAACACATTTGAATAGAGAAATGATATCTTCATTTCTGAGTTAAACAGCCCATATTCTATAGAGATGTGAAATTTAACAAACATTCTTTTCGATGAGAATTTTAGGGCTAAAGTAATAGATTTTGGGCTTTCTAGGTTTGTGCCTACTAAAGGCACACATAGTTCCACAACTCTCCAAAGAATGCATAGTTACCTCGATCCAGATTACCACCAACAATGTTGTTGGCTTGGTCATAAGAGCAATGTGGTTACCAACAATGTTGTCGGCTCATGATTTCCACAACTCGCTAGAGAATGCATAGTTACCTTGATCTAGATTACCAACAATGATGTCGGCTTGGTCATAAGAGCAATGTGATTACCAATTGTGATAGCCCCAACCCCAGTTTACTCATGAAAATGCAATGTAATATTTCACAAAATATGTTAAAAGGGCTGAGTCAAAAAGAGACACGAATTCCAGATTTGAGGAGGTGGCTTGCTTGGGATAGGTGAGGTTTGCTTATGCAGGAAATCTGGACTGTTTGTACAGTGATTAAAGGTTGTTTGGGGTGCCTTTAATAAGTTGGTTTTCTAAATTAAATTAGGTTGCAAGAGAAGTATTCAAGCCCATTTTACTTGAGGACCACAAGAAGGAAAAAAGTACAAGGAATTTACGAGGATGAGACATTTCAAGGCAGCAAGGACAAGGAAGTCAAAAGAGCATCTATTCAGGAAACATTTAGCAAGTAATTGTTGAAGAGAAGACAAGACATCAATTCGGTTGGCATCATTGGCATGAAGATGCTCTCTCTTTGGTGAGGAGAAATGCCTCTCGAGTCCCTATAAAGCCCAAGGGTGGAGATAGTTTTCTCAGGATTCCCTTCATGGTGTGGGTGGAGGATTGTGTCATTGGATTCCTGGAGGGAGGACTTCTAAAGCCTTTCATGTTGTGATTTTGTCGTGGGTTTTGAATTCCCCAAAGTGATTTTGCAGTGGTTTTGCAATGGGTTTTGGCGAGGTTAGGAGACTTTGGGCATGAGACCTGGAAGAAGGTTGGTGACCTTCATTAAATAATCCAAACCTTGGAGGGACAAAACAAAAAGGACAAAAACTCTTGGACTGGATGGGCTCTATGATGAGCAAGTAATGATTTTCATAAATTAAGTAAACAAGGTGTTTAGGTATTAAAAGTCATTCTAATAAACTAATTGCAATCCTAATTGGCATATTCACTTTGTGATCTATTAAAATGGTAGAAAAATAAATAGTTTGCATGATTAAACAATTAACAGTTGTAATAATTTGTGAATTTCGGAGGCCTATGTATTACAGTTAGTGATTTATTGTTTTGTTATAATCATGTACTAATTTGGACTGTTCATTGCAAATGGTCCATCATAGTAGCTCTGTACAAATCTGGAACATGGCATAATTTTGTTATTTATTTATTAATTACTCCCTAACAGAGGAATTGCATGTTGTATGATTGGTACATATGATTTATTAAATACAATTGGAATACTAACATGGTTGTTTTTCCACATCGGGGATGACCATGGCAGCGCCATGAATGCAAAGTCCATGGTCATGAATTGTGTTCATTTATTTATCACATGAAGTATCTAACATTGTGTGATTGACAAGACATCACAAGCACTATAAGGCAGAGACAAAACACAACAATGAGGACTGGTATGGTGTAGTAAAAATCTGACCAGTCACAGCATGGAAGTGAAAGGGTTAGGGAAAACAAAGAAGAAAGATCAATTGACCAAGGGGGAGGGGATCACTCTCCAGATTGGTTGGATACTCTAAGAAGCCTAAGGGTTGAAGTTAGGAGCTTCAAGGCAGATAATGATAGGTTGATACAAGCTCAGGAGAGACAATTTGAGATTAATGCAGCCATTCTAAAAAGTCTCTTACATTTGTAGAGGCAAAGGTAGTTTGAGATGAGGGCCAGTCATAGAGACTAGAGGGGCCCTCGAGAAACATAAGATAATACAAATGGGGCATATGGTAGAATATCTAGGAAGAGGCATAGGCCTAAAAGTGAGGACATTGTGCGATGGAATGCATCATTGAGTACCCCAAGAGAAAGAGTCAGCACGTAGGTGCATCATTCTAGTAGACCATCTAATTCTGCTACTAGAAGGCATCACCATCACTCTCATCATCACCCTCATCATCACTAGAAAAGGAAGGAAAGGGATTGCATGCATGAGGAATTCAAGAATACAAGCCACCCACATTTTATGGGGATATGAAGAAACCAGAAGAGGCAAAAGCTTGGTTGCTGGGAATGAGGAAATTTTTTAGAGTTCGTGATTATTTTGAAAATATGGAGGTCAGGATTGCAACCTATAGCTTGGAAGGAAAAGCATATATGGTGGAAATATTTGAAGAATGTTAGAGACATTGTTGAAAAGGAGTTGACTTGGGATGAATTTGAAAATCTCTTCAGAGATCAATATTTGTCTGAGCGCTATTATGATGGCAAAGCAAAAGAGTTTTATGAACTCAAGATGGGACAAATGACAGATGTTGAGTATGTTACCAAGTTCTAGGAATTATTAACGTATGTGCCATATATCACGGAAGAAAAAGCCAAGATTTAGAGGTTCATTAGTGGGTTGCCTATGACATTCAAAGACATAATTAAGTTTTTGGAACCATGGACTATGAAGGATGCCATTAAAATGTTAAAAAACTACTATGAGTAGGAAAAATGCAAATTAGAAATCAAAAATGATTGTAAGACAAGGAACAACATTGGATTTAAGAAGAATTGGCCTAAGAAAAGTTCAAAAAATGGGGAAGGTAAGCATCCAACCCCTGTAAGAAGAATTGGCCTAAGAAAAGTTCAAAAAAGGGGGAAGGTAAGCATCCATCCCTTGCAAATCAATTTCAGCAAAAGGCTAATGTTCTTGTTAAGGGAAATGTGCAGTAGACAACACCAGAGAAGCATAAGTTTGAAGGAAGGGAGCAATTAAAATGTTGGACATGTACAGGAAAAAGGACTACCCACACTAGAAAACTATTGGACCAAATATTTACAATGCCCAAGAAGCTCACACAGTGGGAGAGGTAGCTCAAAGTCTGCCCATAATTTGTACATCCATAGACAACCGTCAGGCAGACAACCAAGCATCCATCATTGAGATGGAAGGTAAGTTGCACAATCAAATTGTTTTTATTCTAATTGATGCAGGTTCTAATTACAACTATATCAACCCAGAACTTGTAGAGAAATGCAATTTGGTCAAGGAATTGCATGGAGAACCATGGATGGTTCAATTGGAAACCGAAACAAAAAGAAATATTCACCATTGGGTGAGATCATGTGCATTCAAGCTCGATGGTATGCCCACCATAGGTCATTTGAATTTATTTCCATTTTGTGCATACAACATATTATTGGGCATGAATTGGTTGTAAATGCACGGGACCAAAGTGGATTGTTTTGGAAAAGAAATTGAATGCTCAAATGAGCAAGGAAAAAGAAGGGTTTTCTAAGGTAGTAGAAAGCCTACATCAGTGAGGATGATCACGGTTATGCAAGCCAAGCGTAACGGCAGAAAAGGGTGCATCTCGTTTGCAGTGCAAATATTAAGTGATGAGAAGGTTGGCAATGACACTAGGAGTGAGGAAAGTGAAATGTTGAACAAGTACCCAGTTCTACAGCAGTACATAAATGTGTTTTTAGTGGAAGTACTTAGATTACCTCCTCATAGAGAGACATATTTCTCTATTGAGTTGGTATTTGAAGCAACACGGACATCCAAGGCACCTTATAAGATCAGTGCCCCTGAGTTGGTGGAGCTAAAATTACAGCTAAAGGAGATGCTAGACAAGGGCTACATAAAGCCAAGCGTGTCTCCATGGAGAGCACCTATCTTGCTTGTAAGGAAAAAGGATGGAACCCTTAGATTGTGAATTGACTACAGGAAATTAAACAAGGTGACCATAAAGAACAGGTACCTATTGCTAAATATTGGTGATCTCTCTGATCAGTTGAGAGGAGTAGCAGCCTTTTCAAAGGTTGACTTGAGGTTAGGATATCATCAAGTGAGGATCAAAGAGGAGGACGTTCACAACGCTGCTTTGAGAAGAAGATATGTGCACTATGAGTTTGTAGTAGTACCCTTTGGACTTATTAATTCCCTTGCCACTTTTATGTGATTAATGAACAATGTGTTGTGTCCTTATTTGGACAAGTTTGTCATTGTGTTCCTTGATGACATATTAATGTACTCAAGGATAGAGGAAGAGCAAGAAAAACATTTCGATGTAGTGCTACAATTGATGAGGGAGCACAAGATCTAGGCAAAGCTCAGCAAGTGTGACTTTTTCCAATCACAGACACACTATTTGGGGAATATTGTCTCCAATGAAGGGATATCAGTGGACCCCGAGAAGATCAAGGCCATTATGGAGTGGCCAACACCAAAGAATGTGAATGAGATCAGATCATTCATGGGGTTGGCAAGCTATTACAGGAGATTTATCATAAATTTATCCAAGATAAGCCATCACATCACATCCTTGCAAACGAAGGGAAAGAAATTTGAATGGACAGCTCAGTGCGCAACAAGTTTTGAGCAACTAAAGTGATTTCTCACAAATGCACCAGCATTGAGAATCGCATATCCTGGCAACGATTTTGTAGTGTGCACAGATGCTTGCAAAGAAAGACTCAGTGGAGTCTTGATGCAAGAAAGACAGGTAGTATTCTATGGGTCAAGGAAATTAAATGAGCATGAGGTAAAGTATGTGACTCATGATATAGAATTGAAAAGGTGGAGACATTACCTCCTTGGTAGAAAATTCACTTATAATAGACCATAGTGGGCTCAAATATTTGTTTGAGCAACCTAAGTTGAATACAAGACAGGCTAGATGGATGGACACACTTAGTGAGTTTGATTTTGAAATTAAGTGTGTAAAAGGCGGAGAACAAGGTTGTTGACACACTTAGCAGAAGAATTCAAGCAACCATAAGCTCTTACAAATCGAACCTGGTGGAAAGGGTAAAAAAGGCAAGACAACATGATGAAAGATATTAGCAGATGAAAGAAAAGTTGTCACAAGGCAATGAGGATGAAGAATATCACCCCAATGATGACAACTTAATTAGATTCAAAAACAAAATGTATGTTTTGAATAATGAAGAATTAAGGAGGTTCATAATGAAAGAGTCTCATGTAAGGCCTTATTCAGACCATCCAGGGTATCAAAAGACCCTTACAACCATTAAAAAGTTCTATTATTGGCCAATTTTGAAAAAAGAAGTGGTTGATTTTGTGGCTAAATGTATAAAATTCCAGTAAGTGAAGGTTGAATGAAAGCATCCTGCAAGACTATTGCAACTGTTATAGCCCATTTCCATTTTACAATGGAAATGGGAGGTAATATCCATGGACTTTATCACGGGATTGCCAAAAACTTTTAGGCATCATGACGTGATCATAGTCGTTATTAATAGATTGAGAAAGGTTGCTCAATTTGTGGCTATCAAATCTACTAATTCAGCCAGTGAGGTGGCTCAAATTTTGATATAAGAAATCATGAGGCTACATGGTATCCCAAAGAAAATTATTCCAGACCGAGATGCTAAGTTCACTTCAATATTTTAGAAGGAATTGTTTGCAGGTTCAGGGACCGAGTTGGTATTTAGTACAACATATCATCCACAAAAGGATGGGAAAATGTAGAGGACAAATAAGATCCTCAAGGACATGTTGAGGATGTATGTAATGCATCAACCAAAAAAGTGGGAATAGTGCCTTCCACTTGTGGAGTTTGCATGCAACAATGGATACCAAGAATCCATCAAAATGAATCCATTTGAGGCATGTATGGGAAGAGTTGTAATATTTCTATAAGTTGGAATGATCCAGTGAATAGAGTCCAGTGAATTCGCAAGTGGCACGGGATAGGATATGCTTAATGTATATGCTGATTTTTGGATGGACGCTACTTATTTTTGTGTTGTATGGATGCAGATTCTGGATTCTCACATTCCTGCAAGCAGCAACGTGTCCCCAAGTAGAGCCATATGTTGACCTCTATCGGTCAACTACCCATGCAGTACACCCCCTTTTTCTTTGCAAGAAAGGGGCAGCACCTGATCAGCGTGTCCGTGCCATCCAGCAGTCATCAGCAGCTTGATCAATCTAATTGTAAACCCAGTCTGCATGTATTAATTGTAAATAATCTTAGCAGATATGAGTCGTGTATGTGAATTGCCTAGGTGGACCTAACTTTCTAGTGGTAATCTACGTCCCGGAAGGTTTTTTGTCTCACCGATCCATGGATCGGCAGAGTTTTCCTTCAAACCTGACCCCAAAGCCGGGATGGATTTTGTCATTGGAATTTTAGGAGAATCCTAGTGTGTTGATCTGCTAGATTATAGTTGTGTCGCAGAACTGGGTGATTTGTGAGGGTCTATGTTAAAGGGGTTTTCTCCCTTAAGATGTAAATTGTAAAAGTCATGATGTAATGTGTCCTGAGGGTCGAAAAATGTTTTAAATCCCCTCATGAGTCCTAAGTCCTAGGTCCTAGGTGATGTTTCCGAAGGCTTAGTTCGATGATCCATTTTAAAATGAATTAAGAAATTAAAAAATGAATAAAAATAATAAAATAAATAAAAATTAAAAACTGAAATAAATAATAAAAAATTAAAAAAAAATAAAGCAAAAACCCTAACTAATAAAATAATAATATTTTAAGTGAATAAATCGACGGATGAGATCAAGAGATGTCTTGATCCTCATCAACGGTCGAGATCATTTCTACATGGATCACTCGAACTAGCCGTTGGGATCATTTCCTTTAAATAGGGTGCTAGGGGTCATTTTCAGATCATAGAAGATCTGTGAGTCTAAGACTGAAGAAGCTCTCTTGTAAATCTGTTTCTGGTTAATAAAAGAAGACTTTGGAATCCATATCTTGTTGGTGTTACTCTCTTAAAATGTTGTGAGATTGTTTTAGTTTCTGCATATTTTATTTTCAGTCATTGATAATAGCTTTTTTAAGAGTATTGTGAGCACAGGTATCTTGTTCACTTGCTAGGGTTTGGGTGTTGTTAGGGTTTCTGAAGTAATGGCAGGTATCTCCATTACTCTCTGAGATCTAGCAGCATTTTTGCCCTCTTTACTGATGGTTGTTTTGAGCTGTGCAGAAAGCATTTTCTGAAGGAATTTTGTGGGCGTTCGGGGAAGTTCTCGGCTGAACCAGCCAACTCCCGCAAGCATTTTTTGCTGAGCCCAGTTGGATTTGATCCTGGGTCTATCATTCAGTTTTATTTTTCTGATTTGCATGAGAGATTTTCTGAAGTTTTTCACAGTGACAATCTGAAATTTCTGTTCTTTAAATATTTTCTGTGCTTATTGATGAATCTGGCTGCTAAGGGGCCAAATTTGTAAATTAATCAGCTGTCTTAGGGTTTCAGAATTTTCTGATCTAGGGTTTTAATTTTTGCCTTATGCAGTTTTCATTAGGGTTTTCAGTTTTGGTTTGAGGCATATATCATTTCTTGGGTGATTTTGTCCATTGCAGGTACAGGGTTATCTTTTCGGTAGCAAGGGTTTTGTAGCTTTCAAGTGCCTGCAATCTTTCTTCTGTTCTGTCCACCGTCGGAAGCTGGAAAACACAGTCAACACTCAGGATTAACACCACAAAAAACGTTGTTGGTTCTGCGTTGAATGATTGTTACTCCAGGTTGGCGTCCAAAGAAAAAAAAACGATTTCAAACAGTGTAGCTCAGTCTCAGCGTGAATAAGTCTCTGTGGTTTGAAACCTTTCCGCGCGGGCGTCAGGATTTTGGATCAAGTTTCAATCTTGTGTATGGTGGCAACGAAAATTTGCTGAGAGCTTTCCAACGTTAGTCTGCTATGCTCACCACCGGCTCAGCGTTTTTTGGGTTTTACGATACCTGTACCCGCAAATAAGAAAAAAAAAAAAATCTCATCAACGCCGCAGCAGCACGTTATTTCATCCAGCGTAAGAAGGTAACTGTGCGTATCTGCGTGTGGTCATCAGGGTGATCCGTCGATTTATGAACTGTATCTGAAATTTACATCCGTAGCAGGGTCACGAAATTTGCAGGTAAACTCTAAGCGTTTCCAAATTTTCAATCACCGCTAAAAATTCGTGTGTTTCTGAGCTCGAAAATCTGTCAACGGGCCATTAATCGTGAAGTTTTTCTCCGCCTGTATTTTTCTTGTTTATGGCTAGGGTTTCCCTGTAAAAATTTCAGGCCGGGTCGCCTTCCTCCCGTGGCTCAGTATCTCTGTTCAAACGTTTGGGTTTTACGATTACGTATATGTGTGCATAGTTTTGATTACGTTTAGTTCAGGTTTTGTTAGAGTTAAAGTTTTTCTATAGTTTTATTTCATATTTAAAATAGATTTCAATTAGTTTTTTTAGCTTAACTTTGGTTAGATTTTAATTTTAGATTTTAATTTAAATTAACGTAGATTTTATTTTGATTTTAATTTACATTTAGTTTAGGTTTTGTTTTATTTAGATTTTAACTTAGTCTTTTAAATTTTGTTTTTAAATATAAAATATAAAAAGGTTAATTTTTTTTTAGTTAGTTTTTTAATGTGTTAGCCTTAGTTTTATTTTTTTTTATAGTTAGATTTTAGATTTAGGTTTTAGGAGATTTAATTTTTAATTTAGGAATTAACTTTTGATTAAATAGTTTAATTTTAGTTTTAATTAAAAAAAAAAAAAAAAAATTGAAAAGGTATAAAAATTTCGTGGAAAATTATTTTTGCCAGATTCAGTTGTTTTCAATTATTATCTTTCATGCTGAGATCTAAAATTTTCAAGTCGAGACACGAAATTGATATCTGGTTAATAATTTACGATTCTCGTGGTGGTTTTAAGCATTTATCTTTTCGAAGTTTTCAGTTGCTGGATATCGTTTTGGTCATGTGATTTAGCTGATGACAAATGATTGCTGGTCACGGTTTATTTTTCTATATCATTTAACAAGTAATCATTTTAATAACAATCTCTTAAGGCACTGGTCTGCTAACTAATCAAATCATTTTAGTGCTTATCTTAATCGTGTCTCGTGTCTCCCAACCAACTGGTCGACAGTTGGTCTCATCATCTCACAGGGACTACCCCCCTTAGCCGCGGGAGACAGGCTTAAACGGAGGGATCGGGGATAAGAGTGACAGCCCCCAGTCTGAGCGTTGTCGTGTCAATCTGCGCGACAACAGGCATAAAAGCTATGCAAACCAGCATAGGGTGCATAAAGAGTTCCAAGTTGGGGAACATGTTTTTTTTAGAATAAAACCCAAGAAGAGTTTCTTAAAAATTGGGTCATGTGGCAAGTTGGCACAATAGTATTGTGGGCCTTTTGAGATCCTTGAGAAAATTGGACCAAGGGCCTATAGGGTGATTTTACCTCCATCAGTCAAAGTTCATGATATTTTCCATGTTTCTTTCCTTAAAAGATATGTGCAAGATTTTAATCATGTGATTGATTGATCTATGCTACAAGTGTAACCAGAGGGAGAGTTCCAGCCAGAGCCATTCTGCATTCTAGACCAAAGGAGTCATGCTTTGGAATCGAGCCATACAGCAAGTCAAAGTGTAGTGGAGGCACATTGGGCCAGGGGAAGCCACATGGTAAATCGCTAACTCCATGAGAGCAGCATATCCATTTTTGTTTATTGGATGGAGCAAATGTGTGTATGTTTGGACATACTATATAGAGTTGCACATATAAAGCTCCATAAGGTAGTATGTGTTTTTTTATCTTGTTTCCATGTGTTTCATATGAGTAGAAGAACATTGAGGGTAGTGTTCCCTCAAAGGGGAGGGGTTTGTGACAACCCGAACCCGAGTTTCCTCATGAAAATGCAATGTAATATTTCACAAAATATGTTAAAAGGGTTGAGTAAAAAAGGGACATGGATTCCAGAGCTGAGGAGGTGGCTTGCTTGGGATAGGTGAGGTTTCCTTATGTAGGAAATATGGATTGTTTGGACAACCATTAAAGGTTGGTTGGTGCCTTTAATAAGTTGGTTTTCTAAATTAAATTGGGTTACAAGAGAAGTACGTAGGCCCATGTTGCTTGAGGACCACAACAAGGAAAAAAGGACAAAGAATTTATGAGGACAAGACATTGCAAGGTAGCAAGGACGAGGAAGTCAATCTTGCGCAGAAATGAAGGAAGCAGAGTAAAAGGAAGTCAATCCTCTAACTAAAAACTAAATTTATCTAATTTTAAATACAATAAAATGGGAAATAACTTATTTCTATCTAAACATTTATTTGATGATAATATACCATTAAAATTTATTTACCACAAATTAAATAAGTAAGAATCTCATTGCAACCATTTACATAAGTAATCAATAAATAGAAGAATACATATTCCAATAGCTTAGTTGATATGCTCTTAAGCTCCTGGCTCTATTGGGATGCTCCTCTTGACTACCTGACTGGATTTTCCTCCCATCCAATTAGGAAGTATTTCCTATCCCAGGAACCTCCACAGGTTCCCTAGCCCTCCGAGCCCAAGTCCAACCAGATATAGTATGTCCAAGTTAAACAAACACTCTCCTTCTCTCCCTTCTCTTTTCTCCACCTTCCTCCCAAAACAAAATCCTCCAAAACTACAACCAAAACCAAGACCAAGGATCCCCCTCTCCTCTCATCATCCTTCCCCTTTTATGCCTCTTCCTCCCATCCACCTCAACCACCTATCATTAATGTCATAACTACCCCCTCATCCTTTCTTTTGACTTTTCTTACCATATCTTCTCCCAAGTAAATTTGAGAGGACATTTTGGGGAGAAGATATGGATATTTAATTTGGTAATTAATTAAGGAGGATCATATCTTCTTCCAAGTAAATTTGAGAGGACATTTTGGGGAAAAGATATGGATATTTAATTTGGTAATTAATTGGGGAGGACCATATCTTCTCCCAAGGAGATTTTGAGAAGACATTTTGGGGATAAGATATGGATATATAATTTGGTAATTAATTGGAGAGGACCATATCTTCTCCCAAGGATATTTTGAGAAGACATTTTGGGGATATGGATATTTAAATTGGAATAAATGGAAGGAGACCATACCCTATCAAAATTTAAATTTGAGAAGACAAGTTTGGAATTGAATAATAACAATAATAAAATTTATATCAGTAATAAATTTACAGTTTCACCAATGTAGGTATGTACCAATATTTCTTGATAATTATAAGTCAATATTTTCAGGTAATTTAAACACTAATACAATTTGCATGATAAGATTAAGTAGGGCATTACATACACCCCTCCTTCAGAAAACTTCGTCCCGAAGTTCGAGTGAAAAAGTTACAAGGAGTTCGAAGCACTTTGACAATAAGGCATAACAAAATAGAGAGAGAGAGTTATAATAGTAAAATTTGATAAGTCATACAATGACACCACGTCCCATCAAGAGTCTCCAACTATTCTATATCCTCCTATCCTTCCTAACCTACTTCCATTCCCACCTTATCAATCCTTTGTTGCTATATACTGTGGCAACGGATATACCAATCTAACCACTGATAAAACCAATATGGCGGACGCATCGACTATATCGACCTAACTTCCCTAGCAGGCAACTGGAAATCATCATCACGTGTCTAGGGGGAGTGTTTCCATCACTGCCCTCCCATGATTCCAGGTTTGGAGGTTACACAGTGGGAAATGCCTCCACCCCTCCTTACAACTAGGGTCAACACCCTAATATGGACCACACTACAGCGCTGGTTGGGTACTTGTCATCGAATAATCCAATCAGGTAGTCTTGTCACCTGCCATTTACATTTTACCCATGTCATAAGAGTGCATATCAAGTAGATACAGAATGTAACAAAACAATTTACATCATATCTTTCCTCATTAGATGCCTCGACCTTCCCCAATGGAAGAGTAGATCTTGGCTATCATATAGTTTTTCCCAATCTGCAGGTTAGTTCTCATTCATGCATACATATAACAACAAAATATATATAGATAAGTGACCTTAAACATCATGTTATTAAGTCTAGTATCCACGTGTCAATTTTGTAATTTATACTAGAAATAAATCTTACATTAGATAAATCATAATTTCACTAAGCCATTCATTAGATAATTCATATCCACTTAAGCCATACATGAAACAACAATAACTATAATAAGTCATGCACTAGATAAATCATCACCAAGTAAGTAATACATTAGGTCATACATCAAACATTTCCATCATCAATACCTAATCCATCTAATGATTTATATAAGTAGTTTCACATGTCCAACTAAATGCATCAATATTACATAGCGTTCATAAATAAATAACATAGAACTGTGAAATAGAGCCTTAGCATAGGTACCTATCTAAGTCAAAATGGGCATCACAGATGTTCGAAAAGTGAGGGGTAGTCACGATGCATAGTCTCTGCATCCTCCCAGGTAGCAGATCCTGGGCTATACTTGTCCCACTAAACCTTAACATGGTCCAACATGCGACGTCTGAGCTGTTGAACCCTACGATCCAATATGCATAATGGTTCGACCACTATGGTTCCCATGTTCGAGACCTGCAATTCCATCCAATCTATTTTGTGAGATTCATCAAAAACATAATGTCGTAAAATAGATACATGAAAAACATCATAAGTTTTATGCAAATGGGGTGGCAGTACAAGATTTAGGCAACTGGTCCAATCTTCTCCTTAATCCTAAAAGTTCCTACGAATAGAGGTAACAACTTCGTCCCTTTCCCAAACCAAATGGTGCTTTTGTTGGGTCGGATACGAATAAAAACTTGGTCCCCTACTTCATAATTGTGATCAATCCTATGTGAATGGGCATAACTCTTTTGTCTATCTTGTGCTACCTTTAACCTTTGTCGAATCTGTCTTACCTGTTCCTCCATTTATTGAACTAATTCTGGCCCAACTATTACTCGGTCCTCTAAATTTTCCCAACTCAATGGCGCCCTACATGGCCTTCCATATAGAGCTTGATAAGGAGGCATCCCAATTGAATTGTGGTAATTGTTATTATAAGAAAACTCTACCAATGGTAAGTACCTTTCCCATTGAGTCTGATTATCCATGACGTACATTCGAAGCATGTCTTCCAAAACCTGGTTTACTCTTTCAATCTACCCATTTGTTTATGGATGATATGCAATGCTTAGGTTCAACTGAGTCCTTAGTGCTAACTGCAAACTTGTCCAAAACCTAGATGTAAATCGAGAGTCTCTATCAGAAATGATCTTTGTGGGTAACCCATGTAGTCGAATAACTTCACTTATAAAAACTCGTGCCACATCAGTAACATCGTAAGTGTCTCTTATTGGAATGAAATGGGCACTTTTGGTCAATTTATCAACTATAACCAATATAGCATTGTGCCTCTATGACGTGAGTGGCAAACCCACAACAAAATCCATAGAAATTACCTCCCATTTAGACATAGGGATGTCATGTGGTTGTAGGAATCCTATTGGATGGCGATGATCAGCCTTTACTCGTTGACATTCAAGACATTTGGCGACAAACTAGACTATATCATGCTTCATGCCTGCCCAAAAGAAGAGTTTCTTCGTGTCCGCGTACATCTTCTTCACTCCAGGTTGTGCACAATAGAGTGCTATATGTGACTCTTCAAGGATTGTCCTTCTTATACATCCTTCCTTAGGTATGTAGATTCTCCCTTGAAATCTCAATAGTCCATCTAGTTCAAGGACATATCCCTCAAACTTTGGTTCTATCTGCTTCCCACTCTAGAGTGTTGAGATAACCTTTAGATACCAACTATCTTCAAAGAGTTTCTCCAACACACGCTCCCTCAAATTTACCTTTAGGGCTACTAGGGAGAAGGCTCGTGGCCTCCTGCTTAGTGCATCAGCCACCACATTCTCCTTTCCCTTGATGTATGAGATCTCAAAATCATACTCACTCATGAATTCGCTCCACCACCTTTGTCTAGCATTCAAATCCCTTTGAGTGAAGAGGTGCTTCAGGCTTTGATGATCTGTTCTTAACTCAAATCTTCTCCCAACGAGGTAGTGTCTCCACAGTTTCAAAGCTAACATCATTGTTGCTAACTCTAAGTCATGGGTAGCATACAACTCTTCATGTTTCTTCAATTTTCTAGATGTGTAAGCTATTAATCCACCTTCTTGCATCAATACTGCTCCCAATCCTTGCTTTGAAGCATCGATGCAAACAGTGAAGTCTTTTTCCATGTCTGGTACTCGAAGGATCGATGCACTAGTTAGTAACCTCTTTAGTTTTGTGAATGCAGTGTCACATTCATATGTCCATTCATACCTGACCCCCTTTCGTTGTAATGTGGTGATGGGTTTTGCAATCCTTGAAAACCCTTCCACAAACCTGCGATAATACCCTGCTAGCCCCATAAAACTACACACCTCATGAGCATTTTTCGGTATGGGCCAATCCATTATGGCCTTTACCTTTTCCGGGTCAACTGAAATCCCTTCTCCTGAAATGATGTGCCCAAGGTAATGAAATTTCTTCTAAAAGAAGGAACATTTTGACAATTTTCCATACAATTGATTTTCCCTTAAGCAAGTCAATACAACCCTTAGGTGCTTTTCATTCTCCTTTTCATTCTTGGAATACACAAGAATGTCGTCCAGAAAGACTTGCACAAATTGGTCCAAATACTTCCTAAACACACCATTCATGAGGCTCATGAATACTGTTGGTGCATTGGTCAAACCAAATGGAACAACTACGAACTCGTAGTGCCCAAACCGAGTTCGAAATGCAGTTTTTGAGATGTCACCTTCCTTAATCCTCAATTGGTGGTATCCAAATCATAGATCGATCTTTGAGAAAATCGTTGCTCCCTTCATTTGATCAAATAGGTCATCTATTCTAGGTATCAGGTACCTATTCTTTATTGTGGCTCTATTCAAGTCCCTATAATCTATGCATAGCCTTAAGGAACCATCCTTCTTCTTGACAAAAATCATTGGTGCACCCCAAGGTGAAATACTAGGTTTGATAAATCCCAAGTCTAAGAGATCTTTTAATTGCATCTGCAACTCACAAAGTTCGGGAGTTGTCATCCTATAGGGTGTCTTAGATATTGGTTCTGCACTAAGTGTTAAGTCAATTGTGAAATCTGTCTCCCTTACAAGAGGTAATCTAGGCAATTCCTTAGGAAAAACATCCTTGAATTCTGACAAAATTGGGTGTTGATCTCGGGAGGGTCCTTTCTAGTCACTTACAACCTTGACTACATATAGCTTGCAACCTTGTCAGAGACAACGTTTTACCTTCATCATGGATATGAATCGTAGTGACACTCCTCTCTTGATTCCACAAATCTCAATTGGCCTACCTTCATCATCTAAACAAATCACCTTCTTGAAACAGTCTACCAAAGCTCGATGAGCTTCTATCCAGTCCATTCCAATAATTACATCATACGTCCCCAATGTTGTGACATATGCCTTCAACTTAGTTATACACACCCCGAGGTTTACTTGACATTGGTCAACACTAGGCCCTACTGCTTGTTTTATCCCAGAAGCCATTTCAACTTGATTACAGTCATCGTGCTCATAGACTACCAACCCACATTTTTCTAATGCAACGAGTGAAATGAAACTATCTGTAGCACCTGAATCAAACAAAATTTTAAAGTTTACTTTGTTTATCATACCTGAGGTTTCTACCACGGCAGACTGGTGTTTTACTCGTTGGTTATCAACTACTACATAGATTCGAAGGTGGCTACTTTCTCCCCCCGTTGGTGCTTTTCTTTCTCTACGGTTGTTACTAGTTTGTAACTTAGGACAGTCACGCTGGTAATGAGGTCCCCCGCATCCCCAACAAGTGATGTGTGGTAGACCTTGAAGCGAATGTTGTGGAGTTCTTTGGAAAGAGTTCCTTCCCTTGGGACCCCTGCCCCTACTTGTTTCTCCTCGCGTATGACCTTGATTTGCACATTCCCTTGAACCCGCGGGTGAAGCTACATTAGTAGCCATTGAAATCCCCACTTTTGGTGCTCTAGTTACAACCCTGTTTCCATATGGTGATGGCCTCAAACTTCCTCCGCTGGGGAAGGTACGAGGGGCCTTCCCCATAAACCTTGGTTGTTGTGGAAAAATGGTTTTGTTTCCACCCTTTAAGTCTAAGTGTTCTTCAACATAACGAGCATGTTCCACAGCTTTTGCCACTGAGGATGGTTTCCACATCCACACGATTGCCCTAATCTTAGGGTTTAATCCATAAATGAAATGATCCGCTTGGTGCTGGTCAGTATCCATGTAGGAGACATACTTGACCAATTCCATGAATCTAATCTCATATTCTTCTACCGTACAATTTCCCTGTACCAAGGCATGGAAGGCTCCTATCTGTTGTTCTTTATAATATGCTGGTAGGTACTTTTTCCTAAATCTCTCCTCAAATAACTCCCAAGTAACTGTGTCAGGAGTGAGGTGTAGTTGACGCTCTAAGTTACCCCACCAAGCCAGAGCACTATCTCTGAGTTGGAAAATTTCTTTTTTAGCTTTTGAATTGGAATTATAATCCCTTAGTGTGAAGCACCTTTTCATTCCTTCTAACTAGGCTTCTGCTCGTTCGTTGGCACGACCTCCAGCAAACTTTAGGAGCTTAATATTTTGGAGCTCCCTAGTAATGTCCTCGATTGGAGGTCCTCTATCAGAGTCTCTTGATCCCTCGAGATTTCCTAACCTTGATGGAGGGTGTTCTTCTTCCACTTCAATTGTTTGGTGCCCTTTTAAAGTCTCATTAATTGCTTCTAGGGAATGCAAGATGAGAGTTGGCTCCGGTGAAGGTAATGGGTTATTTGTAGGTCATTGTGATGACCCTCCTTAACCTTGATTTCTTCGTGTCCTCACCATTTTGAATTGTTCAAATATCCATATGATATGTAAGACTTATTAGCACAACTTAGGGCCTTGTCAATTCTTACTCAGCTCACACATGTTTTGCATAATGATAGGTGCAAGTTTTCCTTTTGTTATGCTTGTAAACGACTATTTCTAATATTGAGAAGATAATCATGGGTCTACTAAATCCTCTCCCATTGCTATCTAAGCAAGTGCTACCATGCACTGCTAGTCACCCTCAAATATCTTTAGATATCCCTAAACAATCATCCTAAATCCATCTTATATATTTTGAGAATTCACATAAACATTAACTTACCATTTTTAATCACATTATTAACTAGTTGTCCTCTTTAAATTCCATCAACAATGTTAGATTAGTTTTCAAAGTGGATGGCTAGTTGTCTCAATCAACTCAATATTGACATTATTGTTAGATGTATACTATCCAATTGATGTATGTAGAATCGCTAGTGCTACATGTTTTAAGATAATAATATTGTATATTGTAAGAGATTCTAACATACCAATCAATTGTTGTTCACATTTGACAACTTGGCTAGTTGTCTCAATCAACTCAATATTGACATTATTGTTAGATGTATACTATCCAATTGATGTATATAGAATGGCTAGTGCTACATGTTTTAAGATAATAATATTGTATATTGTAAGTGATTCTAACATACCAATCAATTGTTGTTCATATTTGACAACTTTAATGTATTAAAATCTACTAAAAGAAAAGAGAAATATGTGTGGTGCAATGCAATGGAGTTGGGTGTTAAAGTTTTAGAAAATAAGTTTTTTTTTGTTAACTACTCAAAACCCCTACATTCCCATATATATATATATATATATATATAATCTATTTTAAATTCAATAACATTATCTTCTACCTTATTTACTATAATATTTAAAAATTCTAAGTTCTCAATTAACAATTATATAAATTATTTATTATTTGGTTTATGACAAGTTTGATATATATAAAGTTTGATAGGGTTCTTATCCACTGATCACTTTTCATTTCACAAATTTGGACCAAGCATAATTGTTATCAATACTTTATATATGTTATCAAGGAACACCTCTTCTGTTCTTAAATGAAATGGAGCATATTTACATTTAAATAAGGTAACAATTAAAGATAAAGGTTCCCATCCTCCATTCTTTTTATAATATGAAGTAAAAAAAATCCGTTTTACTCATGTATAATTTTTTATTAATTCTATTTTATTAATCTTATTGGGTATTTAAACTATCTTATTCATATCCCATATTGTCTAATAAATAAACTTTTGAATATGCATAGTTAAGAAAAGATTTTAAAAAGATAATTAAAAGGTACAAAATCATGGGAGATATAACTATAATATAAAACAATGAGATTTATTAACACTTATGAAGCAGATTGAAGCAGAAGTTTAGGATCGAGAGATATTTTCTTTTGTTTCAAGAAGAAGTCAGTGATTTTTATACGATCGACCAAGGGCTTCAATGATTTAAAACCCGAAGAAACAGGTTATATATTTATCAGACCTAGGACCACGTTTTGGATTTTGACACTTCCAGCAGGATTTTTTTATTTTTTTTAAGGGCTTCTGCGATATGCTTCTTCGTGATGCACCCATTGGGATCGTGTCTCAGACTCCCAACATTATGGACCTTGTCAAATGTGATGGGGTTGCTTTATTATATGGGAAACGCCTTTGGCTTTTGGGGACCACTCCTACTGAGGCTCAGATATTGGATATTTCAGATTGGCTCCTCGAGCATCACAGAGATTCCACTGGTTTGAGTACTGACAGTCTTGCAGAAGCAGGCTATCCAGGAGTTGCGTCACTAGGTGATGCAGTTTGTGGAATAGCCGCAGTCAGAATTACCTCCAAAGACTTCTTATTTTGGTTCAGGTCTCACACAATGAAAGAAATAAAATGGGGAGGTGCTAAACATGATCCCAATGATAAAGATGATGGCAGGAGAATGCACCCTCGGTCATCATTCAAATCATTCCTGGAAGTTTAAAAGGCGAAGTCTTCCTTGGGAGGATGTCGAGATGGATGCCATCCATTCATTGCAACTGATTCTGAGGGATTCCTTTCAAGATATTGATGACAGTGACAACAAAACCATGATACATTCACAGCTAAATGACTTGAGGCTTCAAGGAATAGATGAACTAAGTGCAATGACAAATGAGATGGTACGGTTAATTGAAACTGCAACTGTGCCAATTTTGGCAATCGATTCTAATGGACTCATAAATGGATGGAATACTAAAGCAGTTGAACTCACAGGATTGTTGGCCGATGAAGTTATAGGGAGGCCTTTAATTGATCTTGTTCAACATGACTCGGTTGAAACCGTGAAACAATGCTCTACTTGGATTTGCAAGGAGGAGAAGGAGCCTGCAAACTGCCTGCAACTACTTGGAAATGCTTGAAAGCATTTGGCATGCATCCAGCGCAAGACTACATAACTCATCCAATATAGATCAGCAAAATTTTGAGCAACAAAAAAGAACAAATTCCTTTTTAAAGTAGAGAATGGGCCCTATCATAAAGATGTAACCTATGGGGAGGCAGCACATAAAAAGAATGATGCGGTCAAAATGAGACATTCCAAATGTGCTTTCTTACAACAGGAGAAAGAAGGTGCACCCTACAACCCTACAAACTTAACAAATATTGGGCCTCCCCGTATGGAACCCCAAGCTTCCCAACCGTGAGATGCATTTCACACCCAGGTTTATAGACGGATATTTGTAGTTAACACAGATAGGGTTTTGTTATGAAACCAGCTCAAGAAAAAGATAGAAAAGATAGATCAACGCTCTAAAATTCAGCCTCTTCGAGGGGGCAACCTCCTTTACATTACATAAATGAACAATTCTTGGATGATACAAATGACAAAACCTCTTTTCTATATATAGGAGTCTAAGGAATCACAATATAATCCAACCGACCTAACAATAATAATATAAAGCCACAAAAATAACAATAGAGGGATTCTATGGGGCACAGTAATAACAATATGGGGGCAATAGGGGCACAACAATATTAATAAGGGGTATAACTACAATAGTAATGGGGTAATCACTAGTATTATAGGGACCCAACATGCCCCTCTCCTTCAAAAAAGTGTTGTCCTCAACGCTTGAGTAGTTCTGGATACTTCTGCATAAAATTCTCATCCTCCCATGTGGAATCTTCAGCGGATAAGTTCTTCCACTTGATAAGATACTCTGAAATTGATCGATTTCGTAGCTGTCGAGTTCTTGTTTCTGTGACTGCTTCCGGTTCCAATATAATTTTTCCTTCCTCGTCAAGTTCTGGCAATATTGTTTGAACTGGGAGCTTGTCACCTATAACCTTCTTTAAACATGAAACATGGAAAACTGGGTGCAATCGAGAAGCTGCAGGAAGCTCCAATTTGTATGCCATAGTACCAATCTTTTGCAACACCTTGTACGGACCATAATACTTTGGTGATAATTTATTATCCTTCTTAGCTTGCTTGAGGGACATTTGCTTATATGGTTGTAGCCGTAGGAATACCCAATCACCTACATCAAAACTTCTTTCACTGCGATGTTGATCTGCCTGTTGTTTCATTCTATTCTGTGCCAACACGAGGTTATCCTTTAAGAGTTGGAGGACTTGTTGTTGATGTTCGATGTGATGTTCCACTGCTTGAACCTTAGAATTTTCTCTTAAATATGATGTGATGGATGGTGGTTGATACCCATAAAGTGCCATAAATGGGGTCATTTTTGTTGCTGTATGGAAGGAAGTGTTATACCACCATTCAGCCAGAGGCAACCATTTGACCCATTGTGTCTGTTTATCAGATACAAAGCAACGAAGATATCCTTCCAAACATTTGTTTACTATCTCAGTTTGCCCATCAGATTGAGGATGATAAGATGAGCTATGAGCTAACTGAGTACCAAGACAAGAAAATAATTCTGTCCAAAAATTTCCAGTGAAAATGGGATCTCTGTCACTTACAATAATCTTTGGGTTTCCATGTAGCTTTTGAATTGTTTCCATAAATGCAGTAGAAACTGTACTGGCTTTAAATGGATGTGATAATGCACAAAAGTGTGCATACTTGGTAAGTCTGTCAACTACCACCATGATGACACTCTTTCCCTCAGACTTGGGTAAACCTGTGATAAAATCCATTGAAACCTCCTCCCAACGTTGGCTTGGAATGGATAAAGGTTGTAATAGACCCGGTGTCTTAATTGTTTCAACTTTATTTTGTTGGCAAACCAAACATTCCGCCACAAACTTTTGAATATCTGATTTAAGGCCATCCCAAAAAAATTCCTTCTTAACCCTGTGGTAAGTTTTTAAAAATCCTGAGTGCCCTCCTAAGGGAGAAGTGTGCAATTCCATAAGAATCTTTTGTTTTAGCTGGGAATTCTTACAGAGGTATAAGCGATCTTTGTACCATAACGAATCATTTTGCCAGCTAAATGTATCAGACGTACTGGAATCTTGTTGTAACTTTCGAATAAGTGCCCACACTTCTTCGTCATTCTTCCATTCCTCCCTTGCTTCGTTTATCCAATCTGGTTGGATAATAGAAATGGCGCACAACAATGCTTCCACATCCTCATCCTTTCTTGAGAGTGCATCTGCCACCACATTTTGCTTCCCTTTTTTGTAGATGATTTCAAAGTCATAACCCAACATCTTTGTGACCCACTTTTGTTGCTCTTCAGAGGATAATCTTTGTTCTAAAAAGTATTTAAGGCTATCATGATCCGTTTTTACCTTGAAGTGTCTTCCCATTAGGTAGGGTCGCCATTTCTTAAGTGCATGGAGTATTGCCAACATTTCCTTCTCATAAATAGCTTTGCTTAAAAACTTTCCCTTGATTGGACGACTTTCAAAAGCAATGGGTCTTTCATCTTGCATTAGAACAGCACCAATTCCATTTCCTGAAGCATCACATTCCACAATAAAGGTTTTTGTGAAGTCCGGTGTAGCTAAGACCGGTGCTTGGCACATTGCCTCTTTAAGATGTTCAAAGGCCTTTGTTGCTTCCGAAGTCCATGAAAATGCATCTTTCTTCAATAATGTTGTTAGAGGTGCTGCTATTCTCCCATAATTCTTAACAAACTTGCGATAATACCCTGTCAACCCAAGAAATCCTCGCAGATGCTTTATGGATGTGGGGATTTTCCATTCCTTAATGGCTTTAATTTTGCTAGGGTCTACCTTAACTCCTTCATGAGATACAATATGACCCAAATATTCCACCTCCTGGACTCCAAAGAAACATTTGGATCTTTTTGCATATAATTGTTTCTCCTCCAATAGTTGTAGCACCCTGTCAACATGTTCAACATGATCCTTCCAAGACTTGTTGTAGATTAGTATATCATCAAAAAATACTAACACAAATTTTCTAAGGAATGGTTTGAAAATTGAATTCATCAAACCTTGAAATGTTGAAGGTGCATTGGTAAGGCCAAAAGGCATGACCAAAAATTCATAATGACCCTCATGAGTTCTAAATGTTGTTTTCGGAATGTCTTCAATCTTCATTCTGATTTGATGATATCCTGAACGAAGATCCAACTTGGTGAAGTAAATTGATCCATGCAATTCATCCAGTAATTCATCAATGACAGGAATGGGGAACTTATCTTTAATAGTGAGCTTGTTGAGCTCCCTATAATCCGGACACATGCGCCATGATCCATCCTTCTTGTGCACCAATACTACTGGAGCAGAGAAAGAACTTTGACTCGGTTGAATTATACCAGCCTCTAGCATTTCTGCAACCATACGTTCAATTTCACTCTTTTGGACATAGGGATATCTGTACGGCCTGATGTTTGGAGGAACACTTCCTGGAATCAGATGAATAGCATGATCATGATCACGCATAGGTGGGAGACCTTTGGGAGTCTCAAATACCTTGGAATGATTGTCCAAGACTTTTTGGAGATCTGGAGAAATAGATGATTCCAATGTGGAAACATCTAGCGAACATAATTGTGCAATTACACCTCTTTGCTCCTTTTTTAGAAGCTTTGTCATACCATTAGAGCTGATTATCTTTCCTGGTTTCCCTGCAATACCCCTTAATTCAACTTCCTTTCCTTCCGTAGAAAATTTGATGAAAAGTTCTTGAAAATTAAAAGCTATTGTACCCAAGGATTGTAGCCATTGGACTCCTAGTACAACATCAGCACCTCCCATTGGAATGGAAAGCATTGGGCTAGTCAATACATATTCTCCCATGGATAGCTTGATATTATGGCACTTTCCAGAGCAATTTATTGTTCCTCCATTTGCAATCATCACTTGACACTCTGGTGCTGGATATAGGAAGCAATTCAATTCTTTTGCTACCTTACAATGAATAAAATTGTGGGTGCTTCCTGAATCAATCAACACTATTACCTTTTTCTTCTTGATTTGTCCTTCTATCTTGATGGTTTGAGGAGTGGTAATTCCCGCCAATGCATTACAAGATATGGTCGGATTTATTTGTTCTTCATCTAGGCTTTGTTCCTGGAGTATATCCTCTTCTTTTGACCTTTCTTGCTCCTTTTCTTCTTCCTCTTCACAATCTATGTAGAATAATTTCTTCTCAGCACACTTATGACCTTTAGTGTATTTGCTATCACAACTGTAACAAAGCCCTTTTGCTCTTTTTTCTTCCAATTGTTGTGGTGTCAACCTTATAGGTTGTGGAAGACTAGGGGCAACAACACTTCCATCTTTATAGTTGTGAGTGGTATGCTTCCTGGTTGCCATAATTTTGCTTTCCATTTTTCTTGCTAACCTGAATGCCTTCTCTAATGAATCAGTTCCCAAAGGCGAACATCATGTTGGATATTATCCTTTAAAGACCCTATGAACACATCAATCCTATGCTCCTCTGGAATATCTTTTACCCTTATGTTCAATTTTTGGAACTCCTCAATGTGCTCCATTATTGAACCCTTTTGTTTGAGACTTATCAATTGGCTAAAAAAAGTGTTGCTTTTTGTATCCTCATAATGTGCTATCAATTCTTCCGTAAAAATTGCCCAAGTGATAAATTGTTTACGAGAGCAAAGCCATTGATACCATACAAACTGATTTGGTTCCAAATATAAAGTTGCCATACGTACCTTTTGTGTGTTTTGCACATTATTGAGATCGAAGAATTGCTCCATCTGTAATATCCATGTGGCGGGATCCTTGCCATCAAACTTCCTCATATCGATTTTTGGAACATGGTGAGTCTTCGATCCAACATTAGAGTCTATGGAATCATGATTAACATTTCTTTTGTTCTCATCATGAGTTTCCTTTAGTACCCTTTCACCCTTAGTGACCATTTCTTGTAGCAACTTATTCATATTTATCTTCAATTCTTCCATCTTATCATCCATGCCATCAATTTTAGCGTCCATGCCATTCACCTTAGCTTCCATGCCATCCATCTTAGCTTCTACGCCTTTCTTTAAACAGTCCATCTTAGCTTCTACACCTTTCTTTAAACCATCCATCTTAGCTTCTACATCTTTCTTTAAACCATCCATCTTAGATTCTGTTCCTTTTTGTGCAAGGGACAGTTGTTGCACTTGGTCTTGTAATTTTGATATATCATGTTGCATTTCTTCCTCTTCTTCATGAGTCATGCTAGAGCTTTCAGGTTCCTTACTAGGTGTTTGCATTTTCTTTCCTCGGGGCATCAGTTACTGATAATAATTCTCTACTATGCCCTTTGAAATCCTTCAAAATAAATTTTCAAACCAAGCTTAAGCAAAAATTTAAGAAAATCTACACACCTTTTTTCACTTTGTAGGAGCTCGATATTGCCTCTGATGTATCTCTGTACTTTCCAATCATCTAGTTCTGAATTTCTGAGCTGTAGTAGCCCTCTGTGTCCTCTTTCCAATGCCACAAGTCTGACCCAAATTGGATTCTCCAAGGAAGAGTTATGTGAAATCTCCCACAGTGACTTGCTTATAAGCTAGTTCAGTAGAGCGAACTTGTACGACGTCACTGTTTTGACCTTTGGATCTAAAACATGCATACAAGAAACTACAGTCCGTCCTCTTTCTGTACCTTCTTACGAAATTTCAATCCGATCCCCAGAGAGAAAGTTATGACGATTTTCCCTAGGTCACCTGTTTTTAATGTAATTCAGGAGTCTGCAAAAAGACCAACTTCTTCAGAGCATATCTCCGCAAATATCGCGCGAAACAATCTAAAATTCGGACCCAAGGTTTAGCGCGATTTCTTCTCACCTGGGTTTTTTTTGCGACTTCTGAAACATCACAGAAAAAAAGTTATAGCGAAAATGCCACGATGACATGTTTGGAGCAGCGAAACCCTAGAATCCAAAGCTCTGATACCAAATGTTATGAAACCAGCTCAAGAAAAAGATAGAAAAGATAGATCAACACCTTAAAATGCAGCCTCTTCGAGGGGGCAACCTCCTTTACATTACATAAATGAACAATTCTTGGATGATACAAATGAGAAAACCTCCTTTCTATATATAGGAGTCTAAGGAGTCACAATATAATCCAACCGACCTAACAATAATAATATAAAGCCACAAAAATAACAATAAAGGGATTCTATGGGGCACAGTAATAACAATATGGGGGCAATAGGGACACAACAATATTAATAAGGGGTATAACTACAATAGTAATGGGGTAATCACTAGTATTATAGGGACCCAACAGGTTTACAGACTCATATATTGTATTCACAGAAATAATGGACACATCAAACATTCAAACTCTCGATACCAACCAACAGTTTAATACCTTGGAGGTGTACACCAGACCCATTTTAGATAGGTTTGGGCTATTTCATACAACGATACAATGCAAACCATGAGAAAGCACTAACACCTTATCCAATAATGCCAAAAACCCTTTGTTCAAGTCAATACCGTATCCATACACTTCAAGAGCCTTTGTTCATGTGACAGTCAGATTTGATACACAAAGAAAGCAAAACCCTGAAAGTGCAGAAACCATTTACAACAAAAATAGGTATGACTATATGCCTAAACTATTCCTCATCCATCACATTGACATCTAGAGAAGAAAAACATATTCGAGGAAGGTATGGGACAAATGAACATGTTCAGGGAAATCCAGGCGTCAAAAGAACTCAAAGTGTTGGGCAGCTACAGGACAGATTACTTAGGGGAACTTCATCAGAGTGCTTGCTTGGCATGCTAGAGAGAGATGCAATGGACAAAGAGACAAAATGGTGTGATGAGAGAAGGCTTTGTGATGCCTTAACAAGGTTGTCCTTGCGTCGTCAAGTCGAAATACCAGCAATTGTTGGGCAAAACTAGTTTCTCTTCTCCTCTAGATCAATGAATGGCAATGGAGTGCAGAGGGATGGGAGACATCAAATGAATGAAGATCTACCTATTAATAGGGGCATCTTTGTGGAACAGAGTAGTATATGTCTTGAGGAAAGGAAAAGGTTGGCTAGATCTTAGGTTCGGGGATTGCAACGCTTGAGAGATGGTTTTGAAAATTTTGTTGGGCATGATAGATCATGTATTTTGGTTGGTAACTATTATATAGGGCACTACACCTGCCACAATATTGGAAGGCCCAATCAGTGAAATACTAGGGCAAGTATCTCAAGGCTTATAATGCTAGCAGAGGCTCTATTTGAGGTTCTAGATGAAATCCATAATCAGTGAATAACTTTTCCCTCTCAATCATCGGTCGTTGCTCTTAGATCATTCCTTGCACCAGATCATGTTGTGGAGTCCATGCCAGTGCTGATATATAAAGAACATGAAATCGTTCAAAGCGAGGAAGTTGCGCAATGCTACATATGTCTTATGGAGTATGGAGAAGGAGACCGTATTAGGGTGCTTCCTTGTCATCATGAATTTCACAGAATTTGTATTGATAAATGGTTGAAAGAGATACACAAGGTATGACAAAAGAAGTTCTGAATTGCTGGTAAAATGGAGAAAAAAAATCATTAAATTAGTCTTTAATGAAATCAGTTCCACATAATTTTTATAATAAAAATTATTACAAGCAATGATGAGGGTCATAACTCTTTTAGCGGAGATTTGGGTCTAGTGGGTCTTGGGTCCAAATTTTGAACCTGGCTTTGATACCACGTGTGAAGCTCCCTCCTAGGGTCCTCTAACTAAAAACTAAATTTCTCTAATTTTAAATACAATAAAATGGGAAATAACTTATTTCTATTTAAACATTTATTTGATGATAATATACCATTAAAATTTATTTACCACAAAATAAATAAGTAAGAATATCATTGCAGTTATTTACATAAGTAATCAATAAACAGATAAATGCATGTATGTTTCAATAGTTTAGTTGAGATGCTCCTGAGCTCCTGACTCTGTTGGGATGCTCCTCTTGACTACCCGACTGGATTTGCCTCCCAACCAACTAGGCAGTATTTCCTAGCCCGTAGGTTCCCTAACCCTCCAAGCCCAAGTCCAACCAAATGTAGTGTATCCAAGTTAAACAAACACTCTCCTTCTCTCCCTTTTCTTTTCTCCACCTTCCTCCCACAACCAAAACCCTCCAAAACCACAACCAAAACCAAAACCAAGACCAAGACCAAGGATCCCCCTCTCCTCTTATCATCCTTCTCTTTTTATGCCTCTTCCTCCCATCCATATCAACCACCTATCATTAATGTCATAACTACCCCCTTATTCTTTTTTTTCACTTTTCTTGTCGTATCTTCTCTCAAGTAAATTTGAGAGGACATTTTGGGGAGGAGATATGGATATTTAATTTGGTAATTAATTGGGGAGGACCATATCTTCTTCCAAGTAAATTTGAGAGGACATTTTGGAGATAAGATATAAATATTTAATTTGGTAATTAATTGGAGAGGACCATATCTTCTCCCAAAGAGATTTTGAAAAGACATTTTGGGGATAATATATGGATATATAATTTGGTAATTAATTGTAGAGGTCCATATCTTCTCCCAAAGAGATTTTGAGAAGACATTTTGGAGATATGGATATTTAAATTGAAATAAATGGAAGAAGACCATACCCTATCAAAATTTAAATTTGAGAAGACAAGTTAGGAATTGAATAAGAACAATAATAAAATTTATATCAATAATAAATTTACAGTTTCACCAATGTAGGTATGTACCAATATTTCTTGATAATTATAAGTCAACATTTTCAGGTAATTTAAACACTAATACAATTTGCGTGATAAGATTAAGTAGGGCAATACAATAAAGAACATCATCATTCTCGCATTCACTCATTCAGAGAGAATCCATTTAGGCATCATTCAACAAGGAATTGTTGAAGAGAAGATAAGAAAATATATCAATTTGGTTGGCATGACTGACATGAAGATGGTCTCTCCTTGGTGAGGAGAAATGCATCTCAAGTCCCTGTAAAGTCAGAGGGCGGAGATGGTTTTCTATGGATTCCCTTGATGGTGTGGGTGGAGGATTGTGTCCTTGGATTCCTAGAGGGAGGACCTTTGAAGCCTTTCTTGTTGTGATTTTGTAGTGGGTTTTGGATTCCCAAAGTGGGTGGAACCACTGTGTTTAGGGTGGAGACTTGCTTCTCTAGATTCCCTATGTGCACTTGGGTGGAGAAGAAGCATCTTGACTCCATGTGCAACATTTACCTGTCAAGTAGCTAGTGGGTGCAGGAGGAAGGTCCCCTGGAGTCTTTGTTTTCGCTGGCAGTTGGTGTTTTAATCCTTTGAGCAAGCCCCTCAAACTCTAGCTAACTCGGGGTGATAGCCCCAAAGTGAGATTGAACTGCAACTATCTATGGTTGGGTGGAGAGTCCTTGTCCCAAACTCAGATGCCCATAAGAGATAAGATAAGTGTTCATTTATACCTGCAATTTCAATGAATGAATGTCTCTTTTCTGTTGAATGATGGAAACAATAGCTGAGTAATGACTGTAATCATTCTATTTATATTTCATTGTAATCTGGATTGAAATAGAGAACCCTGGTTAAAGACAATGATATATGTTGACTGTTAAATTTAAGTTGCACTGAATGGCTTGAAATGTGCATAAATTACAATGATCATTTAAAAAGAAAGAGCCTCAGATAAATAATTCTGAAAGTTGTGATTTTTATCTAAATGCTTGAATCCAAGGAGAAATATCTATATAGGATGTACATATATGTATCAAAACCCAAGTCGTAGGCACTGTGTGTGTAAACCAATGCATGGGTTGCAGTGTTAACTGAAAAGGGCCTTGAGTTAGTGCAAAATGTAGTCAATAGCGGAGAAGCACTAGTAGGGCATCAAAACCCTCATTGGTTTCCTAGAAACACTTAAACTCCCTTGTCGAGTTGATACAGCTGAGGCACTAAGCATCATGGGTCGAAGGGGAAGGAACCCAAGCGAGCAAGGTAAAACCAATCCTTCAATAATCAGGCTCTGCTCCAAAGAGTCCCCATCCCAGAGACAAAAAAGGGGGAGCATTGCAATTCATCGAGATAAAGGACTAGGTTAACGTGGAGGACTACTAGAATGCAGCGGTGATTTGTGGTTATATATATATATATATATATGGCAAGGTTAGGAGACTCTGGGCATGACCCCTGGAAGAAGGTTGGTGACCTTCGTTAAATAATCCAAACCTTGGAAGGAGACAAGATAAAATGACAAAAAAAATAATATTATTATCGCTTTCTTCTAACTGTACCAGAGGAGTCCGATTAGCAGTGACACCACCCCATGGGGCAAGTTGGATGTGGTTGTTACACCAACAATGTTGTCAACTTGGTCACAAGAGCAATGTTTATAGCTTCAATGTAGTTTTGCTAAAGCTAATATTTGGCTAAGAAAGTAGTTGACACGAGTGAAAATAGATATTGTTCTTGCAAAATTTAGTCGTGTCCAAGAGATGTTGGATTTAGCATGAACTCGTGCATCCAAACTTGGAGATTGATTATAACTATCATGTCAAGGCCATGGTTATTGATGTCGTTGAATTGACTTTCAAATGTCTTGCTTGTGAAAAGGATGATTGACCTAATATGATGGAAATCATTGCTCAGCTTTTAAAACAAGTTGAAGTGATTGCCCATATATAATTACAATTAGGACATGAAAGGCCCACACTTCAAAGACAGGATGAACGCAGTAGAAGACAAATAGTTTTTCAATACTCTGACGCTTGTGGATTAGAGATACTATAACTCATTGGGATTATAAGATATGCATGTGAAGATGATTGTCCTATAATTCACTAAAATTTGAGCATCATACCTTCATGAAGGTTACAACATTTCAAGTGCTAATGATGTCCAATAATGATGCATTTCAAGAGCTAATGATTTCCAATAATGCTGGTAAACTTGAATCGCAGCTAGGAAACTATACCTTTTGGTGAAATGTGAAGCAGATTGAAGGAGTCTTATTGGTCCAAGCATTGTTTTAAAGACAAAGTCTTTGAAAAATGGCTGGCTCTATTTTAAGTGGTGTTAATGTGTGTTTTCTTTCATTGATTTTTTTTCATTGGGGTAAGTCTTAAAAGGGGGTGTTATATTATATAGGACTTATGTAATAATGCCAAGTTGTTACACATTAAGTTATTATCGAATAATGATTAAGATGACCACTCAACCCCTTCCTCTCGAATAAGAGGTTACATCTTATAGTTATAACCGTTTGTCATCTCTATCAAAGAGACATGAGCCATTGTAATGATGCAGACTAGACCTAATATTGAACATCTTAGAATTTGTCTCGTTATTCATTCTTCATTGCATTATAATTGTACCTCCCATTCAGCTATATCTTATTCTTATATATTGTTTCTGCGTTAGCTCATGTTTGCAGTTTGTCTGCATTTATTCCTGTATTCCAAGGTTTGTAAAAAGTTTTGGGCAAGTAGAAATTTCGGAGTTTGTGGAAAGTCCACCTTTCTAGAGTGGGCATATCTTCCACGTTTGGCCTTGGCCATCTCTTTTTGTATTACACAGTTGTCTGGTCCAGCCACAGCAATTTTATAAAAAAAATCATCACCGACACTACCAAAAAACATGGAAAAGAGAGAGAATTCAGAATATTTGGTCCAAAAAGGAGGTTCCTCTTTCTTAGAAGAAAGGAAGTGGAGATGAGCATGGTGTCAAAATGTTACTAAAGAGATGCGATAATGCAATACTTGATAATCATCAAGGTAATTACTTCTTTATCAAATTCCCATTTTATAGTATGAGTTTGTGCACGCATCAATATGTGAATGTAAGAAAATTAATATACTTTGCCAAATTCCTATTTTATATAGTATGAGTGTGTCCATCAATATGTGAATGTAAGAAATTTATCGTACTTTGCCAAATTCCCATTTTATTGTATGAGTGCGTGCACGCGCATCAACATGTGAATGTAAGAAAGTTATTGTACTTTGCCAAAGATGCGCTACAGGCATAATGAATATGCCCAGTCACCATAGATAATAGAATGCAAATGTTGATGTCGTAATGATGCTATAGCAACAACGGGACGCGAACATCTTGCCCCAAACTAGAGTATAATAATGGCTTCATAGTGGAAAAAATAAAATAACTTGGAGCAGTATGCTTAAATAAAAAGAAATAAGTGATATATGAAGGAATCAAGGTTGATGATATTCTTAATTGTCCTCCGAAGTAACATATGAAGCATTTTTCAAAACAAAAAAGTGGTTTAAGATGATGTAAGTTTGGGCATAATGTCGCAACACTTGCAAGATTTAAAGCATATCTTGCTGTTCAAGAGCATGTAGTCTATTTTTCCTATATTTCTATGTCAATGAAGTACATTGCAGATGTCAAAAATTTCAGATACCCAGTTCTATTTTATGTCAATGATGCTCTTGAAGAAAAAAAGAAATTAATTAAACCTCTACTTCCAAGACAAATATTCAAATGTGTTCTATTTAGCTACTTGAAGAAGTTTTTCAATACGTTCAATAAGTTGATTTGCAGGTATAGCCCCTTCCTGCAAGCACAAGAGCAATAAAGTTACGACCTTGTGAAAGAGAAAACTATTCAAAAATATAGAAGACCTTAGTTGACATTAACAGAATGTTGACAAAATTTATAATAGTAATTAAGGAATGGCTTGGGCACACACAAGTCGATCAAACGGCTGCCCATTTCTGAATAAAATGAAAGTGGGTAATGCCTGTACACCATACCGACTAGCAACGTTTGGATACTTTTCTGTATCAATTTTTACCTGCAAAGAAAGCAAAGACGTCAGTAAAGCTCCAAGATATGTGCAGGAAAGAACATTGTGTGTTTTAACCGATTGAACTCACCACACGAATCTTATCTTTCATTCTGCGACCAACATCTTCCAAAATGGGGACCATATATTGACAGGGGCCACACCTTCAAAAATCACACATTGTGTTTAGTGTCTTAGTCGGATATCTATCCCAGAGACGATGCAAGCATGCATGAAAACTTTAATGTCATGATGGTGGGCCGAAACTTCACAGATTGCATAATACATCAATTTTAAGTTTTAATTGCTACACTCATTGTTTAAACAGGAAAGTTCACTGACAGTGCAAACAAATTATTTTAATTCACATCCTTCACCTCTCGATTTGAATATACAGGCAAACAATTGACAATTAAATCTCAAAATCCAAAGTCTTCGTGCCAAGAGCTTATATGCAGGTTTATGCCACACAAAATACCTGTCCATATGCATCTCCTTTATATTGGGCTATTGAACTTTCTGAATTTTCCTCGTGGAATTGTGTGGAACATTTATTCAAGATATTTATTCTCATTTGTTTTTGAGATTGTCTACTGAAAGATTTAAGTCTCGTAGATTTTTGCCTTCGACAATTTTTATGGCTGGGCGTTGAAGAATGCTAGTAAATTTTGAGTTTGCATCTTTAATAAACTAAAGGTCCATGCACTGGACTGTAATGCTCACTTGCAGAAGCACATACACTGCAAAACTTCCAGACAATATAAAAGGAAATCAAACACCCTAAAGCCATGGCAAGATTTTGTGTTGCAGACTTAATCTTGGGTAACTTCTCATCAATTACCTTATTCACCGAACTAATTTTAAGAAAGACAATCCAATCTGAATATTAATTCAGGATCTTTGCATTAGTTTCAATTTGAAGTATCGAGTGTAATCCTGTTTTCCTATTAATTGGAATGATCCCACGGTTTTTCTTGTCCATTCTTACGCGTTCCTCCTCCCTGTTGGGTTTGAGATTTAAAAGCAAATACACTCAAAACATATATCAAGAAAGGGACATCGGGAGTTTACACTCAAGAAACCCCCGAGTGGGATATTCTATTCAATCATTCATTACCCATGTGTGTTTCAATTGTACAATAGGTCCCTTCATATAGGATAGGTGATCATAACAATATGTCATAATAAGATACTCAATTCAACCATCTCTATAACTATCTCGAATAATTTCTCCCTAAATCTCTCAACTGATTTTATGAAATCCTCGTTCCTAACTTCTCTCATTGTCATCATCTTTCATTCATACATGTAAACGTTATTTGTGGTCTACTTCATATAATTTAGACATATTGATCAAAGTAGGAGTTGATCCTTCATGGTTCCCCCATATAATTTAGACATATTGATCAAAAGTAGGAGTTGATCCTTCATAGTTCCCCCTTAATGAATACTTGTGATTTCAATAATCAATGATCATCCTCCATCTCATCCACTAGTGATTTCAAGTTTCAACGTTCTATTTGTTGAGAGCCAAATCAAAAGGATTGCTGGACTGCTACAAAGAACTCTGTAATCTGCAAACTGGAGTCTACTTTTCAGTTAGTCCAGAAACATCTAAACCCGGGTCTGACATGCACCTTAGGGCAGTAAGGCTTGAGGTTAACTACGTCAAGTTCCAGTATTTAAGTCGACCATTTATGAGAAATTGACATACACATCCTCTAGCATTGCAACCTTAAAGATGCATCATGCTAGAACCTGGTTCAGATGGGTCTGGGCCAGTAGCCATTTCAATCTACATGCATCCAATGCATCATCTAGATTCAATGCACCATTACACAGGCACATGTATGCATATGAAGAGTCGTCCCCACCCCAACCTGGGCTGTAAGAATGCACCTCAATTCTCTTGGTACAGTAAAAGACTGTAAGCACAAATTCGATGTTACAATCCCACCTAAATGAGGACCACCCTCTTGTTTAATTGAATCTTCATATGAATTTTGTCAAACTTGACCAACTTAGGCAGTAAGTCAATAAATTTAATTGTGGAATGGTTGTTATCTTCCCCACCCAGGTTCAAATCCCCGGTAGTGACATGATGAGCTATAATTCCTTGATTAATATTGTTGTAATGGCTTGATGCATATGAATATTGTTATATTGGCTTCGAGCCTTCTGAACTCTTAAGTTAGTATACTTGTGGGCTGGCCTAGTACCAGCAATCTCACTCTAACCCTCAGGCTGAGAGGGAGGCAGATTTCTTTCCTCGAAAAAAAAATATATATATATTGCACTCTAGCCATCCTGTGAATGCATCCCCCATCCCAAATCTAGTGCATCCCCGGCCCTGTAAATATATATATATATATATATATATATGTTGTGCATATCACATTAAAGGATTAAATTAAAACAAACTATAAAGCATGTCAAAGAAAAATTCTATGTTCATATGTATTTATATATGTATGTAGCTATATATATTATGAGAGTTTTAATAGAATTAAAAATAAAAATATTTTTATAGAGAGAGATTCAAATTTATATGTAATATAAATAATATTATAAATAACCAGTATAGATTCATCTTAACTCCTTATCTACCAAGTGTCAAGAGGGGTATCAAATCTCTTGAGATGCAAACCATTCTCAAATTTTGCGCTCAAAAAGAAGTTTGCATCTTGAAAGGTTTGATCCCTCTCTGCACTTCATAGATTAGTAGTTAAGATGGATCTATTCTGGTTTCATACTTGAAAATTACAATATGATTGAATGGATATAACAGAAATAAAGATATTCTTGAAGCATATTCCACTATTCTTCACATCTTTTGACATGTCCCATCTAACTAGTCCAGGGAGGCATTACTTCCAGTCAGAGTTCTTACAGACAATGGTAGTCTCCAAGATGTAGCATTACTTAGAAGGTCTACCCACCTGAATAATATGTACAAGGACTCACAGATAAAGAGGATACCTGAGGCTATATTCAACAAAGTGCAACCCAATTCAGCATAGGAGATAGGAGAACCTCATAGCTTTCTGAGTCATTCTCCAATCTTGTGGTTTCCTTATTCTGCTGTAAAATTATGATGCACATTCCTTTCCAAAAATATATGTTCCTCTTGGGTATGAACTCCTCTTGGGTATTTACTCTTGTGCATAGTAAATGTGAAGAACATGGGCACAACATTTGGGTGAAAACCTGGAAGGCTTACTTAATGTGTGCAGGGATTCTGAGAGGTAATTGATAAGGGAAGCATGGACTAGATGTGGAATATGTGAATCAAACAGATCAGAGGGGTCTTTGCGGGGCAATGATATGTTAAGTGATATTTGAGCAACCAAAAACAATTTGAGACAATGATTTAAGAGATTATCCATTAAACCAGAATTGCCATGGCCATATAGCTTTATTAAATGTTTATTATGGGCGAACCATTGAAAATAGGCTTCTCAAGTTGATGTTACAAACAAAAATTGAGTGCTCTGAGCCCCCATAGTGTATGGTTTGATTGAACCATAGTTATAGCTAATATGAATTGACTATATATATATATATATATATATATATATATTTGGCACGAGGAGACACATCCCTAGGATGAGTAGAGCGCACCTCCAAAAAAATTTGGGGACAATGGGTTGGGGAGAGCAATAATATTTATATATATATATATATATGAAAAGAATATTAAAAATTTAGAATACACCATTGTAGTTGCTTCAATCTTGTAAACATAGCAAGCTATACTATATAGTATTATGCACCACCCTTACACTTTCCAGTTATAAAAAGCTTGACCAATTCAAAAAAGGGCCGAGTGACATTCTATTATTGGTTGTTGGAAATGAGCAAAATGCAATTTAGATTTAGGAAACTTAAGTGTAACTATTTGCAATTTGCAATAAGGTCCATGAAGGGTCTATGAGACAGAGAATTGTCTCTATAGCAGTTATTCTTCCTCATTTCTTGTTATTGATGATTATGTTAAAACATAAAAAGAATTTCCTTCTCAATAGGTTTTGCAGACTTTTACAACTGTGTTGAAAACCACTATAAAACACTTTGGTTCTGTAAAGAGATTAAATTCATATATCAGATTAAGAAGGCGATTGAATAGGAATTTATTCAAACATTTAGTACCCAATCCAAGTCACTACTATCTGATTGTTTTCACGATGCTTGAGGTTGGGATGGTGGAAGCATTTAGACTTTGAATAACTCCTAGAAACCCATGTACAACATGTAAATGCTGACATGAGCCAAAAAATGTGAAGAAGAAAAGCACTAATGTCATCTCCCTTCTCAAACACATTTGTAACAGGGTGTTGCTACACAATTTTTGCACAATTTTGGCTAAGGAAGAGAACCCATCATTTTCGACTTACGGATTTTGGAGGCAATTCGACTTAATTTGGTTGCTAATGGAAGGGGCCACCCACATGGGAATTTGAAATGGCCCATTCAAATAGCTTGGAGGGAAAGTTGAATAGGTGGATAGAGGCCCACGTGAGGCAAGGGAGGCCCAAGGAGTTATAAGGAGGGAGCAGCTCTCATTTTGGGATTCATTCATACATCTTGCAAACAAAATCACTTCACTGTTCACTCTGCTATTTAGCTGAGTCAACCAGCTGTTTAGCCACGAATCTCTCAAGCGGGAGATTCAACCTCTACTTCAAGGGACCATCCGTGCCCGCCCTAGAGAGGCAATTCTACAAGGATTTCAGGAGTTTCGGGGCAGTGACATAGCACCACCAACCAACGCAGAGCAAGGAGTGCGTATTTCTGGGCAGCCAGGAAACACGCAGAGGGAGATTGAGGCAAGCAGAGATCTGATTGCTTGTACGGGAGTTGGGAAGCTGAGGTAGCAGCATTAGACCAGCGTTCTTGCTAGATTTTACAGCGAGCTAAGCCAGTGTTCCAGCAATTCGAACTACTGGGCTGGGGGATAGTGCAGAGGCCACACAGCAGATTTTCGTGGTACTTGGGAGCAGCTGAGTTGTGCTAAGAGATCATTCGAGGAGTCAAGGATTAGATAGCACGGGTGAACTCAGTGTTTTGTTTTGGAGAAGTTTTCAGGTGGATTTACAGGCAGTTTCCAGCAAGTCAAAATTCGCAGCTAGAGCTGAGGTGAGGCTCCAGGGGGTCGAAAATCAAAAGTCTAAACCAGCCAAAATCCTTTCTGGATTTTTGACAAGGATCCCAAATATAAAGTTTCATAATTTTCTGAGCACCGGAGATGGGGTTTTAAGCCGTATCTTTGCAGTATACAGTGCAGAATTGCTGGGGATTGAATAGTGCCTTTGGGGGTCGATTTTGGGGAGTCCAAATCGGGCCAAACCATTTCTTGGTTTTTGTGGGTTTTGGCCAAGGAGTCTCGGGTTAAAAGCATATAAATTTCTAGGCAGTTTCAGTGCACCTTCCAGCCATTCGAACTTCAGCAGAGCAGCTCAATGCAGATTGGTGCAACAGATGGGCAACCTTCAGCTCAGCCATTTTCCTACCCGGGTTTGGTCCTACTTGTCCTTTCAGACAAGCCCAAGTGCACCATTCCATTATCTATTGTATTTGACTTGCAGAAATATAATAAAATGGCTCAGAAGTTCTCCATTTGCAGCTTTTATATGGGTGTTTGTTGAATATTTCGTTTTTGTAATTTGTTGCATGTATTATTTGCTTGTTATCACTTGTATTCCTATTAAGGATCATTACAGTGGTATCAAAGCATGATCTTGGCCCAGCTATGGGAAATTAGCCAGAAGATCATGGAAGCTTTGGGTATGAGTGCACAGTGACGAGTGAAACCGGAGACAAACCCATGGCTCAAGGGAAATCTAGTATGCAGAAATTTTGGGGTAGAATTCATTAGGACGATGAGAGGTTGGCCCAGTTGAGGAGGGTGACAAACCAAACCCATCCCCACCCTTACAACAAAGACGTTAGAGGTGACCAAGCTATGGGGGTGCAGCCATCTACATCGTGTGGGGAAAGTCGACCAGATCAGGGCACTAGATCTCCTGAAAAGGAGCAGACTGGACAAAGACGGTTAGAGGGTGAGACCAAGGGGCGCTTTTGTTGGTAGAGACCTAGCTTTAGATATCAGGAGCTTGAGGAGGAAGTTGAGCATGATGTTGAGAACCCATAGGATGGTGAGGAGCACATCGATATCCCTGGTGTGGCGCAAGAGTCACCTTTATTAGAGACCTCTTTGATAGTCCCAGTTGACACCCTGGTGGAGAGGATAAAACCTACTCGCATAGAGCCATTTCTTGAGGAGGTGCCATCCCTGGATGAGATGCCAACAGTTGCTGAGGTATCTGGAGCTGTCGTAAAGTTTACATGTGATAGATGCCCACGACAGTTCCATCAGTTCCAGGCCGACCTTCTAGCATTAAAAAGGAAGGTTGCGTTAGTGCGAGAAGCGATTCTGCAGCAGAACGAGGAGCTGGAAGGCATGAGAGCAATTTGTGCCGAGTCCACGGCCAAATTAACTCACATTAGGGAGCAGTTGGATTCCCTACTGGTGCAGCTAGAGTGCACGTTGGAGCATGAGAGCAGCCCTCTTCAGGCATACATAGATGTGGTTGGCAGCACGGTTAGGTTACCTTGGCCCATTGGACAGAGGGAGACAGAGCTACCTAGTCAGATTGTATGTATTGACTAGGATAGCGAAATGAGACGACCTGAGTTGCATAGGGTGCAACACTCGCATGTTGGGGTTGTTCTATGTGCAGGAGTTTGTGCATTCGATCCCTCTCTTGGGGTTTGGGTGGCGAGAGATTCTAAGTTGTACCCAGTGGTGTGGACTATGGAGATGGTAGTGGACCCAGGTGGAGCTCAGCAAGAGTTTCCAAACACTGGGGATGCTGGAAGCCCCGACTGGCATTGGGATCCGGGAGGGACCACCTATCATTTCCCATGTATGCCGGTCGACTACAATCAGGACGGTGCAGTTGACCTAGCAATTGAGCATGCACATTCGCTAGGGGAGCCTCGGTCAGCACCAATGGCCGACCATTTTATGGACAGACTCGTTTGGTTTTCTTGGTATGGCATTTGTACACGGGATCATTTTGTGATCAGCATACTCTGGCAGGAGTTTGTCAAAGGAGGTGGCATTGTCAAGCCACCAAATGGTGCCTTGCATGGAGTTGGGGGCTCTTCACTTTTGTAGGAGCGGAGCAGTAGTGGCATCATTGCTGACACACAGGGAGAGTCACTTCTCGGATCCCTCAGGGGGGGCTTTGGAGGGAAGATCCATTCATCGACGGCGATAATGATGCGATGGTAGAGGTGATGATATTGATCGGGTGTGGCCTGGCACGTAGAGACATAGCTCTAGGCCATCATATCCAGGGATGTGTGGTCTACAGGTGGGAATGGAGATGCGTGGTGGTGTGATGTAGTGTGTTGGACTGCGTTGCGGAGTGGGAGTGCCTCACATCACGGTGAGTACATGCTGGGAGTGACAGGTGCAGTGACACAGGTAGGAAGCAGGACGATACAGGATGGCATAGCTACATCCGAGGGTATCCAGCAGTGTAGAGGAGTAGGTCGTGTGTACAGTGGCATGTCCAAGAGTACTGGGATAATCGTGGTATGCAGAGGCGTATGGTGCTGCACAACAAGGTCTTGGAGTGTTGCCTCCAAGGACACCCATGGACAGAGATACCAGGCATACCTTTGGGTGTAGTTCACCCAAGATCGATGGGGACACAGATGAGTGATACTTGATGGTATCGACGAAACTCACATTCCTAACCCTCTTCTACGTCACTTACAGGAACGAACGATCTGGTTGTTGTCCTTTGACACTCTAGGCATGAGCAACAGAGGACGGGGAGCTCACCCAAGATATTTGGATGACACTTGGTGCGATAGAGTGGAGACTTCTCGACGGGGGCATCAAGTCAGTGCGCAAGTTGACAACCACAGATCGAGGGATGAGGTGATCACCGACAAGGATGGCATATCATTCATCACTGATCCTATGCCTGGGGAGCTGGTCACAAGGGAGACATGTTTCACTCTTTCCACATGGCATGTCTGGACCATGCATGAACAAAGGATACAGTGTATGGTTGAGATAGTTGTCTAGTATGTATCTGGGTTCCTGACATTATATCGACACATTCTCCAGGGGGCAGGTAGCCAAACCAATGGCGATGATTGGCAGGAGCAAGATGGAACGACATACACTGAATCGATCGCACGTCTCAAATACTCATCTATTAGTTGCATTTAGGGGGTAGCTATTTGGCACACATGGTTTCCAGTAGTCATCAGTACTAAACAGTGGCAGGCACCAGAAAGTTTAGCATGCCTCAGATTAGTTCATGATGTATGGAGCCTATATATGGGTGGCATGCAAGGACTAGAGATGAGGGCCAAAGGGATTCCATCGGTTGTCAGGGCTATGCTGCAGTAGGTCTGCTTATGGGATGCAGGGATTCAGTTGATTGATAGATCACTCGTGATGAGCAGAGTCATGGCAGAGAGTGATATAGTTTGCTCTTGGGATGACACATGGGGGTTCAAAGAGGGTTTCATCATATGGAGAGGCAGAGATTCTTTATTGTTGCACAGGTTCGTAGTTAGATTTGGATGGGTAGGCCTTGGTGCCATGGAGATGCCCAAGCAGGATGTGTCTCGCCTTTTTCAGTATTCCACCATCAAGTTCCAAGAGAGGAGGATACTGTCTGCGCACGATGGGGAGTATGACATAGTCAGAGTAGCGCAGCGTCAACATGGTGGCACCACTCCGGGACTAGCAAGGAACTGTGGCGTCATAGCTCTTCACAACTCAATAACCTTTAGGGATGCATCGGCTACTGCAAGGGGAGATCATACAGATCTTCCATTGGGCTTTAGCGAGTCACTGATGGAGCAAGGGACTTCTGGTACTTGCACCGGGCAGGATAATGAGTGGAGCGAGGGGAGCTTCATCTTGGACAAGATGGCTTGGGATCCTGGTATTGAAGGATTCTTTTATATTAGGATAGTGCTGAGGTCAAGGATGATTTAGTGGCACATCTGGGACCCTGGCACATGTTGCAGTGACAGTGGGGAGCAACAGTTAGAGAGGATGCTCATTTAGGCATTACTTGAAGACAAGCGATTTTTGGAGCGTTGGAAGAACTTGCCAGATGAGGATGCCACTTGGAAGGTGAGAATATATTGGAGCACACATCTTTGAGGTTGCTTGAGGGCAAGCAACATTTGGGAGGGGAGGATAGTCATGTCCCTTCTCAAACACATTTGTAACAGGGTATTGCTACACATTTTTGCACAATTTTAGCTAAGGAAGAGAACCCATCATTTTCAACTTAGGGACTTAGGAGGCAATTCGTATTAATTTGGTTGCTAGTGGAATGTGGGGGCCACCCACATGGGAATTCAAATTGGCCCATTCAAATAGCTTGGAGGGAAAGTCAAATAGGTGGATGGAGGGGCCCACATGAGGCAAGGGAGGCCCAAGGAGTTATGAGGGAGCAGCTCTCATTTTGGGATTCATTCATACATCTTGCAAACAAAATTACTTGACTGTTCACTCTGTTATTTAGTTGAGTCAACCAGTTGTTTAGCCACGAATCTCTCTCAAGTGGGAGATTCAACCTTTGCTTCAGGGGACCATCTGTGCCCGCCCTAGAGAGGCAATTCTACAAGGATTTCAAGAGTTCCGGGGCAGTGACATAGCACCACCAACCAGTGTAGAGCAAGAAGTGTGTATTTTTGGGTAGCCAAGAAACACACAAAGGGAGATTGAGGCAAGCAGAGATCTGATTGCTTGTCCGAGAGTTGGGGAGTTGAGGTAGCAGCATTAGACCAACGTTCTTGCTGGATTTTACAGCGAGCATTCCAGCAATTCGAACTGCTGGGCTGGGGGACAACACAGAGGCCACACAGCAGATTTTCGTGATACTTGGGAGTAGCTGAGTTGGGCCAAGAGATCATTCGGGGAGTCAGGGATTGGATAGCACAGGTGAACTCAGTATTTTGGAGAACTTTCCAGGTGGATTTACAAGCAGTTTCTAGCAAGTCGAAATTGGCAAGTAGAGCTGAGGTAAGGCTCCAAGGGGGTTGAAAATTAGAAGTCTAAACCAAGCCAAAATCCCTTCTAGGTTTTTATGGGTTTTTGACAAGAATCCTAAATATAAAGTTTCATAATTTTTTGAGAACCGGAGGTGGGGTTTTAAGCCGTATATTTGCAGCATACAGTGTAGAATTGTTGGGGATTGAATAGTGCTTTTGGGGGTCGATTTTGGGGAGTCCAAATCAGGCCAAACCATTTCTGGGTTTTTGGCCAAGGAGTCCAGGGTTAAAAGCATATAAATTTATGGGCAGTTTCAGTGCACCTTCTAACCATTCGAACTTCAGAGCAGTAGTTTCTAGGCAGCGCAGTGCAGATTGGTCCAACAGCTAAGCAGCCTTCAGCTCAGCCATTTTCCTACCTGGGTTTGGTCTTGCTTGTCCTTTCAGACAAGACCAGGTGCACCATTCCATCATCTATTGTATTTGACTTGTAGAAATATAATAAAATGGCTCAGAGGTTCTCCATTTGCAGCGTTTATATGGGTGTTTCTTGAATATTTCGTTTTTGTAATTTGTTGTATGTATTATTTGCTTGTTATCACTTTTATTCCTATTAAGGATCATTACAAATAACGACAAGGATCAGTCCTTTGAAATGTTGCATTTCTTGTTTTCTTAACATGGAGACTTTACTTCTTGTAATGTTGTTGCTGAAAGTACAATATTTAAATCGCCAAAAACTCAAATTGAAACCCATCATACAAAACTCATGTTTTGAGCTGCAACTTGTACAACAAATTTAGATCCACTGCAATACAAAAATAATGGATGGTTAACATGATCACATTGCCCAATTATCAATGTCTATAATTGTCAAAAATGCCCAAAAGTCTCAGAAATCTTCCTGGAAAATCCTTGAAATCTATCTGGAACATTGTCGAAATTTGCCCAAAACATCTTGGGGACAACCAAGAAGTCCCCGAGTTCCCGATGAAGTCCCCAGTTGTTTGGGGATGTTTCCTAAGGGTCCATAAGTCCACAAAACATGGGAACGTTGGATTTTTTTTAGGGGAACGGATCTTTGTGTAACATATATATATATATATATATATATATATATATATATATATATATATATGTAACGAACAAAGTTCGTATACGCAGCTATATACTCAGAAGATCTGATATATGTAAATATCCATGATATGACAAATAATATATTATATAAGAAATGTACTAAAGATGTGGATAATAATGATTACAAATGAGAATCCCATATATATACCTAGGTAGGTACCCTTTCACGAATGGTCACGTCCTTTAGAGACATGCCTCTTCAATACTAATCACTAGTTAATGTTCACTAATTAATCGTTACTATATTTACATTATTTTTATATAAATTATATTCATAACAGTGCTTTCCTCTTCAAAAAAGCTTTGTCCTCAAAGCTTATTGCTAACAAGGCATGTCATTTGTTTCTTTGTCTTGCATCTTCCGAAATTCTTCGAGTTTTCATCTTCGTTGATACAAGATGATAAGATCATTGGAGTGATAAATAAAATTGTTGAACTGAGAAGGGATTTGACCATCCTAAATTAATCTTTTGTGGAACCTTGCAGTTACTAGAAACTTGTGATGAATTGTTATCACAGGACCGGATTGCATAAACTTCAATATTCCTTGGAACATAAGTTTGTTGTTTATGTTTTGAGTGATATAGATATGTCGACTGATTTAGATGTTTGTTCTTGTGATTCAAATGTCGATAAGGAGTGTTTTTGGTTTGACTTTCCTTTATCATAAGTATGGCAGTGTCCTGATTTTCTTCAGGTGTTGATGTTGTTGAGTTGGCTATTGAATCATCACTTAGAATTTCCATCATTTGAATGCAACATCTGAATATGTTTTTCCTTCCACTGGTTTTTCATTTTCTTGAGTTGTGATATTGATTGGATCGGTGTTCATATCTTTTTCTTCAACTTGGACTAAAGACTTTGACACTTCTTTCGTGATAAATTCTTCTAATTTGTTGTTCAATGATTTCTTATCATTTTTAAGTTTCTTAATTTGAGTGAGTAGACTCTGATTATGATTTTTGAGATGTAAGAGTTCCTCATTTTTTGAGTCAACTTTATTTTGGCATTCAAGTTTCTCATCTTTTAAACACCTGATTTGTTCTGATAATTTTTTATGAAGGTTCTTTAAGCTTAAATTTTGCTCTTCTTTCTCTAATAGACTTTCGTATAGCTTTTTATCAGAACTTTCATTTTCTTGTTCTAACTTGTGCTTCTTAGTTTTACACTCTCTGACTTGTGCAAGTAGTTTCTGGATATGATCTTTTAAACGAGATTTTTCTTCCTTTTTATTGGATATGACCTCGTCAAGCTCTTTTTCCTTCTCCGATATTGTGTTTTGATTCTTTTGAGGCATCAATTTCGTAACATCTTTAAAGTCTTCTGATGAGGGCATTATCGATTCTAACTTCATTGTCATGTCTCGGAATGTGATCATCTTTCCCTTATAAGAAAACATCAAATTTTTTTTCTTTATGTTTAACATGAACGTACCCAATTCTTTAAACCAAGGTCAACCAAGAATTATGTCAACCTCTCTATCATACATAGTTACAACACAAAATTGAGATATGTACTCATAATGATCTACTGTCACTTGTAAATCATTAATTTCATATCTTTTTTTTGCCTACATTGGCATCTGAAATTAATAGGTGATTTGTCAGATTAATATTTATGTAATTTTCGTCGTTACTTGTACTGATAACGATATTAACTTTTTTCCCTTGAATATTCCCTTTTAATGTAAGTAACTTGTGATGTGTGATTAAAATACCCTTATAGGAAAATCGTTCTTCCTTTATTTCCGAATTAGACTTTATTCTTTTCTCGTGAGTCATAGATTCCACTTTGCTTGTCAATTTGAACTTCGGTTTTAACAGTAAACCCTTTTTTATAAACCCCTGAAACTTTATTAATTTAATTTTTATTTTATTTTTTTTCTAATATATCTTTTTTTTTTAATATATTTTCTCCTTTGTAATCTCTTTTTTTTTCAATATATACTCTCTACCTTAAACCTTCCTTACATATATATAAAGAGAATTCTCTTTAATTCTTTGTACTTTATATAATAACCTTCCCCTTCACTTATGATTTCACACAATTATATTCAAACTTATTGTTTGACCACTTAATATTATAGTCATATATGTTGTTTAATGAAGACGACTTATAATGGAGAATTGGAGTCCAATATTTAATCGTAATTTTTTACGGTCACCCTTGTCTAGCACTTTCTTCCTCGTAACAGTGAAACATAGGCGCAACAAGGTTTACACTGACGCTAAGCAGATGGAGCACGATCGTACGGACGCGTCTATTTGCAAATATATGTAATTGTACAGACCCATCTAATTGCCAGTCAACTTGCAGAGCGGTCTATTGTTGTACGAACGCGTTAGAAGATTAATTGCAAGGGAAAAAAATGGTTGATGGCGGCACTCGATGGTATACTGGTGGTCATGGCTGCCACTGTGGGTATAGTGGTGGTCGGATTTGAGAACGGGTGGTTGACGGTGTGTGGCAGCAGTGGATGGCTGCCAAATTCGAGAACGGTAGAAGTGGTGGCTTCTACAGGGGTCGTCGCTTAACAGCGATGCAAATGTCGCGTGAATCAAATGCAGCGGCGCTAGAATACTACAGGGCAACGGGAAGACGTCGGGCAGTTGCTGCAATGGCATTCAGCATCGTTGGCAGCAGCTTGGCCCGGTTCTGTGTGCATCGGTTGTGCAATGCGGACGACATGGCTGCGAGCAGCGGTCAACTTGCCAGGTAAAGTCGTCTCTTTTTTTTTCATTTTACTTTATTTATTTATTTATTTCCCCTTTTTATTTATATTTTTTATAATTTTTTTATTGCCTTTCTTTTTATTTAACTTTTTTCTTTATATATTTTTCTCTTTTTTTTAATGATCCTTTTATATCTTTTTTGGTTTAAATCTCTTCTTTTTCTTTTTATAACTTTCTCTTTCTTTTTTTTTCCTTTTCTTTTTTTAAATATTTTTTTCTCTTTTATGGCCAAGGGCTTGAATGACGAAATTGGCGAAATGGAGAAACTCCAAAAACTATGCAACGAATGCTTCAATCGCAACGACACGAAGTTGACGGAGACTTAATGGCCAAAGGCCAAGATTGGAGAACGTGGCTCTAATACCAATGTAACAAACAAGGTTCGTATACGCATCAATATACTCAAAAGATCGGATATATATAAATATCCATGATAAGACAAATAATATATTATATAATAAATGTACTAAAGATATGAGATGATGATGATTACGAATGAGGGTCCTATATATATACCTACGTAGGTACCCTTTCAAGAATGGTCACGTCCTGTAGAGACATGTCTCTTCAATACTAATCACTAATTAATGTTCACTAATTATTCATTACTCTATTTAAATTATATATATATATATGGTCTTTATATGGTTATTAATTAAATTTAAACATGAATGCTAGAAATATCATGGTTATGAATATGAATCATCGTTATCTAAATTCCTTTTAATGTAATATGCATATTATGAATTTTTTACAAAAAATATATATATATATATATAATTTTATTAATAAAAACAAATTGCAATATAACAAATTGAATTCAATTGACTTGTTATTTTTATTATTACTTTCATTACTTTTTTAATTGAGCCATTTTATTATTATTATTTTACGATCTAACGCTTCACTACGACGTCTCCTCCATAATGGAGATGACATTTATTTTATATTTTCTTTTAATTTAATTTTAGATCTAACGCCTCGTTGATCTAACACTACTCTACAACATCTCCCCCGTACTAGCCTGTAGAGTGTTGAAAATAGTAGCAAGTGGAAGGTCTTCTCTGGCTCGTGCCTTAGCTGGAAAGACCACGAGTTGTCCTTCTTTGACCATGGAGTGAATTCATGGATATGGTGAGCTTATTTCCAATTTGCAGGAATAACTTCATGAGTTCATGTGTAGTGTTGGAGGATCAGTGATGTGGTCCCTTCTTTGTTAGAAATATGAAAGAGAGCCAGAGATTATTTTCACAACACAAATCACACCACCTTGTATTTTATTGATCTCAAGGGTTACATATTTACAGTATCTAGATCAATGACAATGACACATCTAGATAGCTATTACAACTCACACATAGGAAACTAGATACTTCTATATTGACACCTTGGGACTCATAATGCCAACCACATATGACATGGAAGCATTACTTCCAACACCCTCCCTTAATGCTTACATGTAGAAAATATAAAAAAACACACATTACAACAATAAATAAATCTTTGTCATATTTGTTTGATATGGTCATCATCAACACCCATATCCACTCTCGAATCTCGCAAACGCCGCTCTTTCACCACCACATCTTCAAGTTGTCACTTGACCTCCATTTAAAACGTAACCGCCTCTGACCATCGTTGATGAACTTTGCAGAATTGACGCTTCTCAACCTCCCGGAGCGCAACGGGTCAGTCTCAATACTGAACCATCCTATGGAATTGCCACCATCTGTGAATCCACGGCCCTTTGCAGCCTTCATCAGTTATCTAGGATAGCATTATGGATACAAAATGTCTTCAGCAGACAATTCTACAACTTGACCTTATAAAATAACCTGTACTGACGCTCCCGGAGCATGACAGGTCACACCAGCTTGACCTTATTAAGAACTACCTGTGACTAATGCTCCTGGAGAATGACAAGTCACATTAGTCTGTTAATTAATTGGCCTGTTCTTTGTGGTTCTGCATCATTTGATTCTTGCACATAAAAATTGTACCATTAAAATTTCTACCAACAACTCTTATTTTTTTAATAAATAATATATCACCACCACTATCTTTAAAGAAAATCTGCTCATGAGTGAAACTGAATATGTAGCTGACCGACAAAACCTCTACAACATTGGATCCTTTTTTTTCACTAGCAACGGCTCGACTTCAATGCGATAGCTTAAATTCACCCACCTCGGATTTTCTTAAATCAAGCCAATGTATCATATTATTGATATGCTTCTTTGTTGTGTCGTACCTGATGAGCTCCTGGATGAAAGCCATAGCTAAGCTTCACAATGAATCCCATAGAAGACTTTTTTCCCATGAAAATCAACTTCGAAAATAAAAAATTAATAAACCTTTTTTTTTCACGTGAAGACTTCCCCAATAAAATATGTCTCAAACCAATAAATAACCTTCACTTATTCAACTTTAAAATAAGGATATAACGTTTTCACCAAAGCATTGTAAAGAAACTTGACCAACTTATTATTTATGTCGCTGCCTTTTGAAGAAAAAAAATATCAAGAGCATTTTATCCTCCACCAATTTGCAATTTGGCCATCGTTGGGCTCAAACTCTGCACAAGCTACCGTCCGAGCTCCTTAACAACAAGCAAAGAGGTAAATCTGATATCAGATCTAAATCTGCATCGCATAACAATCTCCTCATACAACTTGCTCGTAGTGCTCTGAAGCGATCCCCCAATGATTAACTTTTCCCTCACGCAGGCAAGCAAATGGCGGTCTCCCACGCAACTCCAAAGTGATTTCGCCATTTTGAAGAGCAGGACGGAGCAGAGACAGGCGGGATCGATGGAGAATTTGTGGATCGGTGTTGATGTAGCCAGCTGAGACGGGAGTGTGTGTTCTGAGCAACCTTCATGCATAGCGCCAGGGTCAACGCAGATCTTCTTAAGGGATTTTTTTTGTAAGCATTGCAGGGAGCAGATCCAGGCCTATCGACTTCTGATCTAGTGATGCACTGGGTACAAAACTCGTCTGGGTAGGCTCTTTCGCCCACTTAAATACTGTGCTACACTTGGCGAGTTGTCTTCTCCCAATCCGCAGCTCCAATCTGTAATTAATTTCTTTAGACTTCAACAGCGTCTTTTAATAGCAATGAACACACCCAAAAGTATTGCTTTGGATCTAGATCTACACACAAATAAATCTACATACTGAAACACTAAAATCAAACACTCAACACTCAACTAATTTATATACATAGGATTAATAAACTCAAGGCTCTCTCACATCCTCCTGGCCTTCGCATAAGGGAATCAAGCCAACATGTTAGAAATATGAAAGAGAGCCAGAGATTATTTTCACAACACAAATCACACCACCTTGTATTTTATTGATCTCAAGGGTTACATATTTATAGTATCTAGATCAATGACAATGACACATCTAGATAGCTATTACAACTCACACATAGGAAACTAGATACTTCTAGATTGACACCTTGGGACTCATGATGCCAACCACATATGACATGGAAGCATTACTTCCAACATTCTTCAATTTGACTACAGGGTCGAGTGGCAATTCGCGTTTAGAAAGGATGAGTTGGGAACTTTAGTTATTGATTGAAGGAAGGACGAGTTATAACTCCAGTGATGATTGGAGAGAGAACCAGTTTGACTCAGCTAACTAGTCAATCACAACTCAAGTTTTAAATTTGTAACTTGCCTATTATAGAATGGATTGAATCCATAAAAGAAGGACGAAGGCACAAAGATTATTCAGTTGTTGAGTGCATGAGTTTGTATGAAAGCTCTTTGCTTGTGGTGTGCGTAGCCTTGAGGAGCAAAAATGCATGGGTTTATTGAGCAGATTTGCGCAAGGATTTAGGGGTTGCATCCTAAATAATGGGAGAGCAAGTGCACACAAAAATAGGAGCTATTTGTGCTACAAAATAGGAGATTGTGTGCGTAAGGAAATAGGCCCTAATACTCTAGGAAATAGGGCTGCTACTGCGCAAAGGATTAAGAGTAGGAATTGTGAGATTTGCAAGGTGAGTCCCAGCTAATATGACAGATTTCCTTGTAAAATATTCAAATGCTCAAGCTCAATCAATAAAATATTACAACAAAGAAAGTAGGTTTTCCCATTTGGGTTCCCTGTGTAAACAAGTGTGTCAATTTGTGTGATTGTGTTTTTATCTGTGATTATATTACGCTGCTTATCAGTTAAGAAAATTTGTATCTTAGTGAAAGTGAATTTGGTTTCAGTTTTCAGATATTCATCTAATTAGTTGCAGAATTTCTTGGAAAATTAACATAGAGCGCCTCTTGGCACAATAAGAGTGATTCACTAGTTGGTACTTTGTTCTAGGATCATCACCATTACCTATTTTTTTAAATATATTTGCTTCCTTAGGTGGAATTATTACAATAACCAATACTCATGCTCTTAGGCCGTCATCAATAGTTTTGATTTTTTCCAGACTAAGTATTGGTTATGCAAAAACATTTCTCTGTGAAACATATCATAGCCCAACTACTTGCTCTAGGCTCTATGCCATGCCCACAAAACATTGAATTGCATGCTGTTTATCTGCATGTGTAAAAGGAAATGGAGAAAGAGAGAATGAGGAGACCTTAATCCTAGGCATTAGCCCAAATTTGATAATGATGGATTGTAATCAAAACAGTTTCTCACATAAAGAACTGACTATTTTCTACTAATATGCAGTACTGAAAATGTAATTCATACAATGAAAGGGCAAGTTAGTCAATCAGAATAAACTTCAAGAATACACCTATTAAATCCTTCATGCTTACCAAAAGAAGAACAGGAGTTCTTACCAGGTTGCATAAAAATCAACCAAGACTGGCTGATCTGATTTTTGAAGCATGTCATCAAATGATGAGAATGTCTGTTTTGCCGCTTGCACCTACTTAAACATGATGGCAGAAGCAGAACTGAACAACATTAGATCATATTATTCAACTCATCCATAAACTTGAAAAATACAAACTCCAAACCCCACATCTAACTAGATCAAAATAGGGAAAATTGTGTGGCCTCACATCAACCAACATATTAGATTACATTTTGCAACTTACTCTGCATAGTGTTCAGGTTGAAGAAACCAGATTGAATATCTCACAAGGAAGGTTTCAGATTCATTCTTTATGAACAGGAATTTAAATACTAGTACTCTAAGCAGTCATGGGTTTCTGAAGGAAGATGAAACGTGATACTTGAACTAATTCTTGAAAGAAATCAAGTCCTTTGCATGAATACTTCTTTGAGGTCCACTTGAAAGTTTACATTTAAATTTCCATACTGAAACAGGTTTCCTTTTACAAAGAAACAAATATGATTTTGAGACACATTGTGGGACCTTTATTGCTAGTTCCTGCCATTTATGTATACTTTCAAACCCACGGTGCAGGAACTGCACCCCCATGCTCCCTTCCCCACCAGCCCCCTGGTCTGGAGTCCGGAACCTCACTCCAGACAGGACCGCCATAGGACCCTCCTCCAGTCCATGGTTCCAAAATTCGGGACCGTGGTCCCTTGCAAATAAGATGCTCCCTGGTTCTGTATTGCTATGTTTTGGCTATGTAATGATCTGGAACATATCATGATGATAAATGAAGGTGAACAGCCTAAAAGGTGAGCAAAACTTCTTGCATTCTTGGCACCTAAATTCATCTGAAGTTTGATGTCCAGGCTCAAGTTTAATATTTCTGGACTGAGTTCATCACTATGGTATGACATGTCACCTTAACACTGCCCATTACACATGATCACATCATCCAATGAAGCATTGAGTAACTTAACATACTGTTTCATCTGGTTTTCGGGGTCTTAACTAAGAACCCTGTTACTACACCATTTATGATGAGTATGTGAATGCTGTTGTCATTTCTTTGGTCCTAACCTATGTGCAAACATGCATGTTTCCATATATTTTGCAACTAATTTGGTATTTTGGATGTTATTTTTTAATATAAATGCAACATACACATACATACATACATATATATACTAAGTCACAGGACACCTCCTTAGGGGTTCCATGTCCTGTATTTCGCTTGTCAGACACAATACAACCCATAAAATGTGTCCTAAAATCAGGACACATGTTTGGGCTGTGTCGGACACGTGCCCTAACATGTCCTAACTTTAGGACACATGTCCCACTAAAATCCCAACATAAAAAGTGTCGCATCTTGATTTTTCTTCATTTTTTCTGTCAATTTCGTGTATGTTCGTTAGGCATTAGCCAACATAGATCTTAATGACCCAATGCTAGAGCCAGTGACTTTTGATGATGTGTCTCTTGAAGGGTCATCCCACACCAACAAATGCAGTAGGAGATCTTGGATTGGGCATAAAGGAGGAGGATGGAGCAGAGTCAAATGGCAGTGGTAGTGATGGTGATTATGACATGGAGGACTTGGACTATTGATAGAGTCATGACTAGTGAGTCATGACCAGTACCACTGACGAGCTATGATATTCCTACCTATTTTGTATCTACTCTATTTTGTATTTTCCAGTGGCATTCCCTCGGTATCTATGTAATACATTTTGATTTTGATGACTTAATGAAAAATCTGCAATTTATGGTTTTAATATCTAAGTTCTACTTCTAAATTTCTAGTTTTATTTTATCAATCATGATATTTCTAAATTTCTAGTTTCTTATGTGCTTGAACAATTGTTAATAACATGAACAATGAACATTGAACTGTGAACATCATTGATGTAGTAAATTAATAAACTAGTTCTAAAATTGTAAATACTAAATTAGTAAATTACTAAATAGATATCATCATGATTCATATCTGTAGATGTTCTAATTTCTAAAAAATATGGATCAGACACTATATATATATATATATATATATATATATATATATATATAATGTGTCACATGTGTCCTATTTCCTAGGTCATTGTGTCTCGTGTCGAATACTCGTATTTACGTGTCCTTTGTGTCCTCGTGTCATGTGACTTAATATATATACATATATGCTTCTAGGACACTTCACTCCAAAGGATATTTGGAAAATGATGTTGTTGATGCTCCTGTTCTCAAAAATGCTTTTGCTTTGCTCCCACTTTATGCAACCTTGTTTTGAACACTAGCAGCCTTTGGTCATCCTCATGTGCATAACTTTGCACTATTACACCATAGTATTTCATTGTTTCAAGGTTTCCCATCATTATTTTTAGCTAATTTATTTAGAAACCCCTGTAGCATGTGGCAATTCATCTGCAGCCCACACTCCTGATAACTAGGGTTTGAAACAAAATATCACAATGTTAACTTTGGTAAGTAAAAGGAGTTTTTGTTAATGTACAGAGAGTAAAAAAATCACAATTTCACTCGTTTCCTTAGTTTCAGGGTTTGAACGTATACCTTTTCAACAAAATCTAAAATTGTTATGCTAACCAAGATCTTCTAGGTTATGCAAAAGAAGAATATCTTTAACAATCAGAGTCGTCATTCTGAGTGTGATCTCTTACAACAAATCAAAATATATGTATCATGGATCGTTAACGGCATAATCTTAATATAACTTTTAGTCTTCAAGCTACACACACACATATATTAACTTGGGATGAAACCACTGGAAACCCCGGAGTATTCCCCACATTTCGTGGATGGTAAACCAAGTAAATTGTTGGCCTTAATTATGGGGCCTCACCCCAAGGGAATCCAAGAGAGTCAAATCCATGATCAGCAATAACTAGCAACAATATCAAAGAACTTCACATCTGGCTCTAGACCACTTGAACTAACCCTTGTGGCTATATGTGTGTATGTGTGTATGTGTGTGTGTGTAAACATTCATACATACATACATACATATGCATGTTTGTATGTATGTGTGTATGTAATAATGTACGCATACATACATACATAGTTGAAAAATGTATATCGTCAAACCTCATCCAAACCTCATTGGAAAATTCAAACTCAAATTGAATTTAATCATTACCAAGCCCAAACTCAAATTTGAACCATGTGACTTAGTCAGCTATAGCTTTGATCAATCAAAAGTGGAGGAGGTGCAAACCCTAGAAAGTTGAAACCCAAGAGATAAACATTGAGGAAAAAAACATAGAGAATTTGGAGGAAGACCCTAGAAAAGAGCCACATGAACCACAATTGAACCACTCTCCTCCAAAAGGTTGTCCAAAATCAGTGCCTGGAAGGGGAGCATGGTATTACATCTAACAAATAAGGGATCACTCTGCCCGCATCCTACCCCATAATTGAGACCATAAAAACAAAGCACAAGGATCCAAAACCAAACTACACGTGGCCAAATGACAAATGAAAGAAACGTGTGCACTACCAAATTTCAAGAAGGAAATGAAGAAGCAATCCACCAAAGCAGCTTTGTTCCATTTATATATGTGGTTATTGGTGGTTTTGAAAGGGTTGTAATTTGTTACTAACCTACCAATGGATGCATCATATGTGGCCCATAATACTTACTATGGAGAAACATACAGGGATAAATGACAATGTGGGACACCTTGTCAAAGCGGTGTTAGAACTTGGAAGAGAAAAAAATTGTTTGTAGTTTTTGTACCTTATTCAATGGATGGATTTATTTGACATAGGAAGATGCTAGATTTGTATGCTGAAAATATTTCAAAGCTTCATTTGCTTTGAAGGCAAAGCAACTCAAGGAGAGGGAATTGTTATGGCTCCTACAGATAATGTATTGTAGGAATCGACATTTACATTCTTTGTTAATTACATGGTAATCGGTACTCTTTTAGGATGCTTTTTATTTATAATTGCAACAAGCATGTCCTTCCCCATTATGGGAACATTACAATCAACTGTAGTCGACTTACAATAGGAATATAGTTGTAGCCAACTTACAATAGGAATATGCACATTCTCCACACTTGAAAGCACTTTGGGTGAGACGCAATGACTAGGGGGTATCTATTCTGTCAATGTCGACCAGTGATTGCACTTGGCCCTGTTGTCGCCTAAGATGCACACCTAGATTAATGTGGGAAAAGTCTTCAACCCCACAAGGTGTGGTCTTTAAGGTGCAATGCTCAGAGAAGGGGTTGTCACCTATTCCCAACTCTCTTCGTTTAGGTTCTCTCCTAGCTAAACCAAGGGGGGTGGTCCCTAAAGATGATTCTAAGAAGAAAACTTGCTAAGGATAACAAGCTCTAGGAGATTAATGATGTTAATTGAATTAGTTAAGGCTTCACCAATTTAGCAACTTGAATTAGATCTTAAGATTAGATTGATTAGCAAGTATGAACAATTAAGAGCATATAACAATCAACAATTTAGATAAATCAATTATGTTCACTAGATATCTTGCAAGACAAATATGGTTAGACCAGTGCCAAATATACTTGCAAGAAATATATGCTCACAAATGAATCAACAATACTTGCAAATGAGATATATCAAGAAAATCAACAAGTTGCACAATTGGATAAGTTGCAAAGCAAGGGTTAGTGAAATAAAATCACAAGAGATTATGCACAATTTGAGATATGAGCAATAGAAATAAAACAAGACTTGCAAAATAACTAGAACTTATACTTGTATTAAAGAGAGATGCTCCAAAAGATAGAACGATATCAAAAGACAATGAGCATGTAATTGAAATTGACAAGTACAAGAGCAATAAAATGTAATGCTTGCAAGTAGAATGAAATGCTCACAATTCAACTTGTACAATAACCAATTGCAAGATGAGACAAACTTATGTGAGTGTGTGAAATCAAGTGGTCTTGGTAAATTTTAGTTAAAGCCTATTCTACGGTGAGACTTCCCCTCAATTCCTCAAAACTTGGTAAGGACTGAGGTGAATTGCAAGAAGGCTAGGATGAGGAGGCACTTGTCCTTCATTAACGATACCCACCTAGACTTCAAGACAACCCACGTGCCTTTGTTCCTACAAGGGCTCGGCCACAAGAGAACTGCGAGGTCACATGTTTTAACCTTTCCTCCCAACTCAAATTTATAGAAATGAATGATAGTTAGAAAAGATTGTACTATATTTTTATCAACCAAGTTTATGCTTGGAGGTGAATTTTAGAGAATGCAAAGCTAGATCTAAAATGCAAATTAGTTAAATGCTTCAAGTGAGATTTAAGAGAAATGCTTCAAGTGAGATGCAACAATTAGCTTCAAATGAGAAGTATCTTAGGATTATCAATTAACAAATATCACTTCACTTTAAATTGATCAACTTAATGATTTAAGGAGTGTGTGTAGAGTACTTAAGTGACCAATGAAGCAAATGAAGTTACTCAAATGAAACACTTAACAATGATAAAAAATAACTCTATTACAATGAATAAATAACAAGTTAGACCAAGAAAGCAAATTAGATCAAATAGCTAAGTAAACCACAAGAATAATTACATCAACCATATGACATGTGATTTTAAAGCTATTTGCAAGAAATTAAATCTAGATCTAACAATTGGATTTAGTGAACTAGCGATAGCAAAATGATCAATTTAAGAGATTAGATCTAAAACGCAACAAGTAGGAAAATGAAACTAATCTAGTAAATACAAAATAAACTAGTTAGATCTAAGAACTAAGATAGCAAGAAAATGAAAATTAAGCTAAAGAGTTAGTCACCACCAGAAAGATGTCCTCCTTCCAAATGAGGAGGCGAGATACCAAGGGGAAAATCCCAAGCTCCCTCAACAAAAAAGTTCTTTTATTAATATTACAAAGAGAGACCCTCTAAAGACAAGAATGAGGTCTCTAAATCTTCAAGGAGGGTTTACAAAAGTATAGATCTTTGAAAGAGAAACCCCTCCTCAAACTACGAGAATTGAAAGAGGAATTTTACAAGGCTTATAGTAATGATTTACAATGATTTTTCCTAACCAATCCCCTCACAAAATTTTCGCTCAAACCCTAGTCGTCCAAGATGAAGAAAATTTCGCAAAGAAGAGACGAAATGTCCCTCTTATGCTCACAATCAAGGAAGAAAAGGCCTCCAAAAATTTTGATCTTGATTTTAGAAGCCTTTAATGAATGATTTATTCATAAAATATACTTGAAACCCTAGCCATCTAGCCTCTTAGAGGCAGATCTACGCAAGGGTTTGGAGGAAAAATAAATGGCTTAGATCACAAACAAGTATAGGCTCTAAGCTTCAAAAAAAAAAATTGATGATATCTCCTCAAATTCCCAAGCGTTCACCTACAAACAAATTATGATAAATTTCCATGCTAAAATCCTCCTTTCCAACTAGATCTATGCAAGCCAAGAAGGACAGAAACAAGTATATGCAAGGAGATAAGATTGTATACACTGAGGGTTAGAAAATATTTACAAAATTTACAATTGCTAATCCAAAGGGTGTGAGGACACCTCCGCCCTTTAGTAAACAAAAATAAGCTCTTAAAATAGTAAATTTATTCAGTTAAAGCACATTAAAATGAGAGAGAGATTTAAAGATAAATAATTTGCTCAAGCAAATGGCAAGGAAACTCCCTTTGAAATAATTTTTATGATAAAGCACTTTGAGAGAAACCAAAGTGGGTTCTTCCACTTCTATCCTTGAGAGTTGGTTAGTTCAACCAAAAATGTCCCCAAATGCTCAAGATCTGATTTAGAAAAAGATCTCTACACACTCGAAATAATTTTGTTAGATCACAAGGAGATAGATAGCACAATGAAAGAGAGGACTAGGGGTTCAACCAAAAACCCACTAACGCCTCTAATTCTAAAATGTTTTTCTAAACTCAAATACTAATGTAAGATACCTCACAAATAATAGATCCACAATTGGCAAGTGAAATAACAAAAATTTTGATTAGCACCAATAGAGTATTAAGAGCAAGAAAATCAGAAAGTTTTACCATAGAAGCCAGAAGAAAAACACTACAATGCATAAGCCCCCAAAGTCTTTTCTTTATTATTCAAAAAATATTGAGTACATAATCCAGCAGAGCTTCACTTAGCCAACGGCTCGATTTTTATGTCTTACAATGAGAGAGCAAAGGCTCAATTTATAGAAAAAAATGAGAGAAAACCCCTCTCCAAGTGGAAATTTCTAGATCCAATGAGAAAATGGCTTGATCCATGTCAAATGAATATGAACCCTTGATGAGCCTACACAGATCCTGAGGGAAGGTAGTCGTTTTGCTTCAATTTCTTGATATTAATTAATTGCCAAAGTGTTTTGGGCCACCAAAAAATATTTTCGAATTTTTCTCCTCGAAAAAATCTCATTTTATTTAACAAACTTGGACCATCTTCCTTGAGAAAATCGATTTTTTGGACCATTAATCGTTGTGAAGGAACAACGAATTTTCCCTGGGACTATTCCTACTTGATTTGTCGAGATTCCTCAACTTTTTGACTTGACTTCTTTCTTGGGAAAGTCCACTTCACATTTTTTTAATCTGCTTCCACTCGGAGATAATTTTTATTTTCTCTGATTTTATTTTCTTGGTAATTTCTGGCTAAGTAATTGCCAGTTTTGCCAAAAAAATGGAAAAAATAGGAAATGAATAAAGACACATTTTTTGACCCTCAAAGTGTGTCTGGATAGAAATTTGACGTGTTGAGGTCTAATTTTGAGTACTCATACCCCTTACAACTTCTACAGACAACACTTATTACATTTTACATCAAATAATTATTAAAAATCCCGACCAGTGGAATTTTTTTATAATTAAAAACTTACACTTTCGACACAACCAAATTCAAACTTTAGAGATGATATAGTATGGAAATTTACATAGACTTTAGACAGTAGGACTCACCCAAGACTTTACCATCAAGCCACACTCTAGCTTTGGGGGATATTTGGGAGAAAAACTTAACTAATTATTTAGTGTTGACTCTTGAGGAACACAAATAATTAGCCAAGGAAAAAAACTCTCTAGCAAAATCCTAAGCTACCTAGGTGTGTTACATGACTCTATTTTCACCAAACTAGAATCATTTTACAATATCCCCGCAAGGCTGCTAAATTTGGATTACAGAATGTTGACCAAATGTTACATGATGATGATTATGTCTAAAACTCTGGAGTTTCTAATTGTTGGATCGCTTTGAATTGTACTTTGATAATGAAGTAGCTGACCAATCTTCAAATGTACATTTGAGTGGTCAACAGGCCCCATCTGCAAGGAAGAACTTGTTGAAATACGTAACTAGGTTCGGTCTTCATAATGACAGATGTAATCATGATTTTATGTATTTAATGAAAAGAGAAAAATAAATTTATTATTGTGAGTCTTGAGGCATGGGTTTCATGCTCAAGAGAATTTATTTTTATAGGTCAAAGCACCCATTGAGTGCTTCTAGGTTTGTTATAAATTCATTGAGTCATTGTCATGTATGAATGACCCTTTTGGGCATGTTACATATTGTAAAGAAAATTATTTGAGTCAAATTAGAGTCAAAAGACCCTCCAAGACCAAGTCAATCATGCAAGCATCAAGTCAGCCTAATGGAGCAACAAGTCGGCCTAAGGACATGTCAAGTCAGCCTAATAGGAGGCTCAAGGAAGCCTATATATAGGGCACTCGGCCTCATTTGGAGAAGACACACACACTCACACAAGTTCGATCATAAAGAAGAAAAGAAGTGCGAAGAAGAGGAGGTCGAAGGAAGAAGAAGAAGTCAAAGTTTTGGGTTTTGTTTTAGGCTACTTCTCTCCACACGTGCAAAGGAATTAGGGCACATATTGTTGTTGTAAAGTCGAGTTGCAGAAGCAAAGTTAGGTCACCAAAAAGAGTTGTTCTGAAAGTCGAGTTCTCTAAGAGAAAGAATCTACCTAAGCAGAGAGATGAAGTTGCAGTCGAAGCTGCAATAGAAGTTGCAGTAAACGTTTCAGTAGAAGTTGCAGTTTTCGGGCAAGTCGAAGGAGGAGTTGCAAGATAGGACAAAGTTGCTAGAAAGAGGAGCTACTCAAAGGAGCATTGACTTGGTCTTGGAAGGGTTCTTGGTCAAGGGTCTAGGTCTTGGAATTCGTCAATTGAAGATTCTATAAGCAAAGAATTCGTTGGATTTTCCTCTCAAGCTTGTGAGGTTTTGGCCCTGGCTAATCGCCTACATCTTGTGTCCTTTGTCTCATTGTTCTTTATGGTTTGATAGTTGTTTGATGAAGAAAGAACACATAATAATAATCAAGTACAATAAGAACCTAATTAAGAAAAGTAAAAAGTCCTCACAAGCAGTTACCATTATTAGAGAAATCATCTAATATCTTTGCCCTTTCTCAACATGGTATCAGAGCTAAGGTAACAAGTCAAGGAAGGGCGACTCAATAAAGGACACTCAAGGATCAAATTTTGAGAAAAGTATCAAGGATATCAAAGCATCAAAAAGATTCCCTCATCTCTAAGGCATTTCAAGGACAAGGATCACATCGTCATCTTGAAGAAAGTCAAAACCTTCGATCAAAGGAGCATTCTTGGGATCCACACTCAATCATCACCTCAAAGACCCTATCTCTACTCAAGAAAGGAAGGACTTGGATCTGAAGCATCTTGAAGACTACTCATCCAAGGGTAGCAAGATCGAAGGCATTGTCTCATCAAAGATATCAAGGCAATCTCTCTCTCTTTGAAGCAAAGGATGTCATCTCAAAAGAAAATCCTAATCCTTGAAGAAGATCATCCAAGAAGCATCAAGAAATCATCAATCATCATCAACAAAGGGATCAATTTGAAGAGCTCATATTCACTTGACAAGTATCTTTATTTCTATAATTAAATCTAGTAAAATGACTTCATTTTGCAAGGAGAACAACAAGTTGGTTGGGTCATCGAACTTCCTTGCATGGAAAAGGAGGATAGACTTAGTCCACAAGGAAAATGAAGTTATTGATCATATTAATGGCAAAGTCTCCAAACCATCTGAAGGGCAAGAACTATCTAAATATATGAAAAAGGATCTAAGGGCTCAAAGGATTTTTATAGGGTCCATCAAGGATTCCCTCATTCTTTATATAGCAGAGTGGACGACATCAAAAGGGATATATGATAAGCTAGTAGAATTATTCTCTAAAAGCACGACAGGAAAAATCATATCACTAAGATCTGATCTATTCAAATTTAAAGCATCAAAGGATGAAGGGATATCTACGTGTCTCAAAAAAGAATCTCAAATAAGGAATCAACTTCAAGATCTAGGAGAGATGATATCTGATAAAGAAATGATTATCATTGTTCTAAATGCTCTAACTGATGAACAAGGAAACCTTATATCAAAGGTCTATGAAGAAGAGAAAGCTATCCCATTCAATAATTTGTGGTCACTATGCAAGATTGAAGAAAACAAGTTGAATGCAAAAGGTGATACAAGATCAGATGAGCAGGGTCAAACATTTGTTGTCATGTCAAGAAGCAAAGGATATTTGTCAAGTTTGGTCTCCGAAAAAAAAAGAAGATCAATATGTCGCAGATCCAATGCTATGGATGTCGAGGATATGGGCACTACAAGAGAGACTGTCCTAAGCTCAAAAAGGATAGCAACAAACTAAGAAGGGAAGAAGCCCATATCACTGAAGAAGTGGAAGAAGCTGAAAAGAAGAAATTCAAGGAGGAAGTAAAAGATCTCTACTATTATTGAGATAAGTTTTCCTCACCTAGTTCTTCTCAAGTTTATGTTTTCTGTTATAAAGTATAACTATCATATTAGGAATCATTAGAAGCATGATAGGATGCATCATGTTAGGAGATGGCATCATAGAAGCATACGATTGAAAGCAAGAGCTCATGACATCATCATAAAGAAGCATGAAAGATAGCTGAAATAGAAGTCTATGGTTGTCATCTATAGAAAGATGTAGCTCTTGGTAACCTCATTAGAAGCATAAGTAGTACTTATGGGAAAAAGAAAGTCATCTAGCATAAATCTCATCATACATCATTCAAAAGGAGCATTTGCAGGATGAAGATGATCAAGATCCTTCGTTGGAATCTTCATTGGAAGGTTCACCTACTAGAAGAAGCAAGTGTCTCACTGGGAATTCCAACCTGTATGGGATTCATGGAATGATGGTATGATGTCAAAAGAAGTGAAGCGGATCAAGGAATTGAAGTTCTTTCAATCAAGGAAGTTGTTGAAGGAAGTCTAGATGACCTAAAAGGATAATGAGGTATGTATGCTTGTATTTGATACAATAGAGTCATGTCATATAGTTGCAAGTAACATGGATAAATGCTCTATCTCGAGAGCATGATCAAAAGGAAGGATCTCTTCCTTTGAAAGGATGCAGGAAGGCATGGGTCACACATTGCCTAGATGAAATCAACATAATATGTCCTCATATGAAATATGAGGTGGTTGACAATATTTGTAGGAACTCTAATTGAAAGTTCCTGGAAAGGAAATGTGTGAAGAAAGAAAGAGATCATGAAATATGCAACTATGGAGAAAGCAATCAACATCCAAGGACTAAAAGATTTGACTATGATATCTCCATGAAAGATACGAAGACCTTGATGAAGTCTGAAAAAGAAAGAGACCCTTGACAGTATATATCTTTTGGAGATGTGTCAATATGTATGCAGGACAGGGTTGCAGGAATCGCCCCCCCCCCGGAGGATCCAAACCCGGAACCGCGGATCGGAGCGAACCGTCCCGGAATCCAATTTGGAAGCGCGATTCGGAGGAGGAGGTGGCGCGGTTCCGGAATTTAAATGCGATTCCTGCCTTTTGGGTTGCGGCCACCCCGGAACTGCGGATCGGAGGGCGGTTCGGGCACGGGGTGGCGCCACGCTTCCGGCCCGGAACCGCACGCCACCCGCACGCCACCCAGGCGATTCCGGAAGCAACCCCGCGGCCTCCTTTTTTTTAATTTATTTTTTTTAAATTTGTTTTAATATGTGACTTAACTAGCATGAGGGGGTGGGTTAGGTTAGTTTAGGGTGAGTCTAGGGTGACTTTAGAAAAGAATAAAGCCCCCATTCTCTTCTCATTTTCTCACTTTGAGTTTATGAGAGTTGGAGAAGAGAAGAGAGGAGAGGAGAAGAGAAGAGAGGAAAGGAGAGGAGAAGAGAGGAGAGCTTGGAGGAGTGAAGAAGGAGGAGCTAGGAGAAGGAGGAGGAGCTTGGAGCAAGAGCTTGGAGGACTTCATCTACAAGAGCTAAAGAGGTAAGTTCAAACCCCAAACTCCCTTGTTTTTTTGAAAAAAAAATTGTATTTTTCTCCTCCCTCTCCTACTCTTTCCCATTGTTTCTACTTGCTCCTTTATTTACAGGTTGTCCACCACCTATATCCATATTCCAAGATGGTGTTCTTTTGGCTTCTATGTATCATTCCACTCTTGGTTTTAATGATGGCAAGGGTGAGGAATAGAGGGGAAGAGGAAGGGGATGAACTTGGTCCTAATAGTAGTGACCCAATGTATGATGAGGAGGAAGGGTTTGAAGAGGAAGGGGATGAACTTGAAGAGGACACTGAAGCACAAGATGGGAAAGGTACATCAAATCCCTTGTGGAACTATGTGACCAAACTTGAAGGGGGAAAGGGTGGTGGATCTTACAAATGGATGTGCCCTCATGATTGTCATGGAGGAAAACCATATACGGGTTCATATACCCGTCTGAGGAGGCATTTTTGTGGGGTGCTAGAGAGTGATGAAAAAAAGGGTTCTGTGGGGGTAGCCATTTGCCCAAAAATTTCAAGTGAACAAAGACAAAAATACATCAAAATAGAGATGGCTGCACAACAAAAAAACAAGAAACAAAAAACTCATTCAGAATCAAGTGCAACCTCTAAATTTGGTAGTTGCCCATCTCCTTATGGTACTTCTGCAACCTCTGGAGGTAGAAAAACAATAGGGGATTTCCTTAATGTTACTGGGAGGGATGATGTGGATGGAAAGGTAGTCCGTTTTCTTTGTGCTTGCGGTGTACCATTCAATGTGCTTCGCTCTCCCTATTGGCATGACATGGTAAAGGCCATCAATGAAGCCCCAAAAGGATACAAGGCCCCCAACTATGAGAAAGCTAGAACAGTGTTATTAGAAAGAGAAAAAGCTAAGGTTCAAAAAGCTGTGACACGTTTTACACATGAGTGGGTGGATTATGGGGTATCCATTGTATCAGATGGGTGGACAAATATTAGAAACCAACATTTGATAAATGTTCTTGGTGTTTCTTCTAAGGGTGCAGTATTTATTGCATGTCATGACTCCTCCTCCATCAGTGCAACTGCACAAAACATTGCAGATCTCCTATTGAAATCAATCAAAGATGTTGGTCCGAATAATGTGGTTCAAGTGATCACAGATAATGCAGCAAATTGTAAGGCAGCAGGAAAAATTATTGAGCGTACTCATCCACACATCTTTTGGTCTGGGTGCCTGGTTCACACATTGAACCTTTTGATGCATGATATTGTGAAACACAAAGAATGTGGGTGGATTGCTGAGGTTTACAGGAAAGGGAAGCAGCTCATTAAATTCATCACAGGGCATACAAGGGTAAACTACTTCTATGGCACTTACTCCAAGTTGCAATTGCTTAAAATTGCAAAGACAAGATTTGCTAGTTATTACCTCACCTTTAGGCGGCTAGTGAAGGTGAGACAAGCTTTAACTAATCTGGTGTGTGCTGAAACATGGGATGAAATTAACCAGTGTACAGATGGTGCTACTGCTAATGTAGTCAAGGACACTGTTCTTGACACTTACTTTTGGTCACAGGTTAAATATGTTTTGCAATTCACCAAACCAATTTATTACATGATCAAGTTTGCAGATTCAGATCGACCAGTAATTGGGGAGGTGTATGAGCAAATGGATAGCATGTTGGGGCAGATTAAAGACATTGTTGAGCCTAGAGATACCACCTTGTACAATTATATTCGTGAAGAGGTGGAAAAGCGATGGGATATGCTAAATGTTCCATTGCATGCATTAGCATATGTTTTGACACCTAGGTACTATCATCCATCATGGCTTTCAAAACCAGCACCTGGGGGGGGAAGCAGGAAAAAACCACACCAAGATAAAGAGGTTCACGAAAAATATATGGCTGCATTGAGTAGATTAATCCCTGATAATGAGGAGGCTGCATTGGTACGGAGACAGGTGAGCAACTATACGCTCAACACTGGTCCATTTGGGAGCATGCATTCAATTGAAGATCGAGAGCATTTTTCTGCTCTTGAGTGGTGGAACATGCATGGAGGGCCTACTCCACTTCTACAGAGTTTGGCATTGCGGGTGCTATCACAGGTGGTAAACACTTCTTCTGCAGAGAGGTGTTGGAGCTCTTATTCTTTCATCCACAGTGTTAAAAGGAACAGGTTGAGTTTAGATCGGGCAGAGAGCTTGGTTTATGTTCATTACAACTTGCGATTGTTGTCCCATTACTGTGAAGATGCAAAGTCTAATAAAGACTTGTTGACTTGGGACAAGCATCCAGAGGAGCCCAATTTGGAGGATGGAGTGTTGCAACTAGAGCAATTAGAGGATGCTCTTATCCAGGTATGTCCATTGTGGTATGAATTTTCCAATTTTCCCTTATAAAGCATTTCTCTAATTCATGTTTTTAATTTTTTTGTTAACTAGTGTTTTTTTTTTTTTGCATGAATTTTTTGAGCGATTCTAGGATGATGATGACCGTGTTGATATGCCACCACCCCCACCCCCATCTGGTCCTAGGTTCCATGGTTCAACACCAACAGCAGGGGGTTCTTCTTCATCAGTTCCAGTGCCACGACTTACACAGGGACCATCTTCTTCATTGCCACCACGTGGAGGCACGCCATCACGTTCTATTCGTGGTGGAAGGAGGAGAGATTAGTAGATATATTCACAATCTACTTCTTTTTGTCATAGTCTATAGATTACTCATTAGACTTGTAGACTTGTGAATTTGAATTTTGAACCTTTTTGGCTTGGCGGTGACCAAGTGACATATTTTGTAAACATTATTATTTGAATTTTGGACATGACAAATGTTGACAGTTGCTCACTTGCTAGATAAATCATAATATGCTCTATGTTTTATGTTTTATAATATGCTTAAATGTTTTATGTTTTATAATATGCTTAAAAATTTGATGTATGTTTGTAATAGCTAGAATATAGATGATTGTTGTACATACTAGTAACTACAATGGAATCATGGATGCCATATCTATCTTGATTTATGCAAAAATATGCATGTTTTCATGTCTTCTACAATTAATTTGGTATTTGGGATGTTTGTTTTGAGTATAAATGCAAAAAAATATATAAAAATATATATATATATAGCAGACGCTTCCGCGGACGCTTCGCTCCCTAGATTTTTGGAAAATGACGCTTCCGCGCTTCGCGCTTCCGCTTCGCTCCCGCTTCGTGCAACATTGATGCAGGATGTTGATGCTCACAGGAAGATGTCATGATGAAAGACCATCACAAAGGTAATTTTGATTTAATGTTCATTTCTTATTTTTGAATAATATCTAGATGGGCTTATGCAGGGCTGCCAAGGGAAGAGTTGTGGATGTCTTCCACAACTGATGCCCATGTAGTAGGATGAAAGATCCTTAAGGAAACATGGCATGAAGAAGGCAACATGGCATGAAGGAAGACCAAATATGGACTAATGGATCACTTTCCAATGAAAGGAATGATGACATGACTAACTCATGGATGAAAGTGATGGATGGTCTATGCCCTACGAAGAAGTCCTGAAAGATGTAGACTCTATGACAAAAGAAAAAAATTCATGACATCAAAGGAAGGAGTTCTACAAGAAGCTGGTTGTCCCATGATCTCCACCTAAAGAGTTGCTGGAAGCAAGTCCCTAGTCAAGAGGGAGCTTGGACAAATCCCTGATTAAGAGGGAGCTTGGGTACATTCCTTTTATGAAATGGGTTGGTCATCCCTAGTTAAGAGGGAGTGACAAATATGGTTCTCTACTTCATGTGTCATGCACTAGACCAGGACTAACAGTCATAAGTCTTAGTGAAGGCCATGAGGAGAGATAGACACATCATTCTTGTCTTCACCTGGGAAGATAGAATGGAGGATTGGGTAAGCATCTAGCATCTGATACTCTTTGAGGATGTGGTAGGGCATCCAAGATAAGAGTAGTCGTAGAGGATCAATATTCTTTGAGGACTAGGAATCCAAGATAAGAATAGTCCTAGTGGAACATACTCTGAGAGAACCCGGGTGGGGTATGTTCCGAGAGAGACAATGATGAGGGTGTCTATAAATCATTGGTCTCACTAGCATTGTGCTCTGATCTTGTGGAGAGATAGAGTTGTTAGTCAAGGCCTTGCTATGTGACAATGCTAGAGGATATGATGTTATACAGATGGGTTACCAATCTGACTCTTCTTATGAGAATTCTTCAGATTGAGAATGTCCAAGTACCTTGTATGGATTATGAATACCTCCCTAGTTAAGAGGGAGTGTTGAAATATGTAACTAGGTTCGGTCTTCATAATGACAGATGTAATCATGATTTTATGTATTTAATGAAAAGAGAAAAATAAATTTATTATTGTGAGTCTTGAGGCATGGGTTTCATGCTCAAGAGAATTTATTTTTATAGGTCAAAGCACCCATTGAGTGCTTCTAGGTTTGTTATAAAGTCATTGAGTCATTGTCATGTATGAATGACCCTTTTGGGCATGTTACATATTGTAAAGAAAATTATTTGAGTCAAATTAGAGTCAAAAGACCCTCCAAGACCAAGTCAATCATGCAAGTATCAATTCGACCTAATGGAGCAACAACTCAGCCTAAGGACATGTCAAGTCGGCCTAATAGGAGGCTCAAGGAAGCCTATATATAGGGCCTCATTTGGAGAAGACACACACCCACACGAGTTCGATCATAAAGAAAAAAAGAAGTGCGAAGAAGAGGAGGTCGAAGGAAGAAGAAGTTGAAGTTTAGGGTTTTGTTTTGGGCTACTTCTATGCACATGTGCGAAGGAATTAGGGCACATATTGTTGTTGTAAAGCCGATTCGCAGAAGCGAAGTTAGGTCACCAAAAAGAGTTGTTCTGAAAGTCGAATTCTCTAAGAGAAAGAATCTACCTAAGCGAAGCGAAGTTGCAGTCGAAGTTGTAGTTTCTGGGCAAGTCGAAGTTGCAGTTTTTGGGCAAGTTGAAGGTGTAGTTGCAAGATAGGTCAAAGTTGCTGGAAAGAGGAGCTACTCAAAGAAGGAGCATTGACTTGGTCTTGGAAGGGTTCTTGGTCAAGGGTCTAGGTCTTGGAATTCGTCAATTGAAGATTCTATAAGAAGAAGAATTCGTTGGGTTTTCCTCTCAAGCTTGGAGAGGTTTTGGCCTTGGCTGATCGCCTACATCTTGTGTCCTTTGTCTCATTGTTCTTTATGGTTTGGTAGTTGTTTGATGAAGAAAGAACACATAATAATAATCAAGTACAAGAAGAACCTAATTAAGAAAAGTAAAAAGTCCTCACAAGCAGTTATCATTATAAGAGAAATCATCTAATATCTTTGCCCTAGATTTCTCAACACAACTTGCTTACTTAGGTGAGACCACTATTGTGACAATAAACAAAGACTCGCAAGTCTTGTCAAAGTTCCAAAAAAATGCAAGTTCAACTTCTACCCAAAAAAATGGACCCACACACTGTCAACATGGAAAAAGACATCAATTTAGGGTAATGACAAGAAAAATTGGGATGTACTCCATGGCAACCCTAAATGAGTGAATTTCCTTCTCATTCTTGTATCATATTGTATTCTGAGTGATTTGGGTTCTTGAGCTAGTGACTGGACTGAAATAAACAACAAGGTTTGAGGGTTGGTTTTCGTTGTGAGAGAACAAATATCATCTATAGTTGGTGAACATATATTGGAGACAAAACACAAATCTATATATTTTTGGAGAACATTTGTTGTTCAACTATATAGTTTGGAGACATACATTGTTCCATTTACTTCAAACATTTGTTATTTGATTATGAGTTTGGAGACATCTACTCAACCAAATCAAACTCACAACTGATACTTGAAGGTATACCTTCTGTTGTTCTCCTTTTGCTTTTGATATGAAAGTACTAAGCAATGTTTTACCAAGTTTCCAAGAGGTGGGGACACAACAGTGGGGAATCGTGTCCAAGGGACATGTGGAGACACCCCCAAATTTTTAGAAGTCTCATGGGGGATGTTGAGATTCCCTAAATTCATAAAAAAAACTAAAGTTATAAAAACATAAATGATACATTTAATTGTATTTGTTTAATAAAGCAAGGAAACTTAGGTTAGCATTTTAGGATTTAGGGTTTTCTTTTTTTTCAGCTTTTATAAATTTTCAAATCAGATTTCTAGGGGAATATCCCTCATCTGATGTGAAACATTTTGCACCATATTTCACCAAGATTTAGTTTTTCCAGGGATGTAGTGAATGTAAATTCTCCATCCTAGGTGACTGTTGTCCTAATGTTCTCCTATTAAATAACTCAAAACAGATTTAGTTAACAGCAGAAAATTAATTTTCAAAACATTGCATCAATCACACAACCACTGGAAAAATGAACAGCAGAATAAATAAAAGAAATACACAGGGAATCAGGGATTTATCCTTCAAATCAGCTTTTCATCCTTTGACAAAAGCTTAACAAGGTAAGCTCCATAGTCTGCTAAAAACCAGCAGTTGCAAAATTATTAAAATCACCCTAAACAAGGTGTGCAACCTGCTTAAGAGAGGTACAGCCTTCTGGGAAAAATAAAGAAAAATAGCAGCAAACTTCTGTACGGACTGTATGACTACTGCTGTATGGAGCTGCTATGCAGCTGTGCTATATGGTCTCTTCCTCTTTCCTGAATCACCCTTCTCTCTCCGTCTCTCTTTCAGTCGCTCCTTATTCAATATGTAATGTTCTCTCTATCTTGTCTTACCTATACTTTTTTGAAAACCTGATCTACAAATACCCTAATCTCCAAAACCTAATCTGACCTTGAGATGTACAGTTGAGATTAAATCTAGTGCAAGTCACAAATGCATCTAATGCACTTTATTAGACTCAACTGAAAACATAAGATATTTCACTTTATCCTAAGTGAATTACAAAATATAATTAATGACCATTTTTCCTATGTGGTCACCCTTGAAATGTCTCGAACCACTTCCTGCACATTCACACTAAACGAAGTCCCTGCTCGAGCTACATTTCTCAACACTCCCTCTTAGCAGGGACGGAATTCTCCACCAATCCAAATCTGTCTCTGAATGCTTCAAACTCCCCTTTTTCCAAGGGCTTTTGGTCAGAATATTAGCTACCTGCTGATCTCTGTGGGAATACATTGGAGCTTACTTACTTCCTTCTAAATCTTGTCTTGTATTAAGTGATATATGATCTCTGTATGCTCAAACCTCTCATGAAAGATTAGATTCTTAGATATTTTAATACAACTATGATTATCATAGTAAATGAATGTGTGGTCCAACTCCTAATCAAACAATCCTACAAGTAATTTTCAAAGCAAGATGGCTTCACAATTAGCAATATTAGCTGCCATATATTCTGCCTCCGCTGAGCTACACGCCACAGAACTCTATTTCCTTCTAAACCAGGATATCGTTGCTAATCCCAAGATAAAGCAACACCATAAGGTGCTCTTCCTGTCTGTTACATTGCTGGCCTAATTTGAGTACTAATAGCCTTGCAACATTACTTCACTGTCTCCAGGACATCTAAACCATACTCCACTATGCCCCTCAAATATTTGAGCACATTTTCTGTAAATACCACATGCTCCTACCTTGGCTCCACCGTGAACTAACTCAAGGTGTTCACTGCAAAACATATATATGATGACATGTTGACCAAATGCCTCAAAGAACCTATCAATTTTCCGTACATTGTGGGATCCACCAACTCTAAATCCAAAACTGTCATCTTCTTCATATTAGTGATCATGGGTGAGTCTATAAGTTTGCAACCCTTCATCTGAAACCTCTTCAGAACCTTAACTGCATACTTACACTGCCCAAGGAAAATCTCCGTTGGTCTCTACCAAAACTCCAAACCCAAGAAGTAATGCATCAAGTTGATATCCTTCATCTTGAACTTAGTCACCATGTCTACTTTGAACCCTATAATGAGCTTCTCTACATAGCACCAAAATGAGTAGATCAGTCCCAACAAATATACAATATAAGTTAGAATCTGTTTTACTTTTGTTGAAGCCCATGCTTTGCAGGTATCCATCTATCTTGTGATACCATGCTTTCAATGCCTACTTGAGTCCTATTTGGGTCCATACAAGGCTTTGTTAAGCTCACAAACATGGGACTCCTTCCTATTTATCTCAAAGCTCTGAAACTGCTCTATTTACACGTCTTCTTCAATGATCCCATTAGGAAAGTTGTCTTCACATCCATCTAAGACTCTAATGTATCCTTCCCCCCATAAACATAACTAAGGATATAACTGCTTTAATGAAGTGTACCTCACAACTAGAGCATGTGTGTCAAGTTATGGTATGTTCAATGCTTATAACAGTTTACTTCTTTTTCTAATTATATTCCACAAATTAGCAATCACATGTTCATAAAGTAAAGTGCAGATAGAACATTAAACGATCAACAGAAAACAAGCCAAGACAAGAGACACAAGATGTGGCGGCTAGCCAGGTACAAACCCCGCAATGTGTGGGGAAACCCTTTGATCAAATCTTCTTTTATCTTCAATAATTCAGCAGAGAGAAATAGTACAATAAATCCAATTCATATCAGCAGTAGCAAACCCTAGATCAGCAACATTAGCATTAGCGGCTTCATCATCAAACTAGGGCAGACGATATCTCACAAACCTACCATCGGATCGGCTTGATTCCACCACCAAAAGTTGTGGCTTCCAGAGGAGGTTCAGATGAACTTACAGCATAGTTCAGATGAGGAGATCTTCTAGTCCACGCAGGTCAAACTTTACTTCTGCAGTTGCAGCTTCAGTTTCGGCAGCTTCCAACTTCAAACTAGGGCAGTCGATATCTTGCAAACCGTCTGTTGGATTGACTTGATTCCACCACCAAAAGTTGCGGCTTTCAAAGGAGGTTCAGATGAACCTACAATGCAGTTCAGATGAGGAGATCTTCTAGTCCACGCAGGTTAATCTTTACTTTTGCAGTTGCAGCTTCAGTTTCAGTAGATTCCAGCTTCACATGTGTGAGGGAGTGACCCTTTTCTACGCAGTAGAGAAGAGACTCTTTTCTATGCAGTAGAGAGAGAGATGTGATGAGATGAGTGAGTCCAAATGAGGAAAAGTCCTCTTGTATTTATACACAATGTTGGTGTTTGAATAGATGCGACTGTTGGGCTTCTGAGCCTACATGAGTTGTAGGTCGGCTTGATAATAATTCCATAATCAAAATAAATTCATATCTCCATGAATACTTATCGGAATCGGATGATCTTTATATCAATCCTACACCTCTTGACGAGAGGAATCTAATAAAAATATTATCAGCCATGAATAAGATGACCCACATGAAGTTTTGCCCTAGTTGCCAATTTTAACACTCCCTCTCAACTAGGGAGAACTTCATCTACAATCTGTCTATCGGTCGTTACTATTCATCCATCAAATGCACTGCCCTGTACAGCCTGTCCCTTGCCCTGCTCTACTCTATTATGCCTATTCTGCTTTGTCTTGTTCTGCCCTGTATTGATCTGTATTGTTCTGCTCTGTTCTGCTCTGCTCTTGCATTGTTCTGTTCTGCTCTGCTTTTGTCCGAATTATGAAGAAGAAGAAATGATCGAGGATGTATCATACTGACTCAAAGTCAGTCTCAGAGTATGTACCACTGGTCCTAGACCAGTCTCAACCAACCCAAAGTCAACGTCATAATGAGTACAACTCCACTGGTCCCAGACCAGTATCATCCTCCACTGACTCAAAGCCAGTCTCAGAGTGTGTACCACTAGTCCCAGACCAGTCTCAACCGACCCGAAGTCAGCGTCATAATATGTACCACTCTAACTGGTCCCAGACCAGTACTGCACTGACACAAAGTCAGTATCAGAGTATGTACCACTGGTCCCAGACCAATCTCAAAGGACCCGAAGTCAGTGTCATAGTATGGTACAACTCCTACCACTGGTCCCAAACCAGTATCATTGATCCCAGACCAATGGAGGTCATCCTAGCGTAGGGAGTACGGTAGATACAATGATGCGTCCATCGGTACTACTATGGTCCCTAACTTCATTTCCCTGCTCATTGATCAGATGAGAGGTACTTCCCATGAGTCCCAGACTACATGGGTAAGATGCCTCGACAAGAGAACTAATCAATCCTGTCCTCACAGGAGAACACATCAATCTTGCTACAATCGCCATGGAGAACACATCAATCCAGGCCTCACAGGAGAACACATCAATCCTGCTACAATCACCATGGAGAACACATCAATCCAGGCCTCACAGGAGAACTAATCATCCTGCTACACAGGGGAGCAAATCATCCTGTTCCACAAAAGAGCAAATCATCTTGTCCCACAAGAGAGCGAATCATCTTGTTCCAATGCGCACCACCAGGGGAGGGTGAGTCACCCTGTGCTCGTATGTTGCTCCAATAAGAACCACAAGCCCTCAGAGCTCCCAAAGCTCAATGTATGCAACATGCAGGACCCTTGTACAAGGGTTTCTTGACGACTCCAAGTCGTTTGGGAAAATCACAGATTAGATCTTTCCTCGGGGCTTTGACAAGGTGTATCTTTCATCTTAATGCGATGGAGCCTCCTTGCTCATCAACTTACCATATCCCAGATGATGTCTATCTGCTGGAGCAATCGACGAATACGGGATTCCTCAATAATCGAATCCCACCTCTGGTTGTTACAGAGAATCACAGTGGTATGTGTTCAAACAGCTCACTGAAGAGCTTCCCCAACCAGGCAGCTTCATACGAGATCATACTCGTAGATATGTATCTAGTCTCGGCGGTGCTTATGGCAACCGACTTCTGCTTCCTGCTCATCCATTATATCGAAGCAGAATCCAAAGAGAAACAGCACTAAAAAGTGCTCCAGTGATCCTCCACACTACCTGCCTAATCAGCATTCGAATAATCATGCAGTTTCATATTTCCGGCAATGTATCTCAATCCATGAGAGATTGTGTCCTGAAGACATCTCAAAAGATTCTTGGCACCAATCTAGTGAGGCTCAACCAAATATGAGCTCACAATGCTAACTGCAAAACATATGTTCGAACGGAGGTTCACCAAGAACATCAACGTGAATGAGTTTTTGAAACTCATAGGCATTTCCCAAATCTGGTCCGACATCACTACCATATAACTTCTGAAAGTTAAGATCCTTGAGGTAGTCATAGGCTTGCAGTCCATCATACCAAATATTTTCAGAATCTTCACCACATATTTTCCTTGAGATAGGAAAATTTCCCTTGGCTTCTGCCACACTTCAAGTCCTAGGAAATAGTGCATCGGTCCTAGGTCCTTCATTTCAAATTCAGAAGCCAACTCCCTCTTACATTTGTGAATGAGAGGGTCTGCACCTGTTAGAAAGAGGTCATCCACATACAACACCAATATGAGAGGCTTATCATCTTCAACCTTAAGGTAAAGGTTAGGATCGACTTCACTCCTAGTGAATCCCAGCTTCATCAAGTAGCTATCGATCCTCTCATACCATGCTTGGGGTGCTTGCTTCAACCCATAGAGAGCCTTCTTCAACCTACATACATGAGATTTTCAATCCTAAATCTCAAATCCTTTAGGTTGCTCCACATAGACCTCTTCTTTGATCGAATCCTGCAAGAACACGGTCTTGACATCCATCTGATGTAGGTTCCATCCTTGTGAAGCCACAAGGGCTATGATCAAGCGGATGGTCATATATCTGGCAACAGGTGCAAATATCACATCATAGTCTATACCTTCCTTCTGGGAGAAACCACGAGCAACAAAACGAGCCTTATACTATTCCGTACTTCCATCTGCTGCAGCTTTATCTTGTAAAGCCATTTTGAAGTAAAAATTGTCTTGTCCTAGGGTCTGGGAACTACTTCCCAAACATCATTCTCCATAATGGTCATAGCATCCTTCCATACTTGATGCTTGACGGCATCTGAGAATGATGAAGGCTCATTTTGTATGATTGTGCTCACACTGGTCAGGTATCCCTGATACCTGTTGGGTTTCTTACTTTCACGGAAGGTTCCTTGGGGTGCAGCATTTCCTTCAGCATCATCAAGTAGCCCCCTAAGCCATGAAGGCCTCTTCCTGGAAGAGGAAGGCTCAGGTGGATAAATAGGATCCATCGGTTCTTCCACATCAGGCATTGTTACATCATCTACCCATAGAGACAGCTTCCACAATCGTACGGTGCCACACCATTCTGCTATGGAGTATGTGGTGTAGTAGTCTCCCTCTTAATGCCAACCTCAGGTATACCTGAGTGAACCAACTATAATATATCGGAGGTCTTGCTTAGGCTTGAGGTGAATGGTCCCCTTTTGGGCTTTCCTTCGGCACATCCTAGACATACACCTTCTTTCTCTACTCGGAATTCGGGCATCCCTGTCACCATTTGTCTTACACCGAGTAGAGCTTTATAATGAAGGAGGGAAAACCTCCGCTACCAAAGTTTAGACTGAAGAGATGTGTCATAAGACATGACACATAGCGGACTTCCATCGACCTGATACAATGAATCAACACGAAACCCAAGAGTAAAGGCATCTTTAACATTATTTTTCCATATACATACCTTATCATCGCTGAAGGTTACCTTGTAGCCTTTGTCTTCCATTACCGAGATGGACACCAGGTTCTTTTTGAGGTCAGGTGCATTTAATACATCCTGGAATTTCTAGCCTTCTTGAATGGTTGTCCTCTTCCTTGATTCCCAACTCTCCTCTTACCTTTGCTATTGAATTTGTCATTCCTTTGATTGCCATTCCTTTGATTGCCATCAGAGGGATTTTGATCATAGTCCCAGTGTGAGTCCTTTCTATCAGGGCACTCCCTTGCATAGTGACCTGCTTTATCACAGATGTAACATCGTCCTTTTCTTCCACCCTTAGGTCCAGCCTTTCCTTTTGATTTAGTCCCGAAATTGTTTCTTTTCTTAGCATGAGAAGAAAAGGCAACAGGAGGACCTTTAGGCATGGGCATTTCTTGCTCTTCTACCCTTGTTTCTTCTTGAATGCATCTAGCCATTAATTCCTCTGAACACGTACCATTCAAATGGTAATCCTCCAAGAGTTGTGAGTGCCATTTCTCTGTCAGTAATAGTCTCCCCAATAGATAGGAGATCGTTCTTGATCTCGGTGATTCTTAAGAAGTATGCTTGCATACTCTCATCTTTACCCTTATGAATTTCCTTCAGCTTATTTCTAAGAAACAAAACTTGATTTGCATCATTAACTTTAAATAAACTCACCAGTCTATCGTAGATTTCCTTGGAGGTGTCTAGTTCAGAGATGTAGGCCACCAAGCGCTTGTCGATAGAGTCCCGGATGATCTTCTTCGCTTTAATTTCTCCGTTCTTCCATTTGTTCCTGGTAGCAGGAGGTGCATTTGATGGAGGCTCAACAATATTGCCTCTCACATGATCCAACACTCCTTGATCCTCAAGGGTTAGATCGATAGACATCTTCCATCCGTGATAGTCAGCTTTCTCACGGAGCTTGTCTTCGGTAGGAAAGAGTGTTGAGGACCCCATCGTTCTTTTAGGATAGCCTTGCCAATCTTCTCTTCGGTGATTGCTCTTGCTCTTGCTCGGGCTTTGTCTTCACCTCAGCTCTGATACCATGTTAAGTTATGGTATGTTCTATGCTTATAACAGTTTACTTCTTTTTCTAATTATATTCCACAAATTAGCAATCACATGTTCATAAAGTAAAGTGCAGATAGAACATTAAACGATCGACAGAAAAGAAGCCAAGACAAGAGACACAAGATGTGGCGGCTAGCCAAGGACAAACCCCACAATGTGTGGGGAAACCCTTTGATCAAAACTTCTTTTATATTCAATAATTCAGCAGAGAGAAATAGTACAATAAATCTAATTCATATCAGCAGTAGCAAACCCTAGATCAGCAACATCAGCATTAGCGGCTTCATCATCAAACTAGGGCAGATGATATCTCACAAACCGACCGTCGGATCGACTTGATTCCACCACCAAAAGTTGTGGCTTCCAGAGGAGGTTCAGATGAACCTACAGCGCAGTTCAGATGAGGAGATCTTCTAGTCGACGCAGGTCAAACTTTACTTCTGCAGTTGCAGCTTTAGTTCCGGCAGCTTTCGGCTTCAAACTAGGGCAGTGGATATCTTGCAAACTATCCGTCGGATTGACTTGATTCCACCACCAAAAGTTGCGGCTTTTAGAGGAGGTTCAGATGAACCTACAGCGCAATTCAGATGAGGAGATATTCTAGTCCACGCAGGTCAATCTTTACTTCTGCAGTTGCAGCTTCAGTTTCAGCAGATTCCGACTTCACATGTGTGAGGGAGAGACCCTTTTCTGCGCAGTAGAGAAGAGACTCTTTTCTACGCAGTAGAGAGAGAGAGAGATGTGATGAGATGAGTGAGTCCAAATGAGGAAAAGTCATCCTGTATTTATACACAATGTTGGTGTTTGAATAAATGTGACTATTGGGCTTCTAAGCCTACATGAGTTGTAGGTCAGCTTGATAATAATTCCATAATCAGAATAAATTCATATCTCCATGAATACTTATCGGAATCGGATGATCTTTATATCAATCCTACACCTCTCGACGAGAGGAATCTAATAAAAATATTATCAGCCATGAATAAGATGACCCACATGAAGTTTTGCCCTAGTTGCCACTTTTGACAATGTGTCTCCTCACAATCCACTCCCTCTTCCTAAGAGAACCCTCTTGCCACAAACCTCACTTTGAACTTCTCAATGCTACCATCTAATGCATGCTTGATCTTGTAGAGCCACCGAGAACTCACCACTGGCTTCCCCTCCAATCTTGGCACTATGTTCCAAACATCACTCTTCATGATGAAGGTGCAACCCTCCACCATGTCATCCCACCCTACCCAATGATCTACTGCCTCCTAAAAGTTGGAAGGTTCAACATTTATGATGATGCTCATCAAAGCCATGTAGTATGAAAACTTCTTTGAAGGTATGCTCTCATAAATGTTCTCCTAAGAGCCACGACATACTCATGAGCATCCCTTAATGTCTAAGTGTACCTTTGAGATCTCTTGACAAAACTGGAAGGGGTTATTGTCTCTTCTTCTTCACCCAAAAGCTATTATACTACTCTTAAAATCACTAGTGACTTGGGCTCAACCTTCAAAGCTTCATGCTCCTTATCCTCTAACATTGAAATATGTTCATGAGATTTCCTACATGAAAAATCTTCCTCAATCTTTACATCCCTGCTCATTATTATCTTTCTTTTTACTGGAATATAGACCCTATAGGCTTTTGAAGTCTCACTGTAACCTACAAATAAACCCTCCCCACTAGAGGGTCCTAACTTAGTCCTCTTTTCTACCAGTACAAGTTTATAAACAGATAGCCAAAGATGCAAAAATGACTCCTCTAGTGTCTTCTCCTCCAGGATCTTGTCAAGACACCAGTTTTGAATGTAGATCGTTCCATTGCATGCCTCTACCAAAAGAGACATCGACAAATCTTAGTCATGAATCATGGCCTTAACACCCCCTATGATAGATCGATTCTTCCATTCTACAAACCCATTCTATTATAGGTTGTATGGAATAATCAGTTCCCTCTTGATCCCTGCCTCCTTGTAGAAATCCATGAAATCTTTAGAGGTATACTCGCCCCCATTGTTCGATCTCAAGACTTTGATCTTCTTCCCTGTCTAGTTTTCAACTAGAGCTTTGAACCCTAGTAACCTACTAAGACCTCATCCTTAGTTTCTAGGAAGTAGATCCAAGTTTTACGAGAGAAGTCATTAACAAAGGAAACTTGGTACATGTTTCTTGTAATTTAGGATAATGACATCGATCCACAGACATTTGAATGTACGAGGTCTAGAATTTCCTTAGACCTATGCTCACTACTAGAGAAAGCAACCTTGGCACAGTGGCCAAGCACGCACCCTTTGCATACTCCTTGTTACTCAATATTGAAATCTAGGAGTACTGTGACAATCTCCCTCACAAAAAGCAATGCCTTGTGATGCAGGTGCCCCATTTTTTTGTGCCACAACTTGTGCAAGATGTCACTATCATGAACTAGGGCTCAAATAGGCTCACCTTACAACCTATAAAGATTACCTTCTCTAACTCCTATTACTTGAGCTATATCTAGGCTAGATCCCTGCAGTCTAATAAGGACTTCATAGTTCTTTGTTAATTTTAGGTATGTTTTATGCTTAGAGCAATTTATTTCAATTTTCACAGTTAGCTTAATACATTTTCTAGATTAGCAATCACATCAACATTAAAGTAAATTGCAGATAGAACATAAACATAGATTGCAGAAGACAAGCCAAGACAAGAGGACACAAGATGTGGCACTAGCCAGGGACAAACCCCAATGTGGGAAACCCTTGATCAATTCTTCTTATATGTTCTTCAATAGTTTAGCAGAGAGAGAGAGATAGTACATATACAACAGAAGTCAACACGTTGACTTATCTAAATAAGAGCATAGATCATCTCTAAGTAGATGATACATGAGGTAGTTGAACTCAGTTGAAGACATGTTGCTTCAATTGATTCTCCAAGGTGACTCCATCACCTATCATTGTGTTGCACCTCATCATCATGCTCCACCTCACTGTGTTGCACCATGCTGCACCCATCATCACTATGTTGGACCTCATTACCATGCTGCACACATCATACTGCTGCACCTTCCTGTACTGCAACATCTTGTTGTACCTTATCATCTTGCTGCACTCATCAGTGTTGCCTCACACTGTACCTCACTATACTGCATCATGTACCATTGTTGTCCTATGTGCCATTGTTGCACCATGTTGCCACACTGTTGTCCCATGTGCTTGCAGCATCATGCTTGCCACCATGTGCTTTCTGCACCTTGCCCAATGTGCTTGCAACACCATGCTTGCCACCATGTGCTTGCTGCACCTTGCCCAATGTGCTTGCCACCATGTGCTTGTTGCACCTTGCCCAATGTGCTTGCAGTACCATGCTTGCCACACTGCGCTTGTTGTATCTTGCTTACCGTACTTTTGTCCCAATTGGCTATTGTTGCACCATGTCATGTTGTTGTCCCATTTGTTAGCATGCCATTGTTGTTGTCCCAATTGTTACTGTCCCATTATTGTTGTTGTCCCAATTGTTATTGTTGTCCCAATTGTTAGCATACCATTGCTGCTATCCCATCATTACTGTTGTCCCATTATTGTTGATGTCCCAATTTTTGTTGTCCCAATTGTTGGCATTGATGTGATTGCACTTCTAGTTAGGGTATGTGCCACTGCCCTTAACCCAACACACAACAAGACTAGCCCTCTAGTGATGCGGCCAGCCTTGAAGAGGCTCCTCCCATGCCACGTTATCCTCTCAACGTAGCCATGAAATAACTCCAACAGCTTGCTATGGCCTGCGGCCTAGCTTGTTGTAGCTTTCAGCCTCCTCAACGTGCCCAAACAACCACTCAAATTCCTGCGTTTAGCTTCCCTCTACTCGGCCTAGCAGTCTGCCTTCTCGACCCTAGATCCTTGGCTCTCCATCCATCAATTCGGTCACTTGAAGTGGCCTGCGGCTAGGGCATCATGGACCTGCGGTTAGGGCATCATAGTAACCCTCATTGACTGTGGCTAGGGCTTGTAGAGACCAGCGTGTAGGCTTCCTTCTTGACTGTGTCTAGGGCTTGTAGAGACCAGCGTATAGGGCAGCATGTAGGCTTCCTTCTTGACTGCGTCTAGGGCTTGTAGAGACCAGCATATAGGGCAATGTGTAGCCCTCATTCTTGACTCTGTCTAGGTCTCATACTAGGGCTCCTTACCTTTTGCGTTTAGGGCTTCCTCTCTTAGATTTCTCTTCCACTAAAACCCAGAACAAGTGGAGAGAAATCAAGAGTGAAGTGTGTGTAAAATGACTCTCAAGTCATCTCCTTTTATACTAAAACGTTGAGCACATGTGGGGGTAATTTGGTTGTTGGCCGACCTTGATGAATTGTCTTATAACACAAATAAATTCATAACTCCATGAATACTTGTCGGAATCAGATGATCTTTAGATCAATCCTACACCTCTCGATGAGAGGAATCCAAGAAAAATAACAGTTGCCATAAATAAGATAACCCACATGGAGTTTGGCCCTAGATGCCAATTTTAACATTCTTGAACTCAAATACAAAGTCATTATCCTCCATAACCAAAACTAAAAGCAAGTTCATTCTAAGACCTAGAACAAACAAGACATCGTCAAAATATAAAGAGTTACCTAATTGAAGTTGGAAGGGAATAGTACTAGTACCACTCCTTATACCAGGTACTTGGCACCATCACCAAGCTCATCCTATACCCCTGATTCCTGCCTTACACTAGAAAGCAATTGTCAAGCTTATGTCAAATGACGAGATGCCCTACTATCCACATACCAAACATTCCTCGGAACCACACTTGTAGAAAGCCAAGATAACTTCGAGAAATCCTTCTCCAACTTGGAAAAAAACTCATTCACCTAAGTTTCTATAGAGGTTGTTACCTACTTCTATTGTTCCTTCCCTTCACCCTTGTTTTTATCTAGATATTGTGATGCATAATGACCATGCTTATGACAAATGAAGCACTTGATTTTATTCAAGTCCTTTCTTGGTTGTGAGGCTTACTCCCTCACTTCTTCCCTTACCATCGTTAGGTCATTTACCTCTGCCCTTATTTGTTTGACCAAGTAGGGGTAGGTTCTCATCACCACCCTTCTCAATAGCATTTGACTCCATCTAAGTCTCCTCCTAGACATTGTCATCCCACAACCTTCCAAAGTTAGGAAGGTTCTCACAAGCACAAATACTTTTGACAAATAGTTTTCATGATGTTGGGAAACAAATCAGTGTCATGGCCCATGTCACTAGCTCTGCATCTATAACTTTCTCCCCAATTACTGCAAGTTGATCACAAATTTGTATGACCTTCATAAGGTAACTGGTCACTAAATCTAACCTGGCCATCTCTATGGATTTGAATTTGTTCCACAATATCATCTTCATGTCTATGTTCTCGCTATGGTAGGGGCTTACTACAGCATCAAACATTTCCTTTGTTCTCTTCTTCTTGGATATATGAGGGATCAAGTGATCCTTTATGGCATCCATGATAATCCACTTGACCCTCACTTCCTTCGTGTGAGCTTCCAATAGTTACAGATCTTTAGGCAAAGGCACAATCGCATTTGACAATATCCCAAAGATCATTCTCTTCCAATAAGAGTGTAACCCTCACTTTCAATGACAAGAAATTTAAGGCACCATCCAGTTTGTCTTCAAAACTAGGGCTAGGCCATCCCTGAGAGCTAATGCACAAACTCCTATATCTGAAAATTAGTCTTTAACAAAAATATCGAACCCTCTAACTGTTGGTCCTTCTTTCCGAAAGTTGATTTACCACTGTAAATCCTTGAGAATCTCAATATGAGAAATTACTCTAATAACATGTAAATTTCCCAGCCTAGGTGATTGTCATCCTAATGTTCTCTTATTAAATAACTCAAAACAGATTTAGTTAACAACATAATATTAATTTTCATAACATTGCATCAATCACACAACAACTGGAAAATTGAACAGTGGAAAAAATAAAACACATGCATCGGGAATTCAACTTTAAATCATCTATTATTTCCTTTGATCAAAGCTTTAGAAGGTAACCTCCACAATCTGCTAAAAACCAGCAACTGCACAATTATCAAAATCATCCTAACAAGATGTACGGCCTGTCTGAGACAAATACGACATGCTGCAAAAAATAAGCAAAAAAACACCAGAAAATAGCAACAAACCATTGTATGGACTATACGACTTGTGTTGTACAGCCTCTATTGTACGAGTCTGCTATAGAGCTGTGCCATACAACCTTTTCCTCTTTCCTGAATTGCCCTGCTCTCTCTCTTCCCTGGTCGCTTTCTGTTCAATTGTGTAATGTTATCTCTATCTTGTCTTCTTTATGCTTTTCAAAATCCCAAAAGCACCAAAATGCTAATCTCCAAATCCTAATCTGATCTTCAGATGTACGATGTTAAATTTAGTCTAGGTCATGAATGCATTAAATGCAATTTATTAGACTCAACTAAAAAACATAAGATATTTCCCTTTATCCTAAGTGAATTACAAAATAGAATCAATGACCATTTTTCTTAGGGGCCACCCTGGAAATGTCTCAAACCACTCCATGCACATTACACCAAACCTGTGCAAGAAGTTCCTGCTTGAGTTACATTTTTCAGCAGTGAAATGTTCCACGTGGAGTTTTGTTGCCCCAAGAGCATGGAATGTGCAGGGAACTTGCACCTGTGTAACATTACTACAAAGTTGTTCAAAACTTCAAAGTTCAAACTTCAGAAAATTAGATGAATAAACAATAAACTCCTTTCATCCTAGTTCTCTCTCGAGAAACCCGATATGTGTCATTTCAGTGCTACCTATATCTTCTGCATAATTATCCAGCAAAGGAATCATTCTTTTCCATGGCTCCTAAACACAAACGGCCTCTTGATCAAAGAATGGGAGCATGCTATCCAAATGGATCCGAATGATGACAAGAATGTCAAGTGCAAATATTGTCCAACAGTTTTGTTTGGGGGCACAAATAGGATAAAGCACCATCTAGAACGAAACCTGTGCAAAGATGCCATTGTTTGTCACCATTGCCCTGAAGTAGTCACAGCCCAAATGCAAGTTGCTTTGGAAAACATCAACTAACAAAGCAAGGAAATCTAGGATGACATTGTAAATTGTATGAGTTGGTAGATCTGAAATGCCACTTCTTGGCAGTTGTTAATCGAATATTGCGAATCCAACCATCAACTCTCCTTCCTTCCATCCTCACACAACCCCAAGAGCTCAATCGTCCTTGGAGAGTTTTAATGAAAAGAAAAAGGAAGACGACAAACCATGCAATGAGGAGATTTTGGTAAAATGACAGCATCCTATTTAACCTTGCACACTCATTTTTTTGAGCCCATGGTCGATGATATTGCAATAGCTAACCCGAATACAAAGCCCTGTCTTATAATGCACAGAGGGGAAAGGACAAAATAAGGAGTTGGAGTCTGTCAAGGAATAGTTGCAAGGCATTATAAATTCATGGTAGAGTACCAACTGCACCATTATGTCAGAGAGGTGGACAGATCAAAGGAATAGAACAATCATAAATTTCCTGAGCAGCTGTACAGCCTCGTGACAGGGAACCCAGACGACTATATAAATCCAACAGCCAATGGAGAGTTAAGCTGGTGTTGTGGGTGTTCATACAGCACATGCCCTTAAGGGACTACATTCCTAAACTCCATCACTGCATCATCACAGGTAAAGGATGTAAATCTGTCATATACATCATTGGCAGAGACTGAAGAAGTTACTGTCCATGCAATCACAGCCAACACTGCAAAATATGTGGGAGTGGGAAAATTGCTATGTAAGAAACATGGCACCATTTTTTGGATCTTGTGTGCTACCCAATGGATAGATCTGATTTTGGAGGACATAGGTAAGCTGGTTGGGTGAAAGATATTGTGAAATTGTGAATAAATGCAAAAGAATGACCAAGTACATATGTAACCATGCTTAGATGTTGCACCTTATGATAGAATTCACAACAGGTGAACTCATTCCCCAGTTGTCACACGGTTAAACAAACTTTATTTCACTTTAAAGTATTTTAGAGGAGTACCAAGCATTGAGATGGATGTTTTTTAGTCGAGAATGGTTTCAATGGAAATACCGCAGAAAATTGGAGGCAATGGTTGTTTCAAGCTCCAATTTTAGAGGTGATTTATTGGACTCTAACCAGGGAACAATCACTGAGCTTCTTGTGAAAGTGTTAAGGGTAACAGTTGGAGATAAATTGCCAATGGTATGCATTTACGAGTATACCGATAGAGCCAAGGACACCATCAAGAGTTTTAATGGGGGTGATGAAGTTAAATATGATCCCTTGCGCCAAGTTGTTGGTGCCAATTGGAACAGGCAGCTACAATCACTGTATGCAGTAGGAGCATATTTCAATCCCAGAATACCCTATAAACATAAAATTATCATTCAGACAGATCCCAAGGTGATGAAATGTGTGATGATTTGCCTTGACAGGATGCCCTTGGATGCAACAATTCAAGACAATATCCATATACAGCAGAATTTATACAAGGATTCAACTGGAATTTTTTTATTTACTTCAACTAAATTACTGGAGGACAAGAAAATACCACACAAGATTTTGTAACTTCTTATCAAGTTTCACAATGGAAAAAATGTAATTTTGTTTTGTAACAGCTCATTGGTGGATAGATTATGGCATCGACACACCAGAACTACAAGAATTCACCATTAGATTTCTGTGTCAGCCTTGCAACGCCTCCAGTTGTGAATGCAATTGGTCAGTCTTTTAGCACATCCACGCCATGAAGCGCAGCAGGCTAGAACATGAGTAGCTAAACAAGCTGGTCCTCATTTACTACAACCTTTACCTGCTCAGAAAACAATTGAAACCAAAGGATATGGATCAAATTGCATTGGTTAATATTGATCCTGATTGGGATATGGAGGATGACTCTTTCAATGATTTGAGCTGGCTTGCCACTTGACACATAGGCTACTGATGGCACAATGTTAAGTTTAGGTATGTTCTATGCTTAGAGCAATTTAATTCAATTTTCACAGTTAGCTCAATATCTTTTCCAGATTAGCAATCACATCAGCATTAAAGTAAATTGCAGATAGAACATAAACATAAATCGAAGAAGACAAGCCAAGACAAGAGGACACAAGATGTGGCCCTAGCCAGGGACAAACCCCAATGTGGGGAAACCCTTGATCAATTCTTCTTATATGTTCTTCAATAGTTCAGCAGAAAGAGAGAGATAGTACATTTACAACAGAAGTCAACACTTTAACTTATCTAGATAAGAGCATAGATCATCTCTAAGAAGATGATACATGAGATCAGTTGAAGACATGCTACTTCAACTAATTCTCCAAGGTGACTCCTTCACCTATCATTGTGTTGCATCTCGTCATCATGTTGCACCTCACCGTGTTGCACCATGCTGCACTACTGTCCCAGTGTTTGGCACTGTTGTACCTTGTGCCACTGCTGCACCATGTTGTCACCCATGTGCTTGCTGCACCATTGCTGCTTTGTGTACTTGCTGCACCAAGTACTATACTGTTGTCCCAATGTACTTGCAGCACTATGCTTGTTGTTGTCCATGCTTCACCATGCTTGCAGCTGTCCCATGTGTCATCATGCTTGCAGCTGTCCTATTTGCTTGCTCCACCAAGCTTCATTGTTGTCCCATTGTCATCATGCTTGTAGCTGTCCTATTTAGACATGTTGTACCTTGCTGTCCATGTATTGATCATGTACAGCTATACTGTTGTCCCACTGTAACACCTACAGCACACATTTCCATGTTGTCACCTACAGCACACTTAGATTTCTGCTGCAGATCTTGGCTATGCTTGACGGCAGATTAGGACTTCCCTTTGATAACGTATAGGAGCTCCTCTTGACTGTAGATTAGGCCTCCTCTCCTAGTTGCGTATAGGTCTCCTCATTTGCTGTGGATCTGGCCTCTCTTTGCTACGGATTTAGGCCTCCTTTAACTGCGGCCAGATCTCTCCCTTAACGGCTGCTAGAGCTCTCCTTCATCTGCTCTAAGTCTCCACTTAGATCTGCGGCTAGGGCACATTTAACTCAGTTGTAACCCTACCTTAGATCTGCGGCTAGGGCATACTTAAGGCCTCCTTTAACTGCGGATTAGGGTAGCGTATAAGGTCTCCTTTGGACAGCGTATGAGGTCAGGTTAGGGCAGGGAATGGGAGCCTCGTTATTGTTGTTAGGGTATCCCTTTTGCTGCATCTAAGGGCTGTCTCAAACCCTTCCAGAACAACGTATGGATTAGGGCATGATAGGATTGTGTTAGGGTCTGCTGTTAGGCCTCCTTCACTGTGCTAGATCTCCCTTTCCTCCTGCATCTAGGGCTTCTTCATTAGGGCAGCGTAGAGCCTACGGCACTCCCTCTAGATAGTGTAGAACCTTTCTCCATTAGGGCAGCGTTATCCCTTAGGATCTCCCCTCTCACCAAAACCCAAAGACAAGTAGAGAGAAAGAGATCCCAAGTGAGTGTGTGTGTCCAAATGACTTTCAAGGCACCTCTATTTATACTAAAACGTTGAGCACATGTGGGGTTTATTTGGTTGTTGACCGACCTTGACGAATTGTCCCATAACACAAATAAATTCATATCTCCATGAATACTTATAGGAATCGGATGATCTTTAGATCAATCCTACACCTCTCGATGAGAGGGATCCAAGAAAAATACCAGTTGCCATTAATAAGATGACCCATATGGAGTTTGGCCCTAGTTGCCAATTTTAGCACACAATGACAACTCAACCGCTGCATGAGACTATTATTGCAAGCCCTGGTTCTTTGAGGGCATATGCTAGGCATCCTCTATGCTCATTGATGAGACTCAAGATTGGAGAAATTTCCTATTTTGATTTTATGATTATCTCATGATTTATGTAATATAGTAGTTGAACTGTTCAAACTTGAAATTCTTGTTATTTGATAATTATAGATTGCAGACCATTTGAAATTTTGATTTATGTTTAAGCTTCGAATTTTTTTTAAATTTGAAGTGGCAAATGTCATATTATTATCTGATGAGAATAATTGATGGATAAACCATTGTTTTATATATTTTACGGATGGAAATGTCATTATCATTTTTCTTGCATAAATGTTCCTTTTTTTCTTCTTTCATCTAGTTTTGACGAGTCTTGAGCTGAGTTTTATCACATCACTAAGTTTTGTCGAGTCCCAAGCTAGTTGAGCTTTTTTCGAGTCCAAATCTCACAACATTGGACAAGATGATCTACTTGCACACATGAGACCTTCCACAAGAGGTGAACACATCTCTGGGGGGATTTGAACCTCGATGGCAGACATGAAACACCTCCACTTAATCATGAAGCCCTGTAGACACTCATTGGTACTTTGTGTTACTTATTAGAGCTTATGTCTATCATTACATTTTGTGCTAATCGTAGGGATGTGGGAATATTTATTGTCATAACTCATGTTAGCATAAGTTTCAAGGGGAATTTATTTGCAAGCGGCAATAAGAATCTTGTTTGTGGGGATTACTAAAATAATAATAAATCCATAACTAGCAATGGAAATATTGTTAGGTGGGAATTATCAAAATAAACCCAAAAGTGGCAATAGGAACCTTGCTGGGTAGCAAAGTTGCTAAAGACCGTGAATGTATAACATATTACAGATACCTATATACAAAGAATAAAGTAATGAGAACTTGCAGTTAGTTCTTTTCTTTTTTGCTTTCTGACTTTTTAGCTTTTACATTTTCCTCTTTTTATTTTTATTTTCCTCATCCACGTTTTCCTTCTATGGATGAGCTTTAATTGGAATAAGTTATAAAAGATTTGCACGTCACTAGGGCATGTGCACAACAATTCTGGTTCGTCGTACTTTATATATACATCCACATCATAATAAGTGTACAAACGGCAAATACTTGTCTCTCTTATGCTTGTATGATCCCGAATTATTGCTTATGTGTATGCTTGACTCCATTGCTTTCCCTTTTTCCAATTGTGAGCATGCATCCAAAGTTAGTTGAGGACACATCAAAATGGGTAACTAGGAGAGGAAATTGCAAATAGGCCCAAAAGCATCAAGACAATGTGTTGTTAGAAATTCTTTTGCTCTAGACAGTGTTACCGGAATCGGCTGTGTGAAAACAAGGATCCGCGGATCCTCGGATCCATCTAGAACCACTAATGATTCGACTCTATGGCAGTTCTACTATTACAAAGTCGTTTCCTTCAAAAGGGACATGGATGTGTTTTGGAGGCACATCCAAAGACCGAATGTCCTACTGGACGTGAATACCAAAAATGATGTTTTGGTGTGTTTTTGTTTTGTGTGTGTTTTGGCGCGTTCTTTTACCCTACCCTTGCCTCAACCCCACTATAATACGACCCCTATCCCACTTGTTTAACGCACACCCAAGTCACCTGACATGGGGATTCGGGATTCGACGGATACAGGGATTCGAGTGTCAGATACGGACATGTTTACCCCCCGGAACAGGACACGTTTAGATACGTTATATATTATTTTATTAAAAAAAAAATATATATATATATATATATTTATATATATATATATTTATATATATATATATATATATATTTCTTACACAAAATTCAAATTCTCATTCATGATAAAAATTCATTAACTCAAACATAGATCTTCATCTAGATGTAAGTTTTACAAAGTAACATTATGCATACAAAATTACAAATACAATTGTGACATAAATGATAAATGATGAATTATAAATTTATAATACATATTCAATTCATCAATGATCCGATAGGAGAAAGACAAGATAGTAAGATAAATATATTGTAGTTTTCTCATTAAGTCATCGAAATCAAAATATGTTACTGTTTACATAGGTAGTGCAATGCCAGTGGCAAATAGAAATAGCAAATACAAAACAACTACAACTACAAGTCTACAAGCCTCAAGGCAATAGGTAGCTCATGACTCATGAGTCATCAATCCTCATAGTCATCATCAAAATTAGCATCAATGTCCTCATCATCATGGTCACCACTGCTCTCCTCTACTGCATCCTCTCCCTCTGTATCCAAAGTCATCCCTGCATCTGTTGATGTGGAGGATGACCCCTCTATAGTATCACCATCATCAAACCTGACAGGCTCTAACACTTACTTGTTGCTTGAATCTCCTTGAAAATGCTCCCACACCGTTTGCTCCTTGCTCCCAAACACCCACAGCCAACTAAACAAGTGAATGTGCAAATAGAATGGGGAAATACGCCTTTATAATGCCGCGCGGGTTCTTGATTTATGGATTCGTGTTCAAAAATCAAGACATGTTCCGGATTCGAAGTGTCCTGATCAGGACACATTCCAGATTCGAAGTGTCCTAATTGGGACTCGTTCCGGATTCGAAGTGTCCCGATCGGACACGCGTCCCGATCTTCGGACACAAATCTGCCCGAATCGTGTCTGATTCTTCAAATTCAAGACATGTAGGGCCTGGGGGACGAATCTCGTTTCATAGACACACACTTATTGCAGTCGGTAGATTCGGGAGTTCCAATTATTTGCATGCCAATTTCGATAGATTCAAGAGTTACAACGATTTACATGCCAATTTCAAGCCAGTGGAACACCTTGCCCACTTGTTTAGCACATAGCCAGTCGCGAGTTACACTGTTACAACGACAAACCACTTGTTTTCAACGCACAACCATTCGAGATTTAAATTGTTACAACGACAACCCACTTGTTTAGCGCACAATTGATCAGGAGTTACATTGTTACAGTGACAGCCCACTTGTTTAGCGCACAGCTAGTCGGTAGTTATAGTTACAAGACCCGAACTAGATCGAATGACAGGGCGACCAATGCAAGAGCATATATGTAGGCAACAATTCTACATTGGCGAGTTTTGCTTCCAACTAGATGACCGTCGACAAGTTTTACGGTAAGTTCCAATGGATTCCTACCTTCATAATGTGTGACCACCTTACATGAGAACCTAAAGACCGCAGCTCTGAGACCCGTCTTTCTTGGCCCCCCAATCGGTCAACACCTAATATGGGTCCTCAACCCCTTTGTCTCCCTGCTCCTCTCGATGAGGCCTCATCCAACAATCCCACTCCAACATGTGCCTTTCACTATTGGACCTTGTTCACTATGTTGACGTCCCCACATAGTCCCTCATTCTTACTTCTTTGACCTTCACCTCATTGTAGATGTCAACCTATCAGTCAACACCTAATATGGGTCCCCAACCCCTTTGTCTCCCTGCTCCTCTCGATGAGGCCTCATCCAACAATCCCACTCCAACATGTGCCTTTCACTATTGGACCTTGTTCACTATGTTGACGTCCCTACATAGTCCCTCATTCTTACTTCTTTGACCTTCACCTCATTGTAGATGTCAACCTTTACAATGGCTCTAATGCCATATAGATAATGCACATACACAATAGCAGAGTACATGCAGAGTCAAAGAGTCTATATTATTTCTAGTCTTTTATAATTGCTACTTTATCTTACTTTTACAATTTTAGTATTTATTGCGTTACTTGTCCCTACCATGATGTATTCTAAATTATAACTTATAATTTAATAAAATTTATACCTAATTGATGATTATATTGCAATGTGACAAACATGCAACCATCACAGTGTGAGCATAGTGAGGAGCCAAATATGCCACATGTATCGAATGTCCATAAAGACCCAAAATCTCCTTTATGGCAATATGTGGAGAGTCTTGGCAAAAATCCAAGGGGTGGTTCATATAGATGGAAATGCAGCAAATGCAATAGTGTTTGAAATGGCTCACACACACTAGGGTAAAGGGCCATCTCACTGGGCAGACTAAAACAGGGGTGTTGGTAGCACTAGTCCAAATGGCTACAAGAAGTTGCTAATAGGAGACTCACAAAGGAAAAACTTCATGTGCAATGCTCTACAACTAAGCCTCCATTACCATCTAGATCAATTGTCACAACTAATAAAAGACCTACTTTGGGACCTCTTGAAGCAGCATTCAATAACCAGGGCAGAAAAGTAATTGATGAGTATGTAGCTCGTTGCATACATGCAAATGGGCTAGCATTCTATTTGGTGTGTTCCCCTTATTGGCAACAAATGATTAAGGTAGTTCATGAAGCACCAAAAGGGTAGCCTTGTTTATGGAAAGGTCTACACCATCTTGTTAACATCAAAAAGACAATCTGTGGAAAGACAACTGCAGTCAATCCATGACACATGGGCAAAAACAGGGGTGTCCATCGTTTCTAAATGATGGAGAGATCAAAGAAATCACCCTTTAATTAATGTTATTGCAATCTGCCCCCAAGGGGTGATATGTTTTTGAAGGTTGTTGATTGTAATGGAGTGGAGAAAGATGCAACATTCATCTCCACAATTCTTATTGATGCAATAGAAAGTGTGGGGTCACAAAACATTGTCTAGATCATCGCGAACAATGCACAAGTGTAAATTTGCGGGCTTTTGATCGTGGAGAGTCAATATGATCACATATTTTGACTTCATGTACAATGGATTTGTTGAATCTTATGCTTGCCAAGATTGGCAAGATTGAATGGCTCAATAAAATATACGTAATGTCAAAGGAAATCCAAATGTTTATCACCAATCATTCGATGTCCCAAGGCATATATAGGGGTTTTGCAAAGTTGGAGCTATTGAAGGTACTTTGTTGTTAATAAATGTTATTTGCATTATGAATTTTTAATTTTAATTTTATATGATTTCTAATTTGAAATTTGACTTCTCAAAACTTATGTAGGTTGCTTAAATCTGTTTTGCCTCCCACACTCTACTCATAAAGAGGCTTGTGGCGGTCAAATAAGCGTTACAAGTGATGGTCATCAACCCTCTTTGGGAAATGTGGAGGACTTTTGTTTCTGATAGAGGACAAAGAATCAAGTTTATCATTCTTGATAATGAATGGTGGGGCAAGGTCCAATAACTTCTCCAATTTATGGAACCAATCCTAACCATGATTAGGGCATTTGACACCTATGAAAACATAGACAGTATGCTGGGAAAGATAAGGGAAATTATCAAATCAAGTGAAAATGACCCTGTGAAATATTTTACAATGAAGTGAAGGACGTAGTTACCAGAAGGTGGAACAAGATGACCATGCCATTACATCTTTTGGCCTATGCCCTACACCCCAAATATTATCATTCCAAAAGTTTGTCTTTACCTGGTAGAACAACTCCAAACAAGGATTATGAAGTGGTACAGCGATACAAAACAACTTTGAGGAAAATCTACAAGGATGTAGGAATTGCAAAGGAAGTACGTGAGGAATTTCGTTCATTTGTACAATCCATTGGTAGTTATTTCGATCCATTAGCCATGGATGATTAGAGGCATATGGATCCTATTACTTCATGGGGCTTCCATGGCAGGGTTAGCATACATCTCTCAACTCTGGGCCACAAAGTTATTATCACAGGTTGCTAGTTCCTTACCAGCAAAGAGGAATTGGAGTACATATGCTTTCATCCATTTGGTGAAGTGAAACAAACTGGGAGCAATGAAGGCTAAGGATCTTATATATGTCCATTCCAACCTCCACCTTCTATCACATTTTAGTCCAAAGTATAAGAAAGGTTAGAGCAAGATGTGGGATGTAGAGCCTGAGATATCTGATTTAAACATCACAATGAATGTCATGGCTCACCTCAACCTACTCAAGGAAGTTACACCACTAGTTCATCCTTCTGTTGTAACTTCCAAAATTTTCGATCCCCCATCATCTGTTCATGATGTAGAGTTGCAATATGCAGATGATGAGAATGTAGATCCATTTCAAGATATGTAGTTAGCCCTACTCTACATTATCATATTAGTAGAGTGATCATTGATGATGTGAAAAATCTTTGAAATGCAGCAACTGGAAATAATTCTTCTAACTAAACAAATAAATAATAAAAATAATAATTAATTATGCAAATTATTTTGTTTACGGCAAAATAATGAATTATTCACACTGCGATTTCTTCACCAAAAAAAATGTGGAAGCAAAAGTAGGAATTGAGTAATGTTAGCGCACACATAAAAATTGACACTTTATTTTGAACAAATGTCCCCGGAAAAACCCAATGTGGGAAAACCAGTGCAGCAGCTGAGGGTTTTATTATTATGCAGCAATGAATTCTAAGTACAATAAATTTGGATGCCCAATTGGCTATCCAATCTGAGAGAACTACTGACAAAATCACCTGAGGGAATTTACCCTGGTCTCTAAGCAATCTCTCAAAACTGACAAGCCCAAGCAAGCTATCCAAACCCTCTACACAAGCTCTGTGTCACCTCTGCGCAGCTTGTCACACGCTCATCCCGGAACTGATGCTACTCAAGTCATCCTGCCTGTTGCTAACTAGGGAAGTGTCTCTCCTACCTACTAGAAAATCCTCCCAACCTCTGGAAACTAAAACGACCTCTTCTCTAGCTAAATCGAATTGCGTCTTTGAGGCTCTATGCTGCCTCCTGGAGAAAATAATTTAGCCTCCTCTCTTGCCTCTCCAGAACTAGAAAATCTTCTTCCAGACCACTGTCTCTGCCCCTCTCTAACCCTGCATCCCCTCTTTGGCTCGAACTCTGTTACTGGCTTGCTCGGCCTGCCCAAGGAACTCGCACTGCTGGCTCTCACTCACTATGATGTGTATCTTTCCATCTACTCATCGACCTCTTCTTATAATCTCAAGTTGGGACTCCAATGGCAAAGATTAAAACTTAATCGATCGCTGAAATCATCTCCAAGTCGATCTGTGTGAATTTCTAGAGAATTCTCACCTTTCTCAATTAATTACTATTAATGCCTCCTTCCTTCTCCTATTGTGTCATATTTGTACATCCTTCAATCCTATCCCAAGTTGTTCTTAAGGGGGGATGTTAGGATATTCTGACACATAGGAAATAGTTAAGTATAACTTGGTCTAGTGTAGAGTTAGGTAAAGTGTGTTTCTTTACTATGTACTTTTGTAACTTACAATCCGACGGTCACGATATGTTCTAGACATGAAGTGATCTGACGGTTCATTCTCTCATCGGTATTACCGACACTTGATCCGTGGCTTAACACCCGATTGGTCCATGATCTCTATTTAAAGAGCATGGAGGGTCATTTGTAGGGTGACCATTCATGAGAGAAGCTTATGTAAATTTTCTTTCTTTTATTAATAAATTCCCTGAAGTGGCCGCGTTGGCTCAGGCCGTGGATTGTTTCCTTCTTTGAGGGTTTTAACCACATCAAAAATACTCGTGTATTGATCTATGATCTGTTTGTGAGCGATGTCCTTTGGTGTTCTATCTGAGGAACTTACCCTGTAAATTCCTACAATTTCCTTAAGTTACTTAGGCATTTTTAATTATTGATCAATTAATTTAATTGAGTCATCTCTAGGTGGAATTTCCAGAAACAATTTATGGGTTTTGGAGAATTCATGTGTTTTAGCCTCTCCACAACTAGCAGATGAAACACTCATTTTTGTATCTACTATTATCCTTTACGTATGAGGCAAGATGCATGATTTTGGTGTTCAGATTTATAAATTATCCAATGATTCAAGTTCTAATATTGTGATACTTCACATATCCTTGCCATATCTAGAACCTGGCTTTTCAAAAATCTGGCGGATCCATATCCGGATCCATGTCCTAGTAACATAGGTTCTAGGCAGTCATGAGAAAGAAACTAACTCTTTGGTCAAATACAAAGTCAATATTGTAGCTTAAAGACTTTGGGCGTAGCTTGGCATCAATAGTGTTGTTTGAAGATTTTGTGTTTAGGTTGGCATCCATACCTTCTCAAGAAGGTTCTAATTTTTCTTACCTAGCGTCTAAGTCACCTAGTTTGAGCTCATGTTCAAATTCAGTGACAACGAAATTAAAAATAAAAGGGAAATAATCAATGGTGAAAAAAGAGTAGGATAAAATTTGCCATTTAGTTTGCAAAGAGAATTAATCAAATTTTGTTATAACATCATATCCATAAATATGGAAGCCATATTCTTCTCAGGTGTGAATTAGCCAACCAAGGCTACGGAATATCTTTATAAGAAGAATTTAGTGGACATCCTGCTCCAAACACATCTTCTATAGAGAATCTGTTGAAGAAATGGCATAAATATCCTTGAAACCAGAACCCCTACAAATGGTCTGGAATGTTTTTCATGCATAATTTCCTGTAGAGAGGAGAAAAGTTGAGAGAAAATGGCATTTACTATCATGGATAAACGTCACTCAGCCAAAATGGGAAGGGGGGGTGGAAAGAAGGACTAGAGTTGGTATACAAAGCCCGAAATGCTAAATTATTTTGGAGGCTTGAAAGAAGCCTAGGGAGTGAAATCTCGAGATCAAACATTTAGGAAACAAAGAACCCAAAAGGATCCAGTATCCAGAATGGCATCCTTCAATGTAATTCGGTTGTTTATAGGGAGGCTTGCCATGGGGACACTTCCATCACTCAAAAAGAATTAACAGCCAGAAAAACTCAAGCAAAAGAAGGAAATGACATCTTGCGCTAGAACCCCAATGGAAAGGGAATATTATACCCAGTTAAAGAGGGGTACCTATCATGTTTAAAAGAAGACGAAGAAGACTTGTAGAAAAACAGGATCTGGCAAAAAATATGTCCCCAGCAATATGGTCAAAGGTAGTGGTTTTCTCATGGTTAGAAGCAAAAGAAAATACTGTCAAAAGAATTCATATAAAGGGGGTAAAACACCCCTCCAGATGCAGTGGACACCGTCATGAGGAGAAGGATGAAAACCATATTCTTCTCGAGGGTGAGTTTGCCAAGCAAGTTTGAGGACAATGGGAAGAATTTAGTACACATCCTGCTCCAGATGAATCCTCTATAGAGGAGCTGTTGAAGAAATGGAATAAATCTCCTTCGAAATTGGAATCCCTATATAAATGTTTTGGAATGGTTCTCGTGGGTTCATAATTTGGTTCCTACGCAAAGAAAAGAAAAATAAAATCTTCAAAGGAAAATTCACAGAACAGATTTGGAATAATATGAAGAGGGCTATCACCGAAACAGACAAATTTAAATCTGGGAAATCTATTGAGGAAAACATACCAGAATCAAAATCAAAGTTTCTTGAAACCCTGAGCTGGAGATCAGTTCCTCTTCTGAAAAACTACAAAAGTTAAAATCCCTAATTGATCAATAGGAAAACCCTCTCGGGAACGATGGATCAAACTGAACTTCGATGGTGCTTCTAATGGCAACCCTGGCCTCACTAGATCAGTAGGGTGATCATAGATCACTCTGGACAGATCCTAACAATTTATCATCAGTTTTGGCCATATGAGGAAGAGGACAAATATGAAGGAGAAATTAGAAGTTCTCCTCGTTAGTATTTTGGAAGCCCTTAATACAAGCTTCAGTAAGGTTATCTTTAAAGACAACTCTAAACTGGTGATAAACATCTTAAAGAAAAAAGCGAAACACTCATCATGGGAAGTGGCTAAAATCTGACACTCAACTAGCGTACGTGAGCAATTCAATCCTTTGAGGAGTGCAGGTGGTACATGTCCAAAGAGTAGCTAACTTAGTGGCAACTGGCTGGATAGCCAGGCTATCTTTGCAAAATAGTCAAGTCTTGGCCTTGACAGACCACTCCTTGAGTCCTCCCTTGGTTGAAAATGAGGGTTGGGAAGAGGAATTACCTAGGCACCAGGTAAACCCCCTTCCCTGATTCTTACTGTTGATGGGTTAGCCCATACATAGTATGGAAAACATTACCGCTAGTACAACCTTCACATAAGTATGATGGTGAGTCATCCCACCACCTTCATCTGCCATCATTCGAAATTTATGAGGGCTTGGATTCTTAAGGTGGTGAGTGAGCGTACATTCAGGATAACTTTTGTTTCTTCTCCCCATTTTGTTCATCTGGCTCCAGTTTAAGCATGCCAGCCTCCAGTAAAAGAGTACAGTCCAGAATCAGGACAGTGTCCATGGCAGAGGCCTGACAAGAGGATCCCTTCGACTCTAGACAGTAGTTTCAGGCTTGCGTGGCTCAACAGAACCAACCTGCAAGTTCATCGAACCAAGGTGCGCAGACCCCAAACAATTCTTCGGTTGCAGTTAAGAAGTTGAGATTGGCACTCTGTGAATTTGGGCCGAGGCTCGAAGACGGAGATGAGTGTAATTCTATCAAACAAGCAAAGATTAAAGACAAAGCGGTGGCCCTTTTGGAAAAATTGATGGATCTCTACAAGGCTTGACACCAAGAAACAGGAAGATGAGACTTTAAGACGTAAAATTTTCAACTATTTGGACAATCTGGTTGACTTCATGGCTAAGCATCAGGCCCCTATGTTCGTGGAGAATGAACCAGGCCCAGCAAACACGAAGACGCAAACGCCGCCTCCGCGCACCCATCCCCCCACCCCAAAAGAAACCCAACGGGTGCATGATCTTCCACAAGCTCTCCCAGCAGCAAAACTGAAACCGTTTTTTTGGTTTATACTTATCATTTCCTACCTGTCTATATTCTGTATGTGGCCTTAGTATGTAAATTCGGGTCTTCTGGTTTAGCTTTTAGGTTCGTTTCGCTAAGATGTATAAAATAGCAGTATGAAAAGGCAAGTTATAACATATAGAGCCTGTCTTTGCTAGGACACGCCATGATGTGAAGGCATTTCGTGATGTACCTGATAGGCGCGGCAGTGGGAGTTTTTGTATAGAATAAAATGTTCTTTTGATCTCTCATACACCTAAAAAAATTATAACTTTTCATTAACAACTCCATATGAGTGTTGAATCAGCCATCTTCACCTTAAGGTATATTTAGAAGATTATAAACAAAACATCGACCGAGTGTTACATACATAAACAATTTTCAGCAGATCCTCCCCACCGGGGATCTAGAATGGGCCTATTCCAGCAATTATATTGACTGTAGTAAAAACATTATCTGCTTTATTTGTAACTTCGCATGCTTGGCTTTCTCGCAGTGCCTAAGCCCTAAGTTAATCTCAAAATGAATGTTTCTTTAATGTAATCTAGGCTCGTCAGAGGGTGATGCGTATAGAAGGTCGGGGAAGCTGAAATAAGTGTATTTAATATTTCACTTGTCTATTTGCTTCGGTCTAAATCATGTAAGTCGATGCATTGCGGTTCGGCTTATGTTTCCTAGGTCATTAGTTTGAATTTTGTCCAATGAAACCGTCAATATACAACCCTATTGGAATCCTGAGACCATGGCCTCTGCCAATTCCTTCAGAATTAGCTTAAAAATTGATGGAATTTAACTTGCTGATATTTAAATTAAGAATTTGCGAAACAAATGAGAGAGATGGCAAAGTTAATTACCCGGAGATGAGGATGGCGTCGAAGAACTCTGGGCCTGCAACTAACGACGGCATGTCGTAAGGTCATTGGGCAGCATTGACGGGATCCACGCCTAGAACTCCACAAGACAGAGGGAGAAGAAATCTGGGTATTATTGTCAATAGCAGAATGCAAGAGCTTAGATGAACAAACAACTGAATTAACGGCGTTGCTTAACGCCATTGGCATTGCCATTGCCTGTATTATGCTCGACCCCAACTAAAATCAAGGAGTGTTCGCTCGCCAGAAATCCAACAAAGCGGTGCAGTGATGGAGGAGTGTAATAATGTGGGACGAATGTTGAGACACGAATGCTTTATTGCTGACAGCATATGGTAGGCGTGGTTTTGCGGCATCAACATACTTTTGTTCGGGTGTTTAAGCGTTGTGTCCTAATTGTATTGATTAGAGTTACTGATTTTTTAATTATTTTAAAACTAATAACGTTTTTAAAAAACCAGATGGTGTGGTGAATCGGTGATTATGTATTAGCTTATTATTTATTTAAACATTAATTAATTCAGTATTAGTATTATTGAGAAAAGAGGTTCATTTTATACCTGAGTTTTATACCTGAGTATGATGTGTAATGTTGTTGTTTATTTGTTATTAAAATTAAAATTTTGTTTATGTTGGCAAAAAAAATAAAAAAAACTAAAAAAACTATAAAAACATTTAAATAATGTTAGGTCATAAAAAATTTAAGATTTGTAAGAAGCAAAATTTCAATAGTAATAAATCTCATTAAATTTATAAAAATATTTAAAGGGAGTTGTCTTTAGTGTGATTTTTTGGACTTTCCAGTACTGAATCTGGCAGGAAAAAAATAAAGGTGAAATCTTGATTTGTGTTATTTAAACTGGTTTTTTTTTACTATATATGTGTTATTTAAACTGGTTTTTTCACTGTATATATGGATGGATTCAGCGTTTAGCACTCTGAAAGTGTTACCCATCAAACTTGTGACTTCAATAAATTCCTGCCAATTTTAGAAAAATTAGACCAGAAAAAGCTTACAAAAAGTCACACTAAAGACAAAATATAAATATAATAGAAAACTATAAATATAAAATAAAAATAATTTAAATTAATATATATATATATATATATATATATATATATAAAATTTTAGATCTAAGACTTTTGTGATCCATAATGTAGATATAAGTCTTTCAGATTAATCACATTCGAGGTTTCGAACCAACTAATGTGATCCCTCCTTAAGACAAGGTGAAGAAGGCTTGGTCGAACCAACTAATGTGGTACATCCTCACAAGGTGAAGATTCATTCTTCACCTTGTGAGGATGGACCACATTAGTTGGTTCGAAACGTCGACCAAATCTTATCAATGTGATTAATCCGAAAGACTTTTATATATATATATATATATATATATATATAATTTATAAAATATTAATTGTAGTTATGAATATGTAATTATTATAAATTATAATAATAATGATGATTTAATTTCAAAGTCTTGTGTTAAGTTGAGTGAATGAAATATATGTATTTAATAATGATTTGGTTCTTTTTAATTATTAAGATGTATATATGATATATATTAAGATGGTATAGATGTTACTCATCAAACTTGTGATTTTAATAAATTCTTGCTAAATTTTAGAGAAATCAGACTTAAAAAACTCACCCAAAAACCACACCAAAAACAACTCATATCTAATTTAAATTTAAATTTATGATTTTTTTTAAATATACATTCTTAATTAATTATTAACTCTATTTAAATTATAATATTGAAAAAAAAAACATTAATATTTATATCATAAAAACCAGTGTATAGTCTTGAAAACCAGAAAACCAATACATGGTCAAATGGTCTTTCATAGGTTCTTAATTAACAGATAGATCTACTACATGCGAAAAACATGTAAATACCTTAACCAACAATATGATTACTTAAATGAATATTATAATATTATAAACAAACTTTATTGAATATATATATATATATATATATATATATATCCCTTGGAAAAAAGTCGTAATTTCCATTAATGTTTAAAAATTACATTTTGTAAATGACGTAGCATATTCATATGGGAGGCAATAGCCTTCAATATGTAGATGTACAGAAATCAAAAAACATGTGTTCCACGCAAGGAGCATTGATATATCAACATAAAAAAACTATCTCTACACAGAGAGAGCAATCATAGTATTGTTTGTGTGAAAAACTATAATAACTTAGATATATAATCAAAAATTTCTACCAAACTCGTGAGCCCAAAACTTCATTGAATACTATAATAAAATAAAATAGGTTCCTAATTAACAAATATACTACATGCGAAAACATGTAAATACCTTTTTTTTTCAGAAGAAAAAAGCGATATATGATATATTGAGAAAATATAATGGTCAGAAATACATGAAGGCATGAACCATAGCCGCATGTCCAGAACAGGGACTGCAATAAGGCATAAAGTGGCAAGCAGAGCCACAAACCAAAGAGCCTAAAAAAAGCCGTAGATGGAGGTAGATGGAGGAGAGGCCAGAAGGAGGCCGCGGTGATGACTGTATTACATGTACAGGAATTACAATGAGACAAAAAGAGTCTTGTTCTGAATAGTTAGAGGCAAAGAAGCCGCAAACAGAAAACCATATAGCCGCGTATCAGTAAGGATTAAATGAAGGAAAGTTGCCAGGTGTGTCCAGAAGGGACAGCAGAAGAATCTGTAGCCGCTGGAAACGTCGAACCAGGAAGAAACATTCTTTGAGAATGAGATGGAAAGCCCATCAAGAAGAGCACAGAAAGAAAAGTGTTGCGGGAGCAACGAACTAGTCCTGTGTAGGCATGAGCGCTGCTATTTGAGACAAAACAGAGTTGAGAGGCAGAGTACAGCCCTGAAAGATGTTCCGGTTTCGCCATTTCCATAGATTCCAACATGTAAGAATGAGAAGAGCATGTCGGACGGGGCATTGAGCGCTCCACCATTCAAAAGCCTCCTGAACTGTGGCAAAGGAACGAAGAGGAAAACCATATGTAAGAGAGAGATCATACCAGATAGAGGAGGAGGCGGGGCAGTCAAAAAACATATGATGATTTGTTTCTGCCGCAACTGTGCAAAAACGACAAACACTTGGACCCTGCCATCCTTTTTTTTGGAGGACTTCCCAGGAGAGGTTCTTATTCGAAAAAAGAAGCCAAGAGAAGAGAATGGATTTAAGAGGGCAGTGAGCTTTCCAGAAACAGGCAGGGAAAGGAGGGGAGGGGAGCGGGGCAGGAAGGGAGATAGCAGAGTAGAGGCTTTTAACCAGAATAGGGCGGATGGCATTGTCTAAAGACCAAGTCAAGGCATCTGTAGTCCCGATTTTAGAGAAAGCAGAGAGAGAGAAACGGTTGGTGAATGAGAGCCAAAGGGGGCAAAGGAGCGGAGGTAAAGCTAATTGAATATCAGATTTCCAAATGGGCTCCTGTGAGGACCATGCGTGTATGAGTTTGTCCCAGGTGATAAGACCTCTAGCATGGAAAAAGGAGAGCAGAGGTAAAGGAATCATAGATTCAAGGTTATGGAGGGTGCGGTCGATGCCGATGTAAACATTAGAACCAGATGAGATTGTCCATTTCAGATGCATCAGGAAGAAAGGCTGGAGCTTTCTAAAGCAGATCCAAATAGGGGAGCCCGATCGAATGCCAAGAGATGATCTCCTGTACCAGTAAGATAGGGGTTTGCCTTTGAGATATCTCTGTAAAATGAGGGCGCTCCAAGGGCTGGAACCGAAAATGGCTCGATGCAGTGACTTGCAGATAAGCGCCTGACCAAAGAATTTCATGTTAAGAAGGCCCCAACCCCCAGCTTTCTTAGGCCGAGAGATAGAGTCCATAGAGGCTAGGTGATATTTTGACTGCTGAGAATGGCCGCCCCACAGAAAATTAGCAGCTATGGATTTCAATTTCTTTGAGATGGAGGCCGGAAGGATAAAGAGATGACCCCAGTAAACCGCAAGCTGTGAGAGGACAGATTGCACCAGTATAAATCTGCCTGCAAGAGAAAGAAGACGAAATTCCCAGCCTGCGATTTTTCGGAAGAAACGGTCTAGAAGCCATAGCCAATCTTGACTACGGTATCCCCTTGCTTTCAGTCGGAAACCTAGATAGGTAAAACCATCCTTAATCAGAGCAAGGTGAATACCAAACCGGTTTGCAATCCACTGTGCCAGAGCAGGATTGGAAGCGTTGTGGTATAGCACAGATTTACCCTTGTTGATACAGAGACCCGTAGCCATATGAAACTTATGGAGAATCACAGAGAGGAAGATCCAAGACGACTTGCACAACATTGCAAAAATAAGAACATCGTCCACGAAAAGGTTGTGAGATAGAGAGATGTTTCTGCAAATCTTTACCGGCTTGCATCGACCATCACTGACAGCAAGATTGATGTGGCTGCTGAGAGAATTCATAACCAAAATAAAGAGAATGGGGGATAGCGGGCAGCCCTGTCGGAGCCCCCTCTCAGCTCGAAAGAAGGAAGACGGGATACCATTGATGATGACAGAGAAGGAAACGCTTTCAACACACGCCATAATCCAGCTGACGGCCCGGGACCTTAAACCGATTTTGGCAAGGAGGATTCTGAGGAAGCCCCAATCCACACAGTCGAAAGCCTTTTTGAGGTCGATCTTGAGAGCAGCTGCATCAATGTTTTTTGAGGAGATGGAGAAAAGGCATTCCTGGGCCGTGGCAACTGCGTCCAGGATGAGCCTATCCTTGAGGAAAGCGTGTTGATCCTTTGTGATAAAGGAGCAGAGGACTTTCTTCAATCGCTCAGCTATAATTTTAGATATGATCTTGTAGAGAGAGTTGCATAAAGCAATCGGCCGGTAATCCCCCAGAGATAAAGACTTTTCCTTTTTTGGAATGAGCGCGATGAAGGTGGCCGATAAGGCACTGTTGATGTTCCCGGAGATACGGGAGGAATCCGCCATGTCCAGCAAACCGTTTTTGAAGAGATCATGAAAAAAGGAGAAAAATTCAACCGGCCAGCCATCAGGCCCCGGGCTTCTGTCCCTCTTGAAGCTCTTTAAAGTGTCTGTTATCTCCGCCTCCGAAACCGGCCTGAAAAAGTCATCGTTTGCAGCCTCGTCAAACATGATAGGGAGCTGATCCACAGCCCATGACATGTCATCCAGGTCACAGAATTGTCTTTTGTATTGCTCCTTGAAGAAGCGGGTGGCTTCGGCACAGATGTCCTCGTGGGAGGAGAGAATGACGCCCTCCCCATTTTCGATTTGCCAAATGGAGTTGAAGGTTCTGCGGGCATTTGCAAAGCTGTGAAAGAAGCGAGTATTGCGGTCCCCCTCCCGGAGCCAGGTAGCACGGCTTTTTAGCCGCCAGGACGATTCCTCTTTTTGCAGGAGGTCGTTTTTTTTCTTTTCCAAGGATCTGAGAAGAGATTTATCATCCAGCGATAAACCACTGTTGGGAAAAGAGGAGGAGAGGCGGCAGATTTCACGATCAATCTCGGAGAGGTCCTGTTTGTCCCTTTTTTTTTGTTTTATCTGCCACGCCTTTACAAGAGCCTTTAACCGGTGTATTTTATCCCTGAAGGTAAGAATGAAGGCGTCCTCAGAATTAAGAATGTTAGACCAGCTTGAATGAATGAAGTCGATGAAGGATTGATCTTGGAGGAGGACCGAGTTGAATTTGAAAGAGTAACCCATAGTGGAGGCAGAAGGCGGCCAAGACAAAAATATAGGCATATGATCGGAGGATAGAGCAGCGCCAGTTATAACAGTCGGTTTGCCCCATGAATCGATGATGCTGGATTTTAGGAGAAAGCGGTCGATCCTCTTAGCGATATAAGCAGAGCCAGATCTGCCATTTGACCATGTAGGAACCATAATATCGGGGGCGATATCCACCATATCCCTTCTGAGCATTTCCCGTCTCATTTTGTGGGCCATGCCGTCCACAGCATTTCCTTGTCCCCAGCATTCTTCAGAGTTGAGAGTCATGTTGAAATCACCTGCAATTAACAGTGATTTCAAATCTAGAAGATCAGAGCAGAAAAGAGAGTTCCAGAAAGGGATTTTGTTTCGATAGGGAGCGTAGACATTTATGAGATTGAGGGTCTGAGAACGGCCCCTGATCGAAGCATGGATTAGGATCCCTGCACAACACCGAAAAGCCTTTGCTTTGATTTTTTGAGGGTCCCATAAGACCGCCAGTCCCCCTGACAGGCCGTCTGCATTGGTGGCGGCCATATACCAAGAAGGGAACATTTTTCTGAAGTAGAGCAAGGAGACCGAACTGGAATGCATAGTCTCCTGGATGAAAATGATGTGTGGGCGGGCAGAGGCTAGAGTATCCTTTAGTGCCAAGAATTTTGGGGAGGCACCCAGTCCCCTGATGTTATAGGAAGCCAGGAAGGTCATTTGGAGGATTGACCAGCCAGACTTGCTCTAAGGGGCTGTGGATCTGCGGCTTCCAGAATAGGAACATCGATGAGAGGGAGGTTTAGAACGCCCAGGTCGGAAGCTATGGTTCGGCCACGAAAATGTCGACTTCCACCCCTTTGTTTTTTTCCTAACAGTGATGTTTTTCGCTGAATCAGGACTGATGGAAGGGAAGGAGGGCCGATGAGTGGTGAGCGGCTCAAGAGCCGGAGGGTAGCAGTGTAGAAGGCGGTCAATGTCACTGTCGAAAGTGTTCGGGGAGCCTGTAGGAGAGTTGCAGGGGGTTGGAGTCGGCTGTGGCTCGATTTCTTTCTGCAGGGAGGGTGAACGGGCTGGAGAGGGCGTGGAAGACGTTATGAGAATGGGGTACGAACCCACAACAAAATCAGCCCTGTCCATCATTGGCGGGGAGGGGACGACAGGTTCTTCAAACTGAGAAGGAACAGGCGGACTGTTGAAGGCAGCAGCATCTTTGTGGCCTTTGAAATCCAGCGGCCTGTTCTGAGGAGCCTCCTGTATGCTTGGAAGATCTGAAGATTTAAAAGAGAGCTGAGTGCCGGCTAAGCTGACGTCCCCAGAATGAGAACCAGAGCCAGGGGGTTTCGGCCTTTGCGTCGGGAAAGAGAAAGGCTTTAGACGACGGTATTTACAGTCTTTGTTGATATGACCCGTTCGGTGGCAGTTGGAGCATCGAAATGGAATCCCCCAGAAATCTAGCCGCTGATAAATCGATGATCCCTCCCAGGAGATTTCAATCTGTTCAGGGTAAGCCCCCTTGTAGGGCTTTTCAATGAGGATCCAAGCGATTCTTTTGTCCCGTTCTCCCCTGACCCAGGGATCCACATAGATGAATTTCCCGATCGCGTTGCCAATTATGGCCATGATCTCCGGCGTCCAGAGCTCCAGCGGGAGATTAGGCAGCTTTACCCAAATCATACAGTGGGAGGGAGTGTTTTTGAGAGGATCGAAGCCAAGGTACCACCGTGACAGAGACAAGAAACTTCTGCCTGAGACCCATGGTTTGCTGAGGACCAGGTCAAGGTCAGATTCCTTTTGGAAATGGAAAGAGAACCAATCCTTCATGAGACGGGAGACTATGGGGGAATAGCCTATAATTGGGGACCAGGATGTTGAGATCCACTGCCGCATATGCTCCTCATTCATTTCAGGAAAGAACCACTTCCCCACCAGAGCATATTTCTGCAAACTGTTGATACGCTCAGAGAGGAAAGTGCCAGAGACCGACACCGCCTTTGGGGGAGGGGCGGACTTCACCGGAGCTTTTTGCTGATGACGAGAGTGACCCTTTTTGTGGAGGAGAGATGAAGGATTACCAAGGAGAGGCGAATCCCGGAGCCCAGCAGGGAGCATGTCTGACAGGGTGGCATGCCAGCTGGGATGCTGAGTGGCAGAGGCACGGGCTGATTCGGATTCGATGGCAGCAGCAAACAATGCTTTGGTGGCAGGGGAGTCACTATCAGCTGCCATCGTTGACAGAGGAAATCCCAAAAAGGAGATCCCCCGTACCACACGGACAGAGAGAGGATTCCAAAAGAGATACCCACAGAGAATGAACCTGGATAGAAAGACTTCTGCTGTGTCAAATTAGATCATTCTTCAGCGAAGGAAACTGACATGAAGGACGTTCACAACATGCCAAATTAAGGGGGGGAAGACTCTAGAATGTACTGCTTAGAAAAGATGACGCTGGCCAGCCTCCAAAGGACCAAAAAGCAAGAAAAATTGAAGGGAGGGCATTAAAAAGGCTGGCAGAGATGACTGTTTTATCAGCAGAGGCATTTATAGTCACCGGAAAAAGGATTTTGAAGCAGGAGAGCGGGAAAACATTGCCGGAAAAATCTGTGAGCGTCAGTAGAATTCGATGGTTGGGCAGACGGGATGGACACTGCAGATGCAGTTCGGCTCCTAGTTACAGTCACAGCAGCAACAGAAAGCCTGAAAAACGCACCACCATTTTCCTACACGAAAGCGTATGTCTTGGCAGGGACTATAGACGAAGAAGGATGATTTTAACCTGTTAAAGAATGTTTTCAACATCCCTATATCATGCGGACAGGCAACCCTCTAGATTAGGAAAGGAGAAAGTCACTATCTTAATCCTGATTTGGAAGCTGTGAAGACGAAAACTAAAAACAAGCCTATCCCGATGAGCTGTGAGCAAAAATAGTCAGTAAAAACAAGTCAGAGAAAATATGTGCAGAAAAAGAAAAGACAATGAAAAACTGACCTGGAGCCGCGCGAAACGCCGGGAGCAAGAGCCGAACCATGCAAGAGATAATCTAGAAGCAGCTTAACGAGCAGGGGAAGGGGGAAAGATGGGCCTCCAGCCCGCTAAACTAGAGGAAGAAACCCGAGGCAAAAGTAGAAACCCGATTTATAGGTGTGAGCAAGGAATGAAAGTGCATGCAGAGAGGACTGAAGAAATGCCACGATCATGCAGAAAGAGCTAAGAGAGCTTCATGCATGGGGAATAAACTTCCAAGGGGCGCTTGAAGAGCCCTCAGGCCGCCACCTCGTTCATGCACATAGAGCTAAGAGGAGCTCCATGCAGGAGAAAAAAACTCCCGAAAGAACGCTTGTGGAGCCGGCAAGGCCGCCAATGAGCAAGCGCGGGGTGGGCGTGAAAGGAGGATCATAGACAGAAGACTGGTGACATTACCTGTGCAGAAGCTATTGGGCAGTGGCGCTGTCGACAGTCATGGTTCGGCAAGTAGCATCCCTCCCCGGCGCGCGCTCCAGTTCCACCCGCACCTAGAATGAAATCAATTTATATTTATTTAAAATGACAACATCAAAAACATGTAAATACCTTAATCAACCATATTATTACTTAAATGAATATTATAATATTATAAACAAACTTACCTTAATCAACAATATGATTACTTAAATGAATATTATTATAATATTATAAGCAAACTTTATTAATATTATAATAAAATTAGTTTTATTTTAAAGCGCCCTAATCAACCATATGATTACTTGAATGAATATTATAATATTATCAACGAACTTTAATAAATATTATAATAAATTAGTTTTATTTTAAAGTTTTATGTTAAGCCAAATCTACAATAAATAAATGAAATATGTGTATTTAACCATGATTTGGTTATTAAAAGTTATTAAGATGTATATATTGTATTCAATTCAGATTTTGAATTTATGATTTTTTAACAAAAATATATTTTTTTTTAATTAATAATTTTTTTTTTTAATTTTTTTTCTCAATAAGTCTAAAATTTATCACTGCAACAAAATGATACAAGGAAGCACGAGCCTTTGCAATTCAGAGCCAAGGTTCATGGCATAATGCAGTAAAAACCAAAATTAAGACTGTCCAGAAGTGGGAAACCAGTCTAATCCAAAATAGTTTTGCTGCCCGTGCAGGGGAAACCAGCATATGAACATGGAGCAATGTTCAATTGAATTCGTCTTCAAGACTAACTATTTTGCTCAAAAATTCAAAAGTAAACCCATAGACTTGGTTGTCGGGAACCTGAAATCTGAAGACGCGTGGTGAGTTAGGTGTCATTCGGTGCTGACAGGTGTTCTTCGATAATGAAACACCTGTAGGCGTCGCAGTTGTCCTTGTCATTCGGCAGTGCACCCATGTCATTCTTCGCCAGAGGTTCTCGATTTTGCTCCGTTGCAGAAGGCTTGCCTTGATCATTATCCCTCTTCTCCATTGCGCAGGTGGGGCAGCCTTCGTCACTGGAAGGCTACTCTTGGAAGGTGACTGTGATGATAGCCTTGATGAGTGGTCGATTCAGAGAGCAGTGGTACATGAATTGGGTTGAATGGACGGATTGCTGAGAGCTGGAAGGGATATCAGTAATTGGAATGGCGGTTTCCAAAGGCGGGGAGTGGACAGCGCAAGTGCGGCCTCTACCACTGCGAGTTTTAGGGTAATGAGCTGAGACATAATTTGACAAGGGCGATGAGGAGTCTGAGGCTGTTGAGGGCGAAGAATGGGCCAGTCTGCCTCTACTGCTACGCATTCTTTGGCGCAGTCGAGGCATGATGGCATGGGGGTGAAGAGGCTGCCTGTGAGAGGTCGGCACAGAGCGGAGCTCTGAGGGAGAAGGTTCAGAAGGCTCAGAATCGAAAGTCAGGTTGCAGATCAAGTTCTGAGAGTAATGGTTGCCCTGTTCAAACTCTATGCAGCAGAGAATGTTGCAACCTGCCTGTTGCAGTGTGTGTACTTGGCTCCACTGCAGCCAGGGGGCACTTGCAACTCAGAGGCAGAGGAATAGAAACAAAGGAAGTGGGTCAAATATTATCTGAGGGTTCCATGATGCAGAGCCGAGGCAGGATGGCGCTGGTGAGTTGAATCGAGTGCCGCATTGAATGGCACTTACTGTTGTTGTGAGGCTGGTTTATTGCTTTGCGTGCGAGCTTACATGTGGCCATGTGGCCATGTGGCCATGTGGCCATGCCATTTGCCATCCCATTCCACTGCCATCAAATCAATCTTTATGTACACCCGCATCTGAGAGTTTTGCTTCTTTGTGCACTAGGTCAGTACATTCCTGTAATTGAGTGCTATCATTTAGGATGGTGAGGGATCCTGATTAGAGTACCTAATCATGGTCTACCCCTGTATTTGCCAGAAGATCAGCAACCTTGTTGCCCTCTCTCTTGACATGATTGAAGGTGATAGCTCTCCTGTTTTTTAGCCATTGCTCAATGAGTTCTAAACGAGCCACCAGTCTCCAACTAGTTGCCACTTTCGAAGCCGAGGTCCCCAGTTGTATTTGGGTAGCCATGTTGATGAGGATTTGGGAATCCCCTTCTATTATAACAGGGTGAAAATTGTGTTGATGAGCCAAACACAGTCCTTGCCATAATCCTTCCAGTTCTGCTGAGTTATTCATATCCCAACCAATTGATCCAAAGTACAGTAATAGAGGGGTGCCTTCATGATTCCTAAATATGCCTCCATATCTTGCTTTGCTCGGGTTTCCTTTTGAGGCCCCATCGAAGTTTAGTTTGATCACATCTGTTGGAGGGGGATTCCATTGAGTGGAAGGCCTAGAAGTGGTAGTAGAGATGTTGTGATCATCCTGAACCTGCGGAATCTGTATATTCCAATTCTCCCAAATATTCTGTTCCTGTGCCTGAGTGGGTAGATCCTCTGCCTGCCATTTCTGGAGAGCCAAGGTTTCTTGAATGTTCTGGTAGAAATTGCTCCAAATGATGTCCAGGGGAGTGCATTGGTTTTTAAAGATTCGCTTATTTCTTTCCTTCCAAATTGTCCAAAGAAGTAGACCCGGAAGGATTTTCCATAGAGAATTTAGAAGCTTGCTGTTATAGGGAGCAGAGGCCCAATTACGAATGGTACTTGTAATGTCCTCTGAGATTCTGCAAGCTCTTTGACACCTGAAGCTGAGTTTTTCCCATAATTTGTTGGCCAAGTTGCATGAATCCATGAGGTGCTGAATGGTTTCGCTTTGCTGCTTGCAATTGGGGCAATATGATGGTCCGTGAAACCCTCTTTTAATGAGATTGTCCCATGTAAGAATTCTTTTATGATAAAGCAGCCATATGAAAGTAGATACTTTGGGCCATATTCCAGGGGTCCATATTCGTTCCCAGACTGGGTCCACTGGTGCCTGTGCTTGAATCATCAACCCATATGCCTCCTTTATAGTGAATATCCCCCGCGGGGTGTATCCCCATCTTAAAATGTCTTTCTTGTCTGAATATCTGATTTTCCTATTGTTGAGCTCCGTGTGCATTTCTTTGTAGAAGTCTTCTGTTTCTTGATGAATTATCTATTCAGCCTTTTTCCATTGCCTGTATCCTTGATTGATATGTTGAGTCTAGTGCTGAGAGACTTTTTCATTCTGGTGAATGGCATGTTCCTCAAGATTTTGAGGAGGGATGGCTTCTACTAGTTTGGGTCGTTGTTGCCATGAGTCAACCCAAAATCGGGCAGTGCCACCATCTCTTATCTCCCAGAAACTGTGTTGTTGTATCATTGCCCTGTGTTGTTTTGCTGCATTCCAAATTAGAGAGCCTACATCAGTATTTGTGAGTCTGATAAGCTCTTCCGGTGGTCTATTATTTGCATATTTTGCAGTCCAAAGTTTGGCCCATGGTGTGTGTGGGGCTGATAACCATTGCCACCATAGTCTTGCCCCCATCATTGCATTACTGTGCTGAGGATCCTGCAATCCAAGGCCTCCCTGCTTTTTGGGTGTGCAAACTGTCGACCATTTCACTAGGGCCCATTTGCGATTTTGCCCTGAGGATCCCCAGAGAAAGTTGCGATGTATGTCTTAATTAATTATTAACTCTATTTAAATTAAAAATAATATTATCAACGAACTTTAATGGATATTATAATAAAATTAGTTATTTTAGAAAGTTTATTTGGTAATCTCATGAATATGAATACAACATCTCATATTCAAATCCTTTAAATCTCAAACTCTTGACCTAGTGCTAAATCCCACATTCTTATTTTATAGGTTATGTGAAAGCTTAAAAAAAAAAACACCTTTACAAAAATTATAAAAAAAAATTAAATTAAATATTTTAATATAAATCAGTTTTTTTTTAACATATATTTTATTTTAGGGGTGGTAAGAGGGGAAGAATTTTTTGTAATTTCGAAGGAATAATAGTTGACAAGTATGCTTGGAGATTAGGAAGAAAGACCAATAATCAAGCATAGGTGTATGGTCTCTACCTAGGGCTCCTCCTAGCCCATAATAGGGGAGTTAGCGACATCACAATCTTGGGCGATTCATTTCTTGTCATAAGGCATTTGCAATCAAACTCCCCCCCGCAGGACAACTAACTAAATCAAATGTTGCAACGAGCTCAAGGTATCCTCCTTGCATTTGCTAACTCTCAGACTTTGCATATTCTAAGGAATCTTAACTCAAAGGCAGATCTTTTGGCAAACAAGGCTTGCCACTTAAAAGAAGGGCAAGCAAAAATCAATGGGGCCGACAAATTTTCACCCATCCCCTAACCAATTTCCATGGTGACACACTCTATCAACCCCCCCGCCCACAAGTCCCACCCATAAAAGGAACCTAATGATTATAATACTACCCCCTAATGTGCATCACTCACTCCCTTCCATTCTGCTAACCCGTAACTCTGTGACATCAACCCACTACTCCTCCCCGCTCAATTGCATGATGATGTTGCCCCTTCTCTCCATGACGTGAGGTGCTCGTTCTAGTCCCCATGTGACATTCCTCGAGTCGGATCTGCAGCTAAGTGTGGGATCGTTCTTATCCTATCCATCATCCAAGGTTTATCTCAGACATCTTCAATGGTTCCTCATGCGAACCCCCTCAACCTACAAGCTGCATTTACTCTCCCTGGATTAGATTAGACAACCCAATTGTTTGAGATACAAGTTGTGTGAAGAGGAAGTACCCTCACTCCACAGAATGATGATGGAGTCGCCTTAGGATCTTAGTGGCTTGGGCTCCTCTCTACATTGTCCTCTCTACATCGTCGCATGAGGCATCTACATGGTAATTTCTTTAAATCACCCTAGCACAGTTAGAATTTTTCTATTTTGTTGGGTCGATTACAGTCTTGTTTGCAGCTATCTAGGATCTGGCTCCACTCTCTCAGTGAGGAGAAGCAAGGTGAGTCGAGGAGTCGAGGAGCTTTTATACCAGTTATGGGTCGTGGATCTCTAATAGGGTGCCTTCGCTCCATCCAAAGATCATCGCCGGTTGAATCTCCCTAAAGTTGCTTCAATTGTTCCACTTTTTTGGTTGCTCATCAGTTCCAGTTCCCAGCTCTGTTGTTCGGTCGCGGTGGTCCCTTTCCCCGCAGGAAAATTAGCTGGCAAAGAGGATCTCAACGGGAAAAGAAAGTGTCAGGGAACCAATCAAGTTCCTCTGCCTCCCCTTTTGTGTTTGTGTTTCATTGCAATGACGCTCTGTTTCCATGGCTTTTGGTTCTTGGGGTAGTCGACGTGCTCGTTCAGGCAGGGTGACGAGAAGTAATTTCAAGAATTTGGCCATGGACAAGACATACCCTCCCTCTACACCCTCGATTTCCTCGGTCTGCGACCAATGTGTTAGTGAGCATGCAGAGATGAGGGTTGAAATCTTTGACCTCCAAGTTTTGTTGCATAGACAAAATGAGGCTGCTAGTGAAAATATGGATATCATGGAAGCTAAAAGCAAATAGATTGTTCGGTTGGAGGATGAGGTTGAGGTACTTCGAAGCATGATAGAAGACCTCTAGTTGCAAGTGGCTAATTTAAGCACCTATTCTGGAGACAAGAGCCCAAACTTTGACTTAAATCACCCAACAAATCTCGATGACTAATATATAAGTATAATGATTGGTTTCTATTGCATCCTCCTTCTGTCACAATTTTATCAAGTCTATACTAGTAGAATAATTAAAGTACTGTTTTTGGATTTAAGAGATCTGTGGTTTGTACCTTTTGAATTATTGACCGGAGAATCCACAGTAAGAATATTTTTACACCAACGTTTCGAATCCCAAATGGGATCCATCATCAGGGTATGAGAATGATGATAAAAGAAGAACAGAATGGAAAGGATAAATACTCATGAGGGTAATACTCATGATTGGTTTCCATTCTGCTCTTCTTTTATCATCATTCTCATACCCTGATGATGGATCCCATTTGGGATTCGAAACGTTGGTGTAAAAATATTCTTACTGTGAATTCTCCGGTCAATAATTCAAAAAAATAAAGTATTGTTATTTTATGTAATTAGTAGTGATAATTAAGCAGGAGTTGGTTGTCTGCAATTATTAAATTTAAAGTCCATTGATATAATTGAATTATAAATCCCTTTTTACCACGTCCAAATAAAAAACAAATCATATAATCATAAAACAAAGTTAAAAGAAGGTTTAAATTGTGGATACATTTAAACAAAGAATTATTCGACGTTAAATTCATGTGGCAACCTAACTTTATAAGATATCCTTATAGTTGTTAGGTGGCATACTCTACTTAATTCTCAATCAAAACGAACTTTAAATTTCAACTTAGTTGGTCATTTTTTTCGTTTATTGTTTTGAATGGTTAACAAGGATGGCTGCGAAGCAGCTAGTCCCTGCAAAGCTTGTAGCAAAGTTAAAGGTCAACTAATAAAAGTCTATATCGCCAAGCCAATCTGGCAGGACCACTCAAGCTGATCCAGAATACTTGCAGGGCGGACCACAGCATCGCCTTGACCAGGGAAAGACCCAGGGGTCAGCCCAGCGAAGACTCAGTAAAAAAGAAAGCATAAACATACAGACCATATAAAAGACTTGACATGTAAATCATGAAAGAATTCTAAAAACCAGATCTGAAAAAGAGTTGAGGTAGTGGACCTCATAGTGAAGACAAAGCCACTAAACCCAAGCAAGATAAAATTGATGCACATATACATCTATTGAAGACTAAACTGCAATTTCATACTGCCAAAATATGACCGAGTACACTCTCCATTATGGCTCTGACTCCTTTTCAAAAGCTCTGATAAAAAATGGCTGCTAAGGATGAGCGAGTAAAGCTACCATCAATGTGAATAAAATGAGTGTGTCTCAAGCGATGGCAGGGGGCTTGTGTTGCAATTTCAATTAGCTTGTATTTTGATAGTGCAAACAAAGTTGCTGCCAGAGCATTTCCAAAACCTTGAACAACAGATTTTCATAGTGCTTTCTTGGAATTTCTATCCAAGACAAATGTTACAGTAATGATAGCTAAGAAAAATAACAGATCATGGTTTGCAAGATAAAAGGTCACGCCAGAGAAGGGCTTGTCTCCGGGAACCGATTCTCTCAGAGGGCGCTGTTCGAATCCTGTTGCTTCCTTGAAAACTGAACCATCGACAAAACATGAAGCTCTTCTTACTGAGCAGCAATACTTGTAAAATTGCCTTTGAATTCATGTACTCCGCAAGCACCATGCCATATTGAAACTCAATGGGACTTGATCGTGTTCTTCAGACTGATGTAGAGGTTAGACACATGATTTTCCTTTGCTTTAGCAACTCCAACGAATTCTAGTTCAATATGCACAAGTACCTATCTGTAACTATTAATCGTGGGAATATGCAAATACAACATTAATCGAATCTCTCGCCACCAAAACTGCTAGACCATTGAGCACCACCAGTTAATAACTCTGAAGTATTTGTGAATGGATGTGTGCTGCTGATTAGATCAATTTATTTATTATCGCTGAATTAATAGAGACGTGCATGCAAGGTAACACTGTTGATATTTTATTAATATTCCCAACGATCCTGGCTTCATTCATGCAAAACCAGAGCCTTCTTGAAATCAAAGTTCAGCTCTCTCTTTTCCATCTGATTAAAAGTATAACCTGCAAAGGACTATTGATCTTACTTAGTAGTAGATTCTTTAACACTTTCGAAATTTAATAGTAATAAGTTATTAAAGTCCCCCATAAAAACAATTGTTTGACTTAGTTGCACATCTAAAATATTCTAATATCTCCACAAAAATTAATTGTTTGACTTAAATCATGATTATGTATAACTCAACATACAAAATATTCTAGAATCTCCGCTTCACTTGTAATTAAATGAAGCAAAGCAAATTTCCATGACTTAGCTCATGCTTATATATAACTCCACAAACAAAATATTCTAGAATTTCCACTTCACTTGCAACTAAGTGAAGCAAAGCAAATTTCCAAACTGTACAGTTGTTATCTAAGGTCTAGGAATCGCATCTGACGTGGTTGTTAGAATATACTGACCGTTGACATAATTAAATTATGCTACTGCACATTGCACGCTTAAATTACACGTGAAGTCAGGCCATGATAAAGGAATATTAATCGCTGAATAAGATAGAGATTTCATTAAAAAAATCGAAGGGATTTCATTAAAAAACTGGAGTGTCGTGCGGCATGAGTAAATCGCAATAAAAGCTCAGATGGCCCGGCACCTCAAGGCGACAACAGGACAGGGAGCAACGTCAATCATGAAAGAGTTATATTCCTTAGAAGCGTCGTTTACCATATTGTTTTCTTATTCAATTTAGTGACAGGCATAACGTGGCAGCTGCCAGGAAACTATGAAATGACAGAGCGAATGCCACCCATTTTTCGACCCCGTATATACTTGGATGACGTGTGAACTCAAGTTCCTGCGATGTTGCAGCCTCTCCAAGAAAATGTTAACTTTGCCCAGCACTTTTGTTGCAGCCAGATATGAGTTCAACGTGGAAACACTCATGCAGATAAATCATTGGCTGCATGTGCGGCTAGGGTAACTTGTCAAATGCGCTCAGCTGTGTCATTGTCATCCCAGGATCGGTTTAAGGAAGGCCAACGAGCCAACGAGCTGTTCGTGAGTAGTGTAGCCATTATTGGCTTCACTGTGAGCAACCCAATGTCTTCGTCGCTCTGCCTCTCTGCCCAAACGACAGACTGCAATGTTTAGGCGAAGCCAAATAGTATGCTAACTGCCATGTAGCCCTGCTGTTGCTCTGCCGCTTGGGGTGCTGCTGCTGGTACTCATGGTTTGCGTTTTCTGTAGAATTCTGTATCGGCTTGCTTCAGCACTATTAGCTTTCACAGATCAGTTTTGTGGGTGTCTTCTCTGCTTGTTTTTACCTCAGAATCCAGTTGCAGTTACCATTCAGAAGTGGAAATTGCCATTGACGGATGTGGAGAATCCCATTTCTCAGAGGTCCTGTTGCCCTTTTGAGGATTGCTCGGCACCCTTGTTGAAGGATGTGCCTGAAGCAGGAAGTTCAACTGCGGCAGCTGCTGTGGTTATTAAAAAGTCAGAATGCCCTCATTGCGCAAGGTTAATTTGCGTTCAGTGGGGTGTGCCACGGCATGAGGGTTTGGATTGCACTGAAATAAAGAAGGTGTCGCCTCCAACTCTGGATGCCGTCATATTATCTGCAGGTCAGTAAACTGGTAACTGCATACTGTTCAATTAATAGAATTGCTTTCTGGTTGTGATGCTGTAGCTTTTATCTTGGAAATACAATAGTTTCCTTTGCGCTTAAATTCTAGCTGATACACTCTTTTTAATGTCAACTCCACATTTCCATAATTTATCTATGATCTCTCTATGCTACATAGAATTGAAGCACAAAGTCTTCATTTTCTCATTAAGTCAATGTCTATGTGCACATTCGTTATGTTTCTGCAAATAAACCTTAGAAAAGTCCAGGCCAAAGTTCTCTGCCATCAATGTGCAGTACCTAGGCCAAAATGACAGTTATAGGAATGCTTGACGCTTTTCATAGGTATCCAACTTTTCCATCCCGTGCTTGATTTTACTGTTGGGAGCAAAACATTGGTAATGTGATGTCAAATGGTTTAAAACAGAAATGTAATATAAACTTCACAACAACTTAAAAAAAAAACTGTATAAAGAAGTACAAATTTTGCTAAAATGTCATTGCTAGTAGTGTGGTCTTTACAATTGTATAGATCTAGTTGCCTTATATCGCAGCAGAGGAGCCATCATATTTGCTGATCTTTGCAGCTTAAAATTAATGATTTAGCTCTATGAATTTCTTGAAAATTTGTCATATAATACAGCACAATAAGAAATTTGTCATATAATACAGCACAATAACGATATCGTTTATGAATCCTTTGCTCCTGAAAATTATTGATTTTATTCCATGACTTACTCGAAAAGTTGTCATCTATTAGAGCATAAGAATAATATTGTTTGCACCTAAAAATTTAATGGTTTTTTCTGCGAATTTCTTGAAAATTTCTTATATATCAAGGTAGACGGAATAACATTAGAATCCCACCTAAAAATCTGAACCTCAATGGACTTACTGGTATTGCAGGTAGGACAATGGAGATGGTACGGAAAATCAGCTTCCAGCCCCAACAAAGATAGCGGATAGCGGAGTTGAAGCCTGCAACAGAAAATCAATTCAACAGAAAATCAACTTCCAGGCACGGTGGATGCAGCAAAAGGAAAATAGATAGGAAATCAACTTCCAGCACGGTGGTCTTCTTATTGAATTGTCGAATTTCACCTTCATGCATCGCCGGTGTTGTTGTCGAATTGTCAAAGCGGCAGCCGCAAATGCTGGCAGCTGTGGCAGCACATGGCAAGTAGTTCAATGCACACGAACAATCATGCCGAATAGTTGAAATAGTGTTTCTGTATATCTATGAGATCACTGCTATCGAATTAATGTTAACATTAAAACAAACCCGTTGACGGTTAGCGAGAATGCAGCAGGCGTAAAACCAATTTAAGGTATGGTCGGGCCTCTTCCGCCTCGGGAAGAGGCCAAATAAGATGGCAAAAGTTAAGTTCGAAATAAAACTTTGGTTATTCGGCACAGCGCGTTTGAGAGCGTCTGAAAACTTTGTAATAAGCATAGTATAACACAGTAATAAAAGTTGAAACTAATGCTAACTCGGACCCGATCGATTACAATAGTCCCTGCCGAATGCCAGATGGCAGGGACTAATAATGTCGTATTAATATTTGATACCTTTTATTTTAATTTTTACAAAATGTTATAGGCATAAAATGAAATGTTCTCTATTTTAACTTTACATTTTCTTAAGAAAAAAAATACTTTGCATTTTCTTAAAAGAAAATAAAGTTATAATTGAAGTTTTATATAAATTAAGGGAGCAAAAGCAAATTGTTTAAGGAAAGTATATAAAATATGTTTTTTCCTATAAATTTAAATTAAAATAGTTTTAAAGTGTGTATGATGGATGTGAAGTTTGTCTTTTCAAATATAAAATGAAAATGAAAATGAAGTAATAATTTAAAAATGGAAAAAATAAAAAAATAAAAAAAATAAAATAAAATAATATATATATATATATATATATATTTCATTATAAATTATACTTAAATTATTTAGGTAGTTAGATTTTCTTTATACATAATAATGATACTTGTGTGGATTAGATACCTGTTTATCTTTCTTCTTTGTTGGGGTGAACAATTTTTAAGGTTATAGGAGATAAACTGGGCCAATTTATTTCCAATGATATCGAACATGGGAATATTTTTTCATGTGCTAGAATTTGTGTTTAAATGAATTTATCAAAAGGCCTCCTTGAGGCGATTCAGCTAATTATGGATGGTTGGTATCATCTCCAGGCTCTGGATTATGAATAGGTTCCTTTCAAGTGTAATTTGTGTCATGAGTATAGACACTTTACAAAAAGTTGTCCAAAAGCTTCAACTTCTCAAAGTTCTCCAAACTCATTGCCTCCTCCTAAAGAAGAGAAAGGAGAAAATACACAAGGATTCATTCGAGTTAAAAAGAAGCATGGAAATAAAAATTAGCAAACATGTAAGGTTGAATCGAAGCATAGTCCCTTTCTAAAAATAGTTTTAAAGTATTGAATTCTCTAGAAAAAGAAGATGAGAATCTTGAGGCCCAAGCACAACAACAAGAATCATCAAAGAATACACCCATTCCAAAGGTCCCTCCTAATTCAAAAGACGAAGAAGACCCATATCAGGATTCTCCAAAGAAAACTGCTAAGAGGAAAAAGTTTTCTACAAAGGTTTCTCCTACATTTAAAGATGAAGAAGTTGGTAAGTTGGTTGAGAATAAATTAAAATCCTCCTCTTTGTCTCCCTCCTATTTAGAGGTGCTTAAAAATCAATGTTCCACCCCACCGATAACAAGAACCAGGAAAGATCATAATATAAAGAACTCTAGTACTAAGATCAATTTTCCATCCCACAGGCCAAGCAGTGGGTCGTCTTCTAGAAATTTATAGAAATATTTTATTTTTGCATTTTCTTGCGTAAGAAATTTGTTAAAATTTACTCCTGCTCCTAGGAAGCAATAGGAATCAACATTTGAGGATTTAGTTTTGGACCTTCCTCCCCCTATTCTTATTGGGAAAAGGTTGGTTTTGGTCCCTTTTAAAATTTAGTGATGCACAAGCAATGTCACTCCAAATGTACTTGGTATATCTAGGTGTGGATTTTCAGTATAATCTATATACTCATTCTTGCTAAATAATAAATAAATATAATTATTAATTTTATGTTTTTTACTTTTTATTTTTTATTTAATTTAATTTAATTTTGTTTTATTTTGACCGAGAAAAAATGTTTAACTGGATGTTACAATGTTTAACAAGACATTATAACAGTTCTACCATACTAGGTTAGAGAGTGTCTCTTGACACAATTAATAAAAATTATTAACTTTATTATACATTGTTGCACCAAGAGGTATTGTCCAACCTAGTATGTAAGAGATGTTGTAATATCCTATTAAACATTGTAATGTGAGTTCAACATTTTGACTCAATCAAATTACATAAAAATAAAACTTAAAATAAAATAAATAATTATATTTATACTTATAACTGAACCAACCTAGATCCATCTTCTGAATCTACTAAGCACCAAAAGGGGTCAAATCTCTTTTCACTTTAAAAGAGGCTTGCACCTCAAGAGATTTGATCACTATCGGTGCTTGGTAGATTCAAAGTTAAAATGGATCTAGGCTAGTTTAATTATAATTATAATTATAATTATTTATTTTATTTTATTTTTTAAAGTTTATTTTATTTCTAGTTTTATTTTTATGTAATTTAACTTAGCCAAAATGTTTAATAGAACATTATAATGATTAACATGAAATTACAACATTCTCTTACAAACCGGGCTAAAGAGCACCCTTTGGTGCAACAACGTATAATAAAATGAATAATGTATAAAAAAAAAATTAATTCTGATTTAAAAACCATAAATTTAAATTTACTTTAAAACCAACTTATAATTTTTTATTATAAAAGTTGCTTGTATTATTTTAAAAAATAAGTCTTTGATATTCTACATATTGTAATTTTTTTATAGATGGGAACGAGTAGAGTTTTTATATTAAGTTTGTGCCAGATCACAACAAATACCCAAGAAATTTGCTAGATTTGTTATTTTAACGACTTGTCCCTTTGTGTGGTATTTTTAGATATATCTAAGGGACTGCATAATGTTTCAAATTTTGGTATATGCTTGTAAGAGTACATTCTACAATAACAACCTAACAAAACACAAAATTTGAAATAATCATACATCAGTACATGTTATTACTTCCCTCTTCTAGTGCCCAGTTGCAGTCTGAGAGTGACCCCAGTTCTTGTCTGCTTGTAGTACTAGGCTCCTTGAGGTTTAGATTTAAAGTATAGATATGGTGCTATAATGCCACAATTTGTGTATGTAGTCCCTTGGTTTCACCTATTTGTCTAGCCAACCTTCCCTTCAAGTCATGAACTTCCTCCACTAGATTAACAGTAGTTGTCAGTTGCACTTGTCGCTTCATATTCATGACAAGCATATCCAATTGCATTGCTTCCATTTCCTCTAGGATCTATAGGTCACTCTCCTTTCACTTGCATATGGTGCGCTTCTCTATGTTAGTAGTGCCAAGTTCACAAAAATTTCCAGACCACATCTTGGTCCGTGCGGGAAAGAGTAAGTAGGGATGGCCCTTCGTGTTTCTTAGAGGTTGTCCTTTGTGTTGCTCACAGACATGGGGATCAATAAACAGAGCACCGTCACTTTCTTTAATTGTCGATTTTTGTCCCATTTCTACTCTACCAGTTAGCATGGCCTCAGATGTCTGGCAACCTTCTTGTATTCACTTAAATTGAGCCCTTGTTGAGACTTTCACCTTGCATGTTGCCTAATTTTTCTTAAAATCTTTGGGTCGGACCTTCTATGAATCTGCTCAGATACATAATTACTCATAGTAGCACACACCTCACACGTGCCAACAACCCTTTCGTTTGTTGAGTTTCTTTCACAATCGCCTTTTAAGAGTTGAATCATGTCACAATAAACATAAACACATATTTTGGTTGCATATTCAATAACTTTCTCGCTCCCTCGCCCAATATAGGGACCCTCATTATAAATGTAGGATTCAAAACTGAGATAAACACTCACTTCTAATCTTACTACGCCATCAAAGAGAATTAACATGTCAGTTAGGGTGAAGCCACCCCAAGGAAATTGCAAAATTCACTCGTAGAGTCTGCGTTTCTGGCCCAATTGAGGTCCCAAATTGACATGGCATATGTAGAGTCCCTACTTTACACCTTATCCTCCATCATTACCTACTGTTTTCATCACTTTCCTCTCTCTTTTACCTCATTTTCCACCCAAATCATTACATTAGTTGTCATTAAACATGATCAAGTGAGCTTTGTTAATGGGTAATTGTTTTGTTTAGTTTTTGACATACTTGCAGGCATTCCGCAGCCATCTGCTGATTCCGCAGCCATCTGAAGATCCCGCAGCCATTTTATTGTTCTCAAGGTTCCACGTGCTATTTTGTAGAATGAGCCACGTGGGCATGTTGGAATATACATGCTCGAGGTTCTTGTGCCATCAGTTCAGCCGGCCACGTCATTTGTACCTCCGGTCAAAGGGGGTCAAGTTTCGGTCAAATAAAGGCAGCTTAATGTGGATACGTGAGCTGTTTGATCACGTCGGTGGAAAAGGTGACCTGTCCATGTTTTGAAAGCCATGGGGGACATGATCTAATGTTAGATTCATTGCCCATATCGACCAGGACCTCCAGCTTGACCACGAAGCCTATGAAGTGTTAATTGCATCTTTAATGCGCATGACAGTTAGTTCATTTTCTGTTTTTATGTTTACGTATTAGGCCATCCTACAGATGCCTATATATACTTGCGTCTGCGTACGCTGATGTTACCTTTTCAGATGTTGTAGTATATGTATTTGTGAGAATTTTGGCACGTTTTCAAACTCTGTTTTTATAAGAGCTGTTCCAGCACTTTTGGATTATGTATCTTTGCATATAAAGTAATGGAAACGCTGTTTTGAAGTCTTAAGAGCATTTGAGTTTTCTGTGGATAATATGAATGGAGGGCCCCTGTTCGTATTAGCCTTGTAAAGTATTTTCATGTTCATATTTCTGCAATCTCTTTTACAAACATAATTTCCTTTCTTGAGTTATGTATAGCTTGATTTCTCTTTATTGCTGCAGCCTTTCTTTTCACTGATCAGATTTACTTCTTTGCAGGTTTTCACCCAGGATTAAGTGTGTTGTGTTTGCTTTAATATCTAATGGCAGTTGCAGTTGTCTTGTTCATAATGCTGCCCTTTTTACTCTGTTTTCTAGACTAGTTTTAGCTTAGTTTTACAAGTTGGATGCTAACTAATTTATGCTTTCTTTATCATGAATGGCTTATGTTTCAAGAGAACAGAACATTAATTAATTGCAGCTTGTATTTGAGTAGTCTTGGCTTGTGATACTAATACTTCTTTCCACTTGTTACACATAATCACATATGTATGAAGCAGCATGATGGAAAAGGCTTAGTAGTGTTACAATTTGTCAATTAGAGTAGATTAGAGTTTTTATCAATTCTTGGATTTGTCTTCAGCTACCTCCTAATCGTGTTTTACGCAGTACTATGTGGTAGAAGCAGGGAGTTAGGGGGAGATAATCATTAACAACAATCCTTGAAGTGATTTTCTTGTTTCTTTTATTTGCAGCAGTATGGATAGAGACTAATGCCATTAGAACGTGGTCATTTACTTTCAAGTCATTTCAATTTATTCATTTCTTTCAAGTTCTTTTCCTTTACAAGTTCAGCAAATAATTAGAAATCACCATCACACACACTTTCACTCATCTAGAACTCACCTCTCACACACTTTCACTCATCTAGAACTCACCTCTCACACACTTGCACTCATTTGTCTATAATCATCACTCCATCTTAGGAAGATAAGTTAACCATAAACAACACCCCCAAACAACAAAAGCTCTAAGAAAGTTACTTAAGTACATATAGTACACCCTCACTTCATCAGCTTACGAGCCCCGGGTTGACAATTAATACTAGCAATTTATATAACACTAAATTGACTAAACATTTTGGCGCCGTTGCCGGGGAAGTGAAATTAAGTAGCCATACTTAGAAAAAAAAAAACATAAGAAAAATTTCAAGAAAAGAAGTTAATAACCTATCTAAGTATGCTCTCCTCTTGCACTTTAGAGTGATCTGGAGGATCAGAAAGGAGAAAGTTATTGATTTAGTAGTCTCTTGAGTATGCTCTCTTCTTGCACCTAGAGTGAACTGGAAGATCAGAAAAAGAACTATTAACTTGACTTGAAGAAAAAATAAAAAATGGCATGCATAGAGCTAGAGATTCTAGAGGACGGTTTTTAGCTAGAGCTCGAAGTTCAATTTTCACAAGTCCATCTGCTTCAAGGGATAGACAAGAGACACCCCCCTTATCTCCAACCGAAACTCCTAGTCCTAGAATTCCTGGAATTCAAGAGCCAAGAGTTGACTCTCCTACACCTTCTATTGAGTTTGAACCAGGAAGAGACTCTTCTCTTTCTCCTACAGGAAGACCAATTGTAATTGAGGAATTGGAATCATCTGAAGAAGAAGGAGAAATCTCTTCTCATTCACCTTTTGTAGAGGAACCAGAAGATTTTGAAATCCCTAGGAGAATTATCATGGCAGAGGAAGAAGGAGGTGGTAGAGGTAGAGGTAGAGGAGGAGGAGGAAATAACAATAATAATGGAGGAGGTAGAGGTCCCATTGGAGGAGGAAATAGAGATGGGGATAATTCATTTGGGTTTCCCATTGTTAATGAGGATTCCCGAGCCACTATGAAAAACATCTCACCATCCGTCCTCCCAAATTTCCATGGGTTAAGAACTGAGGACCCTGAAACATTCTTGTTTGAATTTGAAGTTGTGTGTCGAACCTATGACTATCTGGATGATACTCAGAAACTCAAGCTGTTCCCCTCAACATTAAAAGATCAAGCTTTGAAATGGTTCATGGGGTTACTTACTCAATCCATTAGGACTTGGGATGAAATGAAACAAACCTTTTTGGATAGGTATTTGGACTATTGTATGCCTACTAATCACAAGGACGAGGTATTTAAAATGATGCAAAAAGAAGATGAGAGCTTAGAAGATTTGCTTGAAAGATTTCAATATAACTTAAAAAGAGCAAAAATGAGTAGCCTGGATGAAGAGACCTTAAAAGCCCTCTTATTAAAAGCCATTAGAGATGAATGGATAGATATCTTAAACATGATGGGGAAAGGGGATATTTCTCAACTTTCTCTTAATCATATAGCAGAACTTTGTATCCATCTCTCAAGGGGCAAATCAAAAACTCAAAAAGGGCCTAGAGATCCTTCTCTCCTTAGGGCAAATAAATCTGCAACAGGATCAGTGAGTAGGGCTGAAATCGGCAGTATGCTTGATGAATTTAAAACTGATATCTTAGGGAGTCTTAGTGAACAAATTGATACCCTTAAGATTCAAAATAAACAAAAAGCAGAAGCTGAGGCTTTGGCTATCTTTTGCCCGAAGTGTAGAAAGAAACATGCTTTAAGGGAATGTCCCTTAGATGCACACGTTGTAGAAACATGTGTAATTTGCTCAGAAACTCATGAGACCAAGGATTGTCCTTCAATCCCTGGGCTCAAAGCAGTCTTTCAAGAAGATCCAAGTACGCTTGAATCTCTCTGTTTTATTGCAAGGAGACCTTGGCAAGGACAACAGAATCAAGGGTTTAACAACTCTATGAATTCTCAATCCCAACCAAGTTGGAATCCTTGGCAACAACCTTGGCCTCAACCTCAAAATGCTTTCCAAGCATGGATGCAAAGCATGCAAAATCCTTATGCAAGACTTGCTCAATTCTATCAATATCCTCCATCATTTCAGAATCAACAAGCTCCACAACTTCCAAACCAAGGTCAACAACTATCATTACCATACCCTCAACAACAACAAACTCCTCCACAAAATCAAAATTCTCAACTCACCCAGCAGAAGTCAAATCAACTTCCCTCTCAGCCATTACCAAATCCGAATAATAGGAACCCTCAAAATGCTTATGTGATGGAAGGTCAACCATTCCCTACCTATATGGTTGTTCCTCTCAATGAAGTACAACTTAGATCAGGTAGAATCCTAGATCAACCTTCCACAAGTGTTCAACAACCAAGCATTTCTGAGGAGGAATCTCTCAAAGTTAATAAAGGTTCTGAAGTATCACTTCAAAACCAAAATATCCAAAAAGAAAAAGAAAAAGAATCAATCTCTACAACTCCCATAGTTGAGCAACCTTCACCTACAGCTACACCTCCCTTTCCTGAAAGATTGCAAATTGATAAAGGGGTGGAAAAGCAGATATGGGTGCCTGACTATAACTTCCTAGATGAATTGAAAAATGTATGTATCAAGATTCCCTTGTTACAGGCCATTAAGGAAATTCCCATTCTAGCGAAGACAATAAAGGAGTTGAGTTTGAAGAAAACAGTAAAAAGAACCAGAGATACTAAAAGGATACATCTAGTGGGAAAAATTGCAGACATAATGATGGGTAAGATTACCATGCAAAAATATGTAGATCCCGGTAGCCCTATTGTCAAAACTCATATTAATGGGGTGGAAATCCCAAATACTCTGATTGACTTAGGAGCCGCGATCAACATCATGAGTAGACAGACCATGGATCAGTTAAAGCTTCCTAATCTTCTCTTTACACCTACTTTGCTGCAGCTTGCAGATAGATCAATCATTAAACCTGATGGTGTATTGGAAGATATTCCAGTCTCTCTAGATTCTTGGGAGTATCCAGTTGATTTTATGATTTTAACTCCCAAGAATAATCTAGGAGGACATCCTCTTATTTTAGGAAGACCTTGGCTGGCCACAGCTGATGCTTTCATAAGCTGTAGGTCTGGAGACATGTATATATCAGATGGTAATTCCACCAAGAAGTTCAACTTGTATCCCCCAGCAAAAGCTATAACAGAAATAGGAGAAGATGAATGGGTAGAGGATGAAGATACTATACAACCAGTTCTAACCATCTCTGAGATTAGCGAGGATAGTCAAATTCTAAATACATTAGAAAATTTTGAAGTATCTTTAGAATATGACTCTGAACATTTTCAGATAGATGCAGACATTGAATATCTCTCCTCTAGACAAATGTCTCTCTTCTCAATGGAAGAGTTTGGTAGTTCTACAGTTGAAATCCTCCCAGGAAAAACATTGAACATTAACAAAAACTTGGGAAGACCACAACAAGAAGAATTAACTAAATTGTTGCAAAAACATTCCACTGCTTTTGCATGGGAATACACTGACATGAAAGGCATCGATCCTAAGACTTGTATTCATCACATTTACATTGAAGAGAATAGCAGACCTATTAGGCAACCACAACGAAGGATGAATCCAAACCTTAGGGAAATTGTGAAAGAAGAACTGCAGAAATTACTCAAGGTAAACTTCATTTACCCCATCTCAGATGGCCAATGGGTTTCTCCCTTGGTTATAGTGCCCAAAAAGAATGGTAAATGGAGAGTTTGCATTGATTATCGAGAATTGAACAAGGCAACCTTAAAGGATCATTTTCCTTTACCTTTTATTGATCAGGTTCTAGATACTTTAGCAGGTAAAAAGTATTTCTCATTCTTGGATGGTTTTAGTGGGTACAATCAAATTCAGGTAGCACCTGAAGATCAAGACAAAACCACATTTACTTGTCCTTGGGGAACTTTTGCCTACCAAGTACTCCCTTTTGGATTGTGCAATGCACCTGCTACATTTCAAAGGGCTGTATTAGGAATCTTTTCAGATCTGATTCATGACTGTGTAGAGGTCTACATGGACGATTTCACAGTTTATGGTAATACATTTGAAGAAGCTTTGGAAAATTTGGAAAAAGTACTGGTAAGATGTAAGGAAACAAATCTTTCTTTAAGTCATGAAAAGTGTTTTATGATGTTTACTGAAGGGATTGTTTTAGGACATCATATTTCAGGAGATGGGATTAAAGTTGATAGATCTAAAGTAGAAGTCATCTCTAAGTTACCTGTTCCAAATTGCCAGAAGGATGTTAGAAGTTTTCTTGGGTTTACTGGGTATTACAGAAGATTTATTGAAAACTTCACTAGGATAGCATCTCCTCTTTTCAAATTACTTACCAAAGACTGTGAGTTTAAATGGGATCCTGAATGTCAATCTGCCTTTGAAGCTTTAAAGTCTAGAATATCTGAAGCACCCATCTTAAGGGGGCCAAATTGGAAACTCCCTTTCCACATCTCTACTGATGCTTCAGATACAGCTCTAGGAGCTGTTTTGGGACAAAAGGATTTGATCCCTTATGCCATTTATTACACAAGTAAGAATTTGACTCCCACTGAGTTAAATTATACTGTTACAGAAAAAGAGTTCTTAGCTGTGGTACATGCAATCAACAAGTTTAGACACTACATAACCGGCTATGAAACCTTTGTCCATACTGATCACTCTGCCATAAGATACTTAATGAACAAACCTGTCACTAATGGTAGAGTTACAAGATGGCTTTTACTCTTACAAGAATTCAACATTACTGTGTTAGATAGACCTGGAAAGCAAAACACAGTAGCTGATTTCTTGTCTAGAATCCAAAACACTAATGAGGATTCTCCAGTAGAAGATAAGTTTCCAGATGAATACTTGTTTACAGTGACTACCAAGACACCTTGGTATGCAGATATGGCTAATTATCTTGTTACAGGGAAACTTCCTCTACACTTATTTCCTAATGAGAAAAGGAAAATCATTCGGGAGAGTTCACATTATTCCTGGATTTCTAATGAATTGTTCAAAACAGGGCCAGATTGTATAATCAGAAGGTGTGTGCGGGAAGATGAAATGCCTGACATCCTTAAGGCATGTCATGATGAACCATGCGGCGGGCACTTTGCAGACAAGAGGACAGCCTATAAAATCCTTTCTCTAGGATATTATTGGCCCTCTCTCTTTAAAGATGCAAAGCAGTATGTTAAAAGGTGCGACAGCTGCCAAAGAGTTGGGAAACCAACTCCTTCAAATGAAATGCCTCTACAGCCTCAGGTATGCATCGAACCCTTTGAGAAATGGGCTCTAGATTTCGTTGGACCAATTAATCCACCATCAAAGCAAAAGAAATATATACTGGTTTGTACTGATTATGTTACTAAGTGGGTAGAAGCAAAAGCATTGCCTTCTGCCACTGAAAATTCAGTTGTTCAATTTCTTTTTGAGGATATCTTCACTCGTTTTGGTGTCCCAAGGGAAATTGTGACAGATCAAGGCAGCCAGTTTACATCCAATTTGATGGAGAAGCTGATGGAGGAATATAAGATCAAGCACAGAACATCTACTCCCTACCATCCGCAATCTAATGGTCAAGTGGAATCTACCAATAAAGTTCTTGAAGGCATTATCACCAAGACTGTTCATCTTCATAGAAGAGATTGGGCGGAAAGGCTCCCTGAAGCCTTATGGGCCTATAGGACCACATGGAAGAACACAACAGGACATTCCCCCTATGAACTTGTTTATGGGAAGGAAGTCCTGCTTCCTATTGAGTTCCAAATCAAGACCTTCAAGGTGGAAGTCCAATTGGGAATGAGCCTCTCAGAAGCTCAAAGACACAGAATGGACCAGTTAAATGAGCTAGATGAAATGAGACAAGATGCAATTCTAAGGACCGATCTAGTTCAGCACCAAAGATCTAAATGGCATGATCGTCATATCAAAGAAAGAAAGTTTCAGAAAGGAGATTGGGCTCTATTGTTTGATTCAAAATTCAAAGACTTCAAAGGAAAGTTTCAAACTCATTGGCTTGGGCCATATGAGATTGATGAAGTCTTTAATAATGGAGCAGTTCGAGTAAAAACTATCGATGAATTCGATACTCCTCTTATTGTGAATGGCCACCGCTTGAAAATCTACCAGAAGCCATTCTCAAAAGAAGAGTTTGTCAAATTGTTCAAAGGAGATTCTGCAATCAGGCTGGTGGAGAAGGATTCTTCTCCTCCATCAGCCTAAAGCTTTGGTTTTTGAAAAAAAAAAAAAAAAGAATAAATGTATGAGCCTGAAAACCAATCTCTGATTGGTAGTCTCATACAGAAAACTTGAGGTGAAAATCAGGGTCACCTGACACCTCATGTTTTCTAAATTTTTTTTTTTTTTTTCTTTCTTCCCTTATTTCATTTCATTTCATCATCACCACCATTTCACCCACCATTTCATCCATTTTCCATTCCACCTCATTTGTTTTCATTCATCCATCCACCCGCTACACTCCATCTCATCAATAAAGTCATTTTTTTCTTACAACTAAAGTTGCTTTTGTGCAGTTGGAGGCTACTACTGCAGATTCCGCAGCCATCTGAGGATTCTGCAGCCATCTAATGATTCTGCAGCTCTCTGTACCTGCGCAAATAAAAAACACAGTCTGTTTGAAATTTCTTTACAGCACAGTAGTCATCAATAACAAAATGGAAAATAGTCATGCAAAAAAATCAGTGAAGGGTTAAGTGGCAAGTTATCAGAGGCAAATCTAAGCGGGAATCTGAGGTATGTTTCAAATCCTAAGCTAACAGTTATTCCATTATGCAAGTTCTCTAAATTATGTTTCTTGCCACTAAGTGTAATGATTACTAGCCATGAGACCATATATCCACGTATCATCCACGACTATCAGTCCTTAATTACCAAGATTTTAAATCTCACTTCCGGTTGCTTCTTCCATTAAGATCTCGTACTTAGGTGACGTAACCTAATGTACTACGTCTCCACGACATTAACTCATGCAGCCAAGTGCAATTCCGAAGCCGAGATCTAAGGACATAGCCGTTGTTCATTCATTAATCCTTTTACCCCCTACGCTCATATCATTTCACTCCCATTTCCACTCGCATGTTTTATTCCATCTACGCTGTGCTACCATTCACCACACTCTGTTATGCTGTGCTCACTACGCTGCCATTCACCATACTCTGTTTTTTTTCTCCTCTCCGCTAATTCTAAATTACCAGTGGGGTCTGTTACGGCCGTATTCAAAGTTGAACCCATAATCCCCTGTGTTGAGGCCGTAAATTCACTGTGTAATACCCTTGTTGAAGCCGTGTTCTGAAACCAAAGCCGTGAATTGACTGTGTGAAGCCGTTTTAAAGCCGTGTTTCAACTAGAACAGAGCTGTAAAAGCCAATGGGGAGGCTCTTGAGGGCAGAACCGGAAGGTTCAAAGTTTTTGGAGGGTTATCCTCAGGTCAAGGAGGCATTACAAAAGGCAAATTGGTTACAATGTGTACAGAAGTTCAATGGCTACCATAAGGAGGTGACAAAGGCCTTTGCAAGGTCTTTCAGAGAAAAAGATGGTCACGTGGAGATAGGAGACTTACAATTCACAGTCAATGAAAGCAGCATAGCTCAAGCTACCTCACTTCCACAGACCGGAGAAAGGTGGTTTAAGAACCGGGCAGTCCAAAATCAGCAGTGGAAACGAATTTTGAAAAACCCAGGTATGGACACAAGTATCTTTACCAAAGGGATTCCGGTTTCTTATGTTAAAGAAGAGTGGACCACTTTACTCTTGTTAGTGCAGAAATTTTTCACTTGTGAAGGAAGATTTGGGGTCTTATATGTTTATCATGCGAAGGTGATGATGCATTTTCTAGGAGATGACATTAACCTCCCTTACTTTCTATTTTTAAGTCTTAAGAAAATGTGTGCAATGGTCCAAAAGAACCCTAGAAATGTTGAAGCACATTTATGTCATCACGGTCTTGTGAAATTGCTGGTAGAAGAAAAATTAAAATAAAAAAGAGACTCATGGGAGAGGTTTCTCATAAGAAACCATTTTCAAGAATTAGGAGAAACTTCTGGAGGGTCCCCTAGAGTGCCAAAAAGAAGCAGAAGAAAAAGAGGAGAGGGGGTTAACCAAGAAACAACTGCCCAAGAGGAAACAGTTCAAGACCAGTTTGATGAGGAAACTGATATACAGCATTCTGAACAGGATATTGATCCTGGATTTACTGAAGATGATAACCAAGCAGCCCAAGGAATTATCTCTGAAACCCTTTCAGAACTTGCTCAAGAAATTGCTCAGAAAAGGAAAGAAGGGAAGAAGAAACGTAAGCAAGATAAAGGTAAATCTGTAGTCCAAGAAACTCCCTTCACTCCTGAGGATACTAGTGAGGAAGACACTCAACCCTTAGCTCAGAGAATGGCCAAACTTCACAAAACTGCTCTCTCCAAAAAGGAGGAAAAACAAAAGCAAAAAGTACCAAAAGAAAAACAGAGTATTACCTCTGTAAGAAGGAGCAGCAGATTGCAAAATAGAAAAGTAGGGGCCACAAAGGGTAAACAGTCATTCTTCATTGACTTGAGTTCACCTCAAAAAGGTGCTACAAGTCCTCCACATGCTGAGCACATTGAGACTTCTCCTCCATGTGAGGAAAGTCCGTTTGAACATGAATTTGAGCATGAACATGGATCTGAATTTGATTATGAACCAAGTCCCAAAAAGTCACCTGAAGTGGACCCGGAGCAGCAAAAAGTGTATAATTATCTGGAAACATTGGAGCAAGCAGCCGCTGGCCCTAGTAATTTTCAGCCTTTAGAACAACAAGTCCACTCCTTGAAACAGGAACTTTTTGAGATTGAGGTTCTAAATCGACATATCACTCAAGAAAATGAGAAGTTGAAAGAGCAAGCCAAATTGGATAAGATGATTCATGATAACACCATGTTACATTTGGGCCTGTGGCAAAGAAATAACAAGAAGTTAAGGAAGAGATGCAAAAAGCTCAACAGAGCCTTGATCAACCTAAAGTTCAGATGCTTACTAAAGAAGCCAAGGGTGAATGTGTCTACACAGAGAAAGAAGAGGAGATTGGATGTCTTGGCAGAGGCATCACAGCAGGTTGATTGATCAGTGTTTTTGCATGAGGACATGCAATGCCCTCGTAGTGGGGGTATGTAGAGTCCCTACTTTACACCTTATCCTCCATCATTACCTACTGTTTTCATCACTTTCCTCTCTCTTTTACCTCATTTTCCACCCAAATCATTACATTAGTTGTCATTAAACATGATCAAGTGAGCTTTGTTAATGGGTAATTGTTTTGTTTAGTTTTTGACATACTTGCAGGCATTCCGCAGCCATCTGCTGATTCCGCAGCCATCTGAAGATCCCGCAGCCATTTTATTGTTCTCAAGGTTCCACGTGCTATTTTGTAGAATGAGCCACGTGGGCATGTTGGAATATACATGCTCGAGGTTCCTGTGCCATCAGTTCAGCCGGCCACGTCATTTGTACCTCCGGTCAAAGGGGGTCAAGTTTCGGTCAAATAAAGGCAGCTTAATGTGGATACGTGAGCTGTTTGATCACGTCGGTGGAAAAGGTGACCTGTCCATGTTTTGAAAGCCGTGGGGGACATGATCTAATGTTAGATTCATTGCCCATATCGACCAGGACCTCCAGCTTGACCACGAAGCCTATGAAGTGTTAATTGCATCTTTAATGCGCATGACAGTTAGTTCATTTTCTGTTTTTATGTTTACGTATTAGGCCATCCTACAGATGCCTATATATACTTGCGTCTGCGTACGCTGATGTTACCTTTTCAGATGCTGTAGTATATGTATTTGTGAGAATTTTGGCACGTTTTCAAACTCTGTTTTTATAAGAGCTGTTCCAGCACTTTTGGATTATGTATCTTTGCATATAAAGTAATGGAAACGTTGTTTTGAAGTCTTAAGAGCATCTGAGTTTTCTGTGGATAATATGAATGGAGGGCCCCTGTTCGTATTAGCCTTGTAAAGTATTTTCATGTTCATATTTCTGCAATCTCTTTTACAAACAGAATTTCCTTTCTTGAGTTATGTATAGCTTGATCTCTCTTTATTGCTGCAGCCTTTCTTTTCACTGATCAGATTTACTTCTTTGCAGGTTTTCACCCGGGATTAAGTGTGTTGTGTTTGCTTTAATATCTAATGGCAGTTGCAGTTGTCTTGTTCATAATGCTGCCCTTTTTACTCTGTTTTCTAGACTAGTTTTAGCTTAGTTTTACAAGTTGGATGCTAACTAATTTATGCTCTCTTTATCATGAATGGCTTATGTTTCAAGAGAACAGAACATTAATTAATTGCAGCTTGTATTTGAGTAGTCTTGGATTGTGATACTAATACTTCTTTCCACTTGTTACACATAATCACATATGTATGAAGCAGCATGATGGAAAAGGCTTAGTAGTGTTACAATTTGTCAATTAGAGTAGATTAGAGTTTTTTATCAATTCTTGGATTTGTCTTCAACTACCTCTTAATCGTGTTTTACGCAGTACTATGTGGTAGAAGCAGGGAGTTAGGGGGAGATAATCATTAACAACAATCCTTGAAGTGATTTTCTTGTTTCTTTTATTTGCAGCAGTATGGATAGAGACTAATGCCATTAGAACGTGGTCATTTACTTTCAAGTCATTTCAATTTATTCATTTCTTTCAAGTTCTTTTCCTTTACAAGTTTAGCAAATAATTAGAAATCACCATCACACACACTTTCACTCATCTAGAACTCACCTCTCACACACTTTCACTCATCTAGAACTCACCTCTCACACACTTGCACTCATTTGTCTATAATCATCACTCCATCTTAGGAAGATAAGTTAACCATAAACAACACCCCCAAACAACAAAAGCTCTAAGAAAGTTACTTAAGTACATATAGTACACCCTCACTTCATCAGCTTACGAGCCCCGGGTTGACAATTAATACTAGCAATTTAGATAACACTAAATTGACTAAACAGCATACTAGGGTGTAATTGATGGCATCTTCATTTAATATTGTAGTCTCTTGATCCCACATGCATTCAATCGGTGACTAACATAAGTCTTCATAAGTGCCATCACCCAAGATGTGATCATGACCATGTGTAGGGGGTTTTCTACTAGACCACACCATGTCCTTCGTGTTGTGTGGTTGCAGTGGAGATGGTGTGAAGTATTTTTTGCATGTGTTGACCTTACATGGGGTGCCATGACATTCGTCAGCCCTCCACTTCCATTTTGATATTGTACCCTTATACATCCCCCTATCGGGTCACTTGACATATTTTCCTTGACCTTATTATAATATTTTGTTGTTATGGAAGCAATAATCATGGTTTGCTTCTATAGCAGAGGTTACATCCTTAGGATTATGGAAGACTCCACCATCCCAATTCCGTCTTTTCTAATTTCCCTTTCAAAAGCTGTCAAGCATGATTGGCACATTTGTTAGCTTCTTCATATTGATTTCTAAGTATGTGCAAGTATTTTTTTGCGGTATTTCTTCCAAGATACTTCTTATTATTTTCAATGGGCTCTTCATATGCTTGTCCTTGGGAAAAAAATATTTGCATAGATGATGGATGATGATGAGTGAATCCCTTAGGATTCTGATGTTTGTTGCCTATGAGTTTTTGGCTAATGTAACTCCTTGTAACAGTCCATACATTTTTGCTTGGTTATTTGTCTTTTGGTCAAATCCCCATGCATACTTCTTACTTAAGTTTCGTTAAAGGTTGTACATAATCCCTCCTCCTCCTGCCACCCATATATATTGTAAAATTAATAATATTTTATGTTATCTTTTTTGGCTTGACCCATAGGGGATTTGAATCTTGAATCTCCTGGTTTACATATTACTTCATAGCATGACAATTGTAACTACCCCCCCCCCCCACATTTACTTGGTTTCACCAGCCCACGAGGGTAGACATGAGAGGAAGAGCTACAATGACATGACCCAACCTCCTAGATCCAATTAAGGAAGTGGGGGTGACGAATGACGACAAACTAACAACTCAACACCTCCTTCAGGAGCCACATGGCGCTCAAGGGCTGAACAACTACCCAAGGTGGCCAAACCCTAAGCGAGACCTCTATTTCTCAGCCCTGGGCCCTCAACCACTCCCACAACAAGGCCTCCATGTGGTTGGGAGCCTCCGATCGCATGCAAAAGCCTGCATCCATGTGGTTGCAACCCAACATTTCGAGTCCAAAGGGAGTGGTCCCGTATTCTGAGCCTAAATTCCAGGTCATCCTCCAAACCACTACCCATAACTCAGTGAGACTTTCCATAATCAATAATGACATCAAGACAAAACCATTCATACAAAACTTGATCAAGGACTTGGCCTAACCAATCCTAACCATGATAGTCATTTCATAAAACATATTGAGAACATGTAATCTACAAGTCTTGAATTTATATCTGAACATAGGGGTTTGAAAGTTATCTGAGAATAACCAAGAAGGTCTAATTCCCTCTCTTAATAGTTGCAATAACATTTTTTAGCTCATGCATTCACTAACCATTCATCAACTAATCAAAATATATCAAGAGACATAGACCATATACATCATATCATCAACATATAACCAACAAATGAACAACATATAAACCATGGTATAATAGCCACCAAAGCCACATAATCTCAAGTATAATTTCTCATGAAATACAATAGGAAAAGAACTCTTATTATCATATGCAAAAGGAAACCAAGTCAGGGAATTCCAAGTACCACCCAACCATAGATTGGATTGAACCAAATATCTCTATTAGCCAATCATCTCGCGCCATATTCCAAGGATGAATGTGGGATCTCATGGAATGAACCAAACAAAATAAAACCAGGGATTCCAGAGGCCAAACCACCTCAACCCTCAACCAATGATTCCACCTCATGTTCGGGCATCACCAAAACCAACCAGATCGGTCTCTACCCAAGTTGTCCAGGGCTCCAAGAACTAATAACTTAACCCACAACCTTCCAAGGCTCTAGAGCATTTGTCCAACCCAACTCCGGGACTAGTAACTCAACCCATGATGGGCTCCAGAGCGTTTGTCCAACATAGGCTCCGGGACTAGTAACTCAACCCAAGCTATTCCAAGGCTTCCAGAGCATTTGTTCCAACCCACAGCCATAAGGAATTATGAACACCAACTAGAAAACAATCAAATGGATAAACCCATAACACCATGGTTATCCAGGAAATGGAAAGGCAAGGCTAAAACCACTGTCAATCCAGACAATCCTTCGTGCCAATGATAGATCATAACCAAATAATCACATGCATATACCATGCATCCATATATCAACAAGGAGATCATACATGCAACCTGTTATCTGTAAGGAAATCATGTTATAGTTGTAAGGCAATCCTACTATAGCTGTTGATCTTGTTGCCCCCTTATACTTTCTTGATTTTTTCTTGCCTTTTTTCTCCAAATCTAATGTATGCTAAGGTTCTCCAAGCATGATCCAAGAATGATTTAAGTGTGCAAGAGTATGAGAGAGAGAATAGAGAGATAGTTCCAAGATAAAACTGGGGAAAAAATAAATAAATTGTGAACTGATCCTTAAAAGCCCTTTTATCATTGAGGCCTCTATTTTCTTCATTTTCCTCTATTTTTCCTTCAATTTTCCTCACATGCAATTTTGTGACCTTTCACCTTCCTTTTCTTCTATTTTCCATTATTATCATAAATCAATGCTAGTTAATGCCACTTGGCCTTTACCAATGCCTTTGCTTATTTCGACAACCATTAATTAATCACAATTGATCCCCATCACTATGTTTTTTCCAACATTCAGCTTGGAATACGTGTCCCATGACCTTGGTATTATTTTGCCTTTATTAACTTTATTACATGAACTTTTAACCCAGGGTTGTTACAGGCCCCTCCCACTTAGGGCAAACATCGTCCTCGGCGTTCTATGACACCTATGACCAGCAAGACCATTGAAAACCAAAACGTACTTCCCATGGAGCTTTATAACTTAGCTCAATGCAATATTTACAATGAACATACTGCTGAAAAGCAAAACAAACGTAACAAACATGACAACATGACAACCATACTGCTTATTGGAGCTTTATAACACAACTCATTGCGGTATTTACAATAACAACCATACACAAATATATATACATATACCAAAACTCCTTTGCCTCAACTAGTAAACAATGAAGGATACATAGCACACATCTGATCATCCATCTCCAATGTAACTTCATCAGGCCCAAAGTGCTTCCACTACACTTTAACTTGCTCGATTGCTTGATTCAGGAGCATGAGCCTCTTTCACTGCAAAATGCACTGAGGTTCTAGGTGGAATTCTCCTTCTGGCTCCCCCTGTAATACAGACCAGTCAATCACATGATTAGCATCTTTCACATATTAAGCAATGACACATGGAAAATATCATGGAATTTCATTGTTGGAGGCAGTGCAAGTTGATAGGCCGTTGGTCCAATCCTCTCAAGAATCTCGAAAGGCTCGCAATACCAAGTTTCCTGTAGAAATTTGAATAATATAACACTTATTCATAGAGATTATCCTGATTATACACTATTTGCGGAATGCATGCATAATGCATAACCTCCTCTACCATTGATCATCAATTTGCGGAATTAAAAAACAATCGCATGCGCACATTGAAACATCAATCACACATATCAACATAGTATGTAATGGGGAAAGCATACAGCTAAAAACCCCCAACTATCTGTATATTATAATGATAGAGAACATGTAACAATACATAGTACAATACTCCTCACAAGTACTCAGTACTATCTCCACATGCTACGCACAAACTAGCTCAGATCTGAACAAGTCACAGGTTCAAATCTCCTCCACTGTTTGCCTGCCTCTACTGCACAATCCAAGTTCGAATTCCCTTGGCTTGTACTGCGCAATCCTCATTGGCAATCTCAATCAATGATTGTGCAAATCTCATGCACAGCTATAGTCACAACTGATAGTAGTCTCACCCTTTCACCCACCTTTAACACTTGTCTCTACTGAACTGTCCATGCACTGAGTTAACTGATGTATTCTTTAGTTTATTTATGAGTTAATAATTAGTGAATTAATTAATAATTAATTCACATCACTCATCACTAGTGTATTTGGCAGTTAGACTAAATACAACTAGTTCAACTAAGTCAAACTGAACACAACTCCATCAACTCCTCAATCAACTCCAACAAACTCAATCACTTGAGTTCTAACTGAAGTCCATCATGCAATAGCTCAACTAACCCATAGGAAAAGCGTATTTCCTTCTGGCAGTTGCATGTGCCACATCCGTAGCTCAAACTGAAGTGCTGCAAGAGGATAAGATAATGTTTATAGTCCAAATATTATTAAGAGCTAATAATATTCGACTGTTTTATTTTTTGACTGGCAGTCTAAAAATAGACTCCACCCATATGTCTAAAAATAGAGGTCCATCTATTTTTACCAACATGACCAATCATCCATAAATAACATCCTGCAACTCATAGACCATGATCCATATGTCTAAAAATAAACATAGTCTACAAATTGACTTTGCGCCAAAAATAGCCTGCGGGCCCACTTAGTGAAGGCGACTTCTTTTCACTAAGCTCCATCATCTTGTTGCATTTTCAACACTCCCTCTCAACAAGATATGGACCCCTATCCTGCCTCTTTGGTATTAGAATTGGCTCCTGGTGAGCGCCTTCGTCAAGATATCAGCATCCTGATCCTCCGTGGGAATGTATGAAAGTAACATGATTCTCCGCTGCACACAATCTATGATATGATGGTACCTGATGTCAATGTGCTTGGATCTATCATGAAACACTGGATTAGCCAAGAGTTTAATGCAACTCTGGTTATCACAATAAATCACAGTAGGCTCCAAGTGTGACCCGAACAACCCGACCAGGATCTTCCTCATCCATATAGCCTCGCATGCAGCCAAACTTGTTGCCATATACTTGGCCTCTGCTGAACTGAGTGCCACGGATCTCTGCTTCCTGCTGTACCAAGAAACTGTTGTCAACCCGATAGTGAAGATCCCTCCAGATGTGCTCTTTCTGTCTGTTGGTCTCCCTGCCCAATCTGCATCCGTGAAGCCACATAGCTTCACCTCATCCTCATGTCTGTACCACAATCCATATCCCGATGTGCCTCTGAGATAACGCAATACATGCTTGCAACCATGCATGTTGAACTTCTCCAGTATCTCCCGGGCATACTTACCCTGAGAAACAAATAGTCCATCACTGCACTGCCAAATTTCCAATCCCAGGAAATAATGAAGGAGGCCTAAGTCCTTCATCTCAAACTCTCTAGCAAGATCCTCCTTGCATGAAAGTATCAACAACTCATCTCCCGTCAAAATCAAAGCATCTACATAAAGTACAATGATCAGCAACTTATCCTCCACCACAATCTGGTATAGGTTAGGATCCGCCTGACTCTTGGAGAATCCAAGTCCGGTGAAATAACTGTCTATCCGTGTGTACCAAGCACGAGGTGCTTGTTTCAACCCATACAACGCTCTCTTGAGCCTGCACACATGCGACTCACTGCTGAAGATCTCTAAACCTTCAGGCTGCTCTATGTACACCTCCTCCTCAATGACTCCGTTGAGGAACGCAGTCTTCACATCCATCTCATGGATGTGCCACCCCATCTGCACTGAGAGAGCAAGAATCGTCTGTATGGAAGAATACCTTGCGAAAGGTGCAAATGTCTCCTCATAATCAATCCCCTCTATTTGTGAGAAGCCTCGAGCAACAAATCTTGCCTTGTACTTCTCCACACTCCCGTCAGTTGCCTGCTTCACTTTGTAGATCCATCTCGAACCCACCACTGATTTCCCCTCCGGTCTTGGGACAATCTCCCATGCACTGTTTCTGACAATCGAATCATACTCTTCCACCATGGCATCTACCCATGCGGGATCCTCCATAGCTTCCTCAAAAGAGGATGGCTCAATCACGACACATTTGCTCACAAGAGCCATGTATCCAGTGTACCGATCAGGTGACTGTCTCTGTCTGCGCTGTGTTGTAGGTGGTCCTACAACCTTCTCTGCATCTTGAGCCAGTCGCTCAGCTTCTATAGTGCGCTTTCGCCCTCTGATGGTTGGCGCTGCATGAGTGGTCTCTTCCACTCCATGAACTTCATCTTGTGGCTGATCCACATCCTGAAGCTCATCCTTAGGAACTAATAGCTCCTCATCTGCATGCAAGTGTGGCTCCCTCTCAAACGAACACTTCATGGCTTTCTCCTCTTGAAATTTGATATCCCATCGCACAACAGTCTTGCGACTGTCTGGCAAATACACACGATAGTTGTGGGGCGTATCAGTGTACCCCACAAATATCCCAACCTCTGCGGTTGGCTCCAACTTCTTCCTGGCATCCTTTGTCACATGCATGTAAACAGGAGAACCAAAAATCCTCAAATGGGAAATATCAGGCCTCTTACCAGAATAAGCCTCCTCGGGTGTACTCATGCCAAGTATCTTGTGAGGACAATGGTTCTGCACATATACTGCAGTATTGCATGCCTCCGCCCACAAGTGAAGGGGTAGGCCCTGATCATGCAACATTGCCTGTGCAGCACCCACGATCGTTCTATTCTTTTGCTCAGCAACCCCGTTCTGCTGTGGGTTATGGGGAGCTATGAGCTCTCTTCGAATCCCTTTTGCGTTGCAGAAGTCCTTAAACTCGCCAGAGATGAATTCACCACCATTGTCGCTCCTAAGAGCCTTCACCTTCTTCCCCTATTCCTTCTCGACCAGTGCTTTGAACTCACAGAACTTTGAGTATGTCTCGCTCTTCTTCTGCATGAAGAATATCCAGCACTTTCAAGAGAAATCATCAACAAAGATCACATAGTACTTGCGCTTTGCTGTCGAAGCTACTGAGAAAGGTCCACACACATCTGTGTGAATTCTCTTAAGGATCGTCGTGGCGCGACTATCCTTCTCGTGAAAGGTGGCTTTCACAAGTACACCCCTTGCACTGATCTGACTGCGCAAGAGTGCCTTTAGGAAGCCCAATAGAAATTTGTCGCAGTATCTTCAAGGCTCCATGGTGAAGGTGGCCCAATCTCCGGTGCCATAGCTCACCATCATCCCAGCTCACCAATCCTTCTACCTTGCATGCCATTGTTGTGCAGCCATCTACATGCAATTGATAAAGGTTCTTGACTCGAACCCCTATCTTCCGGGTTTCTCCAGTTGTCTTACTGCACAGGAAAGCCTTTCCCTCGCTGAAGACAACATCATATCCCTTGTCTTCTAACATCGCCACAGAGAAAAGATTCTTTTCAATCCTGGAACATGCATCACTTCCTTCAATACGAAGGGTTTACCAGACTCCATCTCAAAGGAAATGGTACCCATACCGATCGCATTGTATCTACCATCATCGCCCATATTGATGTGCATTCCAAGATCTTTCTCATCCAGATCAGAAAACAAATCTCGATCTCCTGTCATGTGAAAAGACGCACCACTGTCCAAGAACCATACCGATCCCATCACACTTGATACCAAGCATGCAATTAGCGAAAAATCCAGCTCAAACTGCGAGGCTAAGGCCTCTTCTGCTGCAAATCCAGCAGCTTGCTTATTTTTCTTCTTCTGCGGACAATTTGTGGCATAATATCCGTGTTGGTGACAGTGAAAGCACTTCACCTTGGACATGTCCTGCTTCTTGCCTTTCGCACTGGAATGAGAAGCTTTCTTGTTCTTTCCCTTCTTTGCTTTGGCAGCCAAAGCGCAATTTTCTTCATCAGATGCCTTTGATGAAGATCCGTCCCTGGTATTCCGCCTAATCTCCTCTTGCACAAGATCAGACCAAAGTCTCTCCCATCCTGGCAATTTCTCCTGACCATTGGCAGAGTCCTGATAGGAATGCCAACTCTTCAGAAGACCAAGGAGAGCCAAGCTCACCAAGTCCTCATCATCAACAGTCACCCCCACACTTCCCAGCTCATCCCGACATTGGGTGAACTTCGTGAGATACTTGGGAATATTGTCTCCTTTCTCACACTTAATGTTTATGAGTTTATCCTTGAGCGCCAACTTCCTCTGGTCGCTCTTGCTTTGGAATAAATCTGTCAACGCTTTCCACATCAAGTATGGAGAAGCCTTTCCATGCAGGCTGGATACAATGTGATCCTTCACGCCCTCCAACAGAATCCTTCGACACTTTGTTGTCTTCTTTTTCCAAGCCTCAACTTGAGCAGCATCAGTAGGCTTTGGGACCTCAACATCTATGAACTCCTTCAATCCATTTTCATCTAACACCGCCTCCATCCCGTCTTTCCATGCAATATAATTCGAGCTGCCTTCAAGGGCATACTCCAATCGCAATCCGTTGAAAGACATTTCAACTTCGACACCAAGAAAACACTGTTGCAAATTCGAATTCCACCAGCTCAAAACTCAACTACTTTTGATCTAAAATTCGTGAGAGCAAAGTATTTCTTGTATAGAGATTGACTGTATGGGCATTTACTGGATATCTCACCTTCCAAAAGAAGGATGAATCCAGAGGCTACCTGGCCCGATTACAGACTCTGCCTGAAGAAATAAAATGTAATCACTTTCTGAATAATAGATCTGATGATCAACTTCACTCTGATACCATGTAGAAATTTGAATAATATAACACTTATTCACAGAGATTATCCTGATTATACACTATTTGCGGAATGCATGCATAATACATAACCTCCTCTACCATTGATCATCAATTTGCGGAATTAAAAAACAATCGCATGCGCACATTGAAACATCAATCACACATATCAACACAGTATGTAATGGGGAAAGCATACAGCTAAAAACCCCCAACTATCTGTATATTATAATGATAGAGAACATGTAACAATACATAGTACAATACTCCTCACAAGTACTCAGTACTATCTCCACATGCTACACACAAACTAGCTCAGATCTGAACAAGTCACAGGTTCAAATCTCCTCCACTGTTTGCCTGCCTCTACTGCGCAATCCAAGTTCGAATTCCCTTGGCTTGTACTGCGCAATCCTCATTGGCAATCTCAATCAATGATTGTGCAAATCTCATGCACAGTTATAGTCACAACTGACAGTAGTCTCACCCTTTCACCCACCTCTAACACTTGTCTCCACTGAACTGTCCATGCATTGAGTTAACTGATGTATTCTTTAGTTGATTTATGAGTTAATAATTAGTGAATTAATTAATAATTAATTCACATCACTCATCACTAGTGTATTTGGCAGTTAGACTAAATACAACTAGTTCAACTAAGTCAAACTGAACATAACTCCATCAACTCCTCAATCAACTCCACCAAACTCAATCACTTGAGTTCTAACTGAAGTCCATCATGCAATAGCTCAACTAACCCATAGGAAAAGCGTATTTCCTTCTGGCAGTTGCATGTGCCACATCCGTAGCTCAAACTGAAGTGCTGCAAGAGGATAAGATAATGTTTATAGTCCAAATATTATTAAGAGCTAATAATATTCGATTGTTCTATTTTTTGACTGGCAGTCTAAAAATAGACTCTGCCCATAAGTCTAAAAATAGAGGTCCATCTATTTTTACCAACATGACCAATCATCCATAAATAGCATCCTGCAACTCATAGACCATGATCCATATGTCTAAAAATAGACATAGTCTAAAAATAGACTTTGTGCCAAAAATACCCTGTGGGCCCACTTAGTGAAGGCAACTTCTTTTCACTAAGCTCCATCATCTTGTTGCATTTTCAACATTGCCAACTTGGCACCTGACCCAATCCTCAAGGAGCTCTTCTTGGGCTTGATGCGGAACTACACATGTTCCCTAACCTGAAACTCCTTAAACACCCTATTCTGATATACATAACTCTTATGCATGTCCTGTGTTGCCTTTAGATTCTTCTTGATAACATGCATTTCCTGTTCCATCTCTGCCAACATGTTCGGTCCAATCAACACCCTATTCACCGGATCACTCCAACTGATTGTAGTATTACAGCTTCGCCCATAAAGTGACTCAAACAGACTCATCCTCAACGACACATGGTACCCATTGTTATAAGAAAACTCGACCAATGGAAGATAATCCTCCCATATCCTCTGCTGGTGCATAACATACATCCTCAACATGTCCTCCAAAATCTTGTTGAGCCTCTTTGTCTACCTATCTGTTTGCGGATGATAAGTTTTACTAAGGCCAACTTTGTACCAAACCTACAAATAACTCCTTCCAAAACCTGGAAGTGAACTTGACATCTCTTTCTGACACAATATTCCTAGGAATACCGTGCAACCTCACTATCTCCCTGATGAAGATATGTCCTACCTCACTAGCTAAATTCGTAGACTCCTTTGGAATTAAGTGAGCTACCTTTGTCAATCTGTCAACCACAACCATAATAGAATCATGTTGTCTAGATGTCCTTCGCAAACCTGTAATGAAATCCATGGAAATGACCTCCCATTTCCACTCTGGAATTAGAATCGGCTGTAGTAAACCACTTGGATGCTTAGACTTTTCTTTTACCTATTCACATTCCAAACATCTCGCAAAAAACTCTTCCAACTTTTTCTTTAGATTCGACCAATGGTAGAACTACTTAACTGTTGTCAATTCCTTCTGATATCTAGGGTGACCTGAATATGGCTTAACATTAAATTCTTGCAAAATAATCTTCTTGAGCTTACTGTTGTCCAAAACAGAGATCATGTCCCTAAATCTAACCAAACCATCTGCCGTGAGATGATCCTCCACATCTTGTTTACTTGTATCCTATTGTTGTAATATGTGCTTAAGTTGTTGGTACTTGTCATCCTATTATCCTGCCTGTAAGATCTAATCTTGTAAATCTTTCCCATATGAACTCATACCTACAATGTGATTTACCTGTACTCTCATGCTAAGAGCATATGTTACCCTGTTCTCCTTACCCTTAATGTAGCCGATCTCAAAGTCAGACTCACTGAGTGTAGCTAACCACCTAGCTTGCTTGGCATTCAAATTTGGTTGGTCAAACAAGTACCTCAGCCCACTATGGTCGCTCATTAGAATAAACTGTCTGCACTGAAGATAGTGCCTCCACATCTTCAATGCATGAATGATCACTTCCAACTCAAGATCATGTGTCACATAGTTCTACTCGTGCTCATTCAGTTTCCTTGACTCATAGCATATCGCCTATCCTTCCTGCATCAGAACCCCACCAAGTCCTCTTTTGCAAGCATTTAAACATACCACAAACTCTTTATCTAGATCTGCGATCTTTATAACTAAAGCATTTGTAAGCAACTACTTCAACTGCTCAAAACTCGCTAGACATTCCTTTGTCCATTCAAATTTCTTTCCCTTTCACTGTAATGATGTAATAGGATAGGCAAACTATGAGAAGTTCCTGATGAACCACTTATAATAACCTGCTAAACCATGAATGATCTGACCTCATCCACATTCCTAGGAGTTTCCCACTCCATTATAGCTCTGATCTTTTTCAGGTCCACTGTTATACCTTCCTTAGAAACCAAATGCCCCAAGTAATGAACTTTTGTCTGAAAGAAACTGCATTTACTAAGATTGGCATACACCTTATGCTCTCTTAGCAACCTTAACACTATTGTCAAGTGTTCTACATGATCTTCCTCATTCTTGGAATATATCAAGATGTCATCAATGAATACAATCACAAACTTGTCCAAATAAGGACACAACACACTATTCATCAAACACATGAAATTAGTTGGAGCATTAGTCAAGCCAAAAGGAACTACAAAAAACTCATAATGCCCATACTTGGTCCAAAAAATAGTCTTGTAGATGTCCTCTTCCTTGATGCATACCTGACGATGTCCCGATCTCAAGTCAATCTTCAAGAACATTTTTGCTCCCTTCAACTGATCGAACAAGTCATTAATAAGTGGCAAAGGGTACCTTTTCTTGATCGTCACCTTGTTCAACTACCTGTAGTCAATGCATAACCTGATAGTACCATCCTTCTTCTTCACAAACAACACTGGTGCACCCCAAGGTGACACGCTTGGCCTAATGTATCCCTTATCAAGAATTTCCTTCAACTACAGATTCAATTCCACTAACTCTGGAGTGATCATCCTATATGTTGCCTTTGATGTTGGTGTTGCTCCTGGCATCAACTCAATAGAAAAGTCCACTTTCCTATGAGGTGGTAACTTTGATATCTCTGCTGGAAATACATTCTGAAACTACTGCAAAAACGGATACCTCTTCAAGACTTTCACATCATCAACATCCTTACATTTATCATTGGAAATATGAATCGCAAATAATACACATTCTTTCCTGCCACTGCACTTTGCCTACATAGTTGAAACCATTCTCACTGATGTAAGTTTATTCTTACCCTGCAAGATTCTCTTCTCTCCATCATCATCCAAGCACTCAATAGCCTTGTCATAACAATCTACCTTAGTCATGTGAATATATAGTGTCCTCTAGCCATTGGATCTGAGCAACGTGCACCTCTATTGGTGCCCGATCCCCTCTTTCTGGAGTACAACTAATCCATACCCAACGACATATTCTATGATCCTAATGGAAGCACATTTATATGCACTACTGTAGACATACAGTTCAACTCAAATGCACAAAATCTTACTCAACGATGAACTCTTTTCTCAGTACCTGTAGCCAATTGCACTAACCAAGACTCTGCATGCACTTCTTTAATCAAACCACACTTATCCACTAGTTCAAGACTGATATAACTATAGTTATATCCAGGGTCAATCAAAATATAAACAACTTGATCACAAAGCTTCCCTTCCATCTCAATAATAAATGGCTGATGATCAACTTGCCTATCATCCAACACTGCATAAATATGAGGAATAATATGTCCAACATCCCCAATTGTCTGTGCCTCCTAGGCACTGTAGATCTACAGTCTACCACCCTGATGTTGTGGACAATATCTCTTGTGATGATCTCCACCAAAATTACAACACTACAAAGGCTTCCTACCCTCACGCTTATTGTGCTCCTCGGACTAAAATCCTTGTCCTCTGTCAGCTGTATTGAACTTCTTGTGCGACGCTGCATTCTCCTTGTTACCCGTATCATGTAGTCTTCCTCGCTTCTTATCCCAGTTTCCTTTATTCTTCTCATTACCTTTCCAATCTTACCTAGACTCAGGCTTGCACTTCAATTGCTTATAATAATGCTTCAACTTTCTGATGGCTTCCGCCAACGATCTAGGCTCATCAAACTCAGTTTTGTCTTTGAATGATATTGACAACTCACCGATGAATCTCTTAATATTTGCTTTCTCCTTCTTAAGATAAGGCACATTTCTCAACAACTCCAAGAATCTTCTCGTATGCTCCTCATCGGTCATAGATCCCATCTTTAGCTTATAAAATTCCTTTTCCCTGTCATCATAGTATCTCTCAGATAGATGCCTCTTCTTGAAAAGTCTCTCAAACTCACTCCAAGTCAGCTCCTCTTCTAGAATGCCTCTGACATTCTTCACATCTTCCCACGAAATGTCTGCTTTCCCATTAAGACTAAAAGTAGCTATCTTGGCTTTCATATTCTCTGAGTAATCATGCAATCTGAAAAACTTATTCATCATAAGCAAATAAGCTTCTGCATTCCATGACTTCTTCATTTCTGCATTAGAGGTAGGAGGCTTTGCTTTCTTGAATTCCTTTGGTGGTTGACGATGTTGTCTCTTTGAAACAGAACTAGAATAGAATCCACGACCATTACCCCTTCTGTCAGGTGTGTCCAAGAACCTACCATCTCTAACTGTATCATCCCTAGCAAACCTGTACCCTGATTGAGACCTGCTTCTATATGCTCCATTGGTCCTTTCCTCTGGTCCATGACTGATCCTAAGCAATCCCTGTCTCTACAAATTTGACAGACTCTGAAGAATCAATGCATTGACCTCAACTTTCTTTTCATGTGCCCTAGAAAGTCTTTCCTGTGACTGAATGATCCTATCATTATCTGCCTCACAACTTCTAATCTTTGCTTTCAAACTTCTCAATGTATCTGCTATGTCAGGGGATTACTCATCACCATGTTGTTCATATGCTATGTAGGGAGAATCACATGAACTGTATTCCACCATTTTGCTTGTCATATTTAATCCTCTACTTCTTGCAAGAATACCATGTTAGATAACCAAATATAAACATAATCAACATACCTTAGTGAAGTTCAGGGGAGTCTATCTCATCTGTAAGATCAATCCAAATTCGCACAACACACACACACACACACACACACACACACACACACACACATATATATATATATATATATATATAGATATATATATATAGATATAGATATAGATATATAGATATAATATGCCAATCATACCAACATAAATATCATCAACTTCTACATGACGATACTACTCCAACAATGACCATTACAATGCATGCATAGCGAACACATATACAACTAACCCGCATGCATGGCAAACTCGTTCCACTCATCTAGTCCAAGTGTTGAACTTGAGAGCTTTGATACCAACCTGTAACCACCCCTCCCACATTTACTTAGTCTCACCGGTCCACTAGGGTAAACATGAGAGGAAGATATACTATGACTTGACCCAACCTCCCAGATCCAATTAAGGAAATGGGGTTGACTAATGACGAAAAATTGACAACTCAACACCTCCTACAGGTTCCAGAGGTCACTCAGGGACTAAACAACCATCCCAGGTGGCCAAACCCTGAGCTAGACCTCTATTTCTCAGCCTTGGGCCCTCAATCGCTCCCACAACAAGGCTTGCATGTAGTTGGGAGCCTCCAACCACATGCACAAGCCCACATCCATGAGGTTGCAACCCAAATTTTCTATTTTATAGGGTGCGGTCTCGGATTCTGAGCCTAAATTCTGGGTTAGCCTCCCGACCACTGACCCAAACTCAGTGAGACTTTCCATAATCAATAATGACATCAAGACAAAGCCATTCATACAAAACTTGATCAAGGACTTGACCTAACCAGGCCTAACCATGACAATCATTTTGTCAAACATATTGAGAACATGTAATCTATAGGTCATGTATGCATATATGAACATAGGGGTGTGAAACTTGTCTGAGAATCACCAAGAAGGTCTAATGCCCTCTCTTAATAGCTGTAATAACATTTTTTAGTTCATGTATTCATTGACCATTCATCAACTAATCAAAATTTACCAAGAACCATAAACAATATACATCATATGAATAACATATAACCAACACATGAACATCATATAAACCATGATAGAACATCCATCAAAACCACATAATCTCAAGTACAAGTACTCATGAAATACAATAGGAAAAGAGCTCTTATTATCATAAGCAAAAGCCAACCAAGTCAGGGACTTCCACGTACCAACTGACCATAGATTGGGCTGAACCGATTCTCTCTTTCAACCAATCACCCTCGAGCCATGTTCCAATCAAGAATGTGAGATCTCATGGAATGAACCAAACAAAACCAAACTAGGACTTCCAGAGGCCAAACCACCTCAACCCTCAACCAGTGATTCCACTTTACGGTCATACATCTGTAGAAATTTTGAATAATTTAACACATATTCAATGGAGATTATCCTGATCATGTACTATTGCGGAAAACATACACAATACATAAGCTCCTCTACGTTGATCAACAATATAGCAGCATCAATAACAATAAAACATCAAGAGCATTCACACATTAACACAGTATGTATCCCGGGGAAAGCATCGCGCTAAAAACCCCAACTATCTGTATATTAATGATTGAGTCATGTAACATTACACAGCATAATACTTCTCACAAGTATCTCCACCTCTGTTACACACAATACAGCTCAGATCTGATCTCCAAATCTCTTCCACTGCTTGCCTGCCTCCACTGCTCAATACCTGCTCAAGAACTGATGAGAATTGCTTCCCAAACTCGTTTTTCACCTGCAAAATAGTCACTCACTCTTTGTGGACGTGAGCAAAGGCTAAAATTTGGGACAAATACGTGAGCAAACTCATTGGCATACTCAATCCATTGATTGTGCAAGATCTGATGCACAACTATAGTCACAACTGATAGCAATCTGATTCTCTACCACTTGTCCCTGTTGAACTGAACATGCACTGACATGCAACTGAGTTAACTGATGTATTCTTTAGTTGTATTATGAGTTAATAATTAGTTTAACAACTCATCATTAGTCTATCTGCAGTTAGACTAACTACAACTAGTTTAACTAAGTCAAACTGAACACAACTCCATCAACTGTACCTTCAGTCCACTAAACTCAACTCACTTGAGTTCTAACTGAAGTCATGCATGCAACAACTCAACTGACTCATAAGAAAAGCGTATTTCCTTTTGACAGCTGCATGTGCCACTTCTGTAGCTCAAACTGAAGTGCTCCAAGAGAATAAGATTAAGTTTATAGTCCAAATATTATTGTGAGATAATAATATTTGACTTTTCTATTTTTGACAGCCAGTCTAAAAATAGACTTTGATCACTCACACTGTGATCAATCACACTTTCATCAAAAATAGAAGTCCATCTATTTTTCCCAACTTGATCAATCATCCATAAACATAGACATGATCCATATGTCTAAAAATAGACATAGTCTAAAAATAGACTTGCGCCAAAAATAGCCTGCGGGCCCACTTAGTGAAGGCGACTCTTTTCACTAAGCTCCATCATCTTGTTGCAATCTCAACACTCCCTCTCGACAAGATATGGATTATCAACAACCCCTATCCTGCCTCGGTGGTACTCGAATTTTCTCCTAGTGAGAGCCTTCGTCAGAATATCAGCATCCTGATCCTCGGTTGGAATGTACGAAAGTAACATGATCCTCCGCTGCACACAATCTCTGATATGATGGTACCTGATGTGCTTGGACCCGAACAACCCGACCAGGATCATCCTCATCCACACAGATCTCTGCTTCTTGCTGTACCAAGAAACTATTGTCGATCCGATACTGAAGACCCCTCCTGATGTGCTCTTTCTGTCCGTTGGGCTCCCTGCCCAATCTGCATCCGTGAAGCCACATAGCTTCACCTCATCCTCCTGTCTGTACCACAAACCATATCCCGATGTGCCTCTCAAGTAGCGCAATACATGCTTGCCCGCCTTCCAGAAGAGCTTGGTAGGCTTAACCATAGCTTGTGAAAGCTGGTTAACTGCATAGCATATATCAGGTCGTGTATTGACCAAATACATCAGCGACCCCACCAACTGTCGATAAACAGTGGCATCCACTTCTTCTCCCGAAGTGGCATCCTCCTTCCTCCAACCTCCAGGAAGAGGAGTATCAAAAGGCTTGCAGCCATGCATCTTGAACTGCTCCAGTATCTCCCGAGCATACTTGCCCTGAGAAACAAACAGTCCACCACTGCGCTGCCATATTTCCAATCCTAGGAAATAGTGAAGGAGGCCCAAATCCTTCATCTCAAATTCTGTAGCAAGATCCTTCTTGCATGACAGTATCAACAGCTCATCACCCGTTAGAATCAAATCATCAACATACAGTACAATGATAAGCAACTTACCCTCCACCACAATCTGGTATAGGTTCGGATCCGCCTCGCCCTTGGAGAATCCAAGTCCTGTGAAATAGCTGTCTATCCGTGTGTACCAAGCACGTGGTGCTTGCTTCAACCCATACAGCGCTCTCTTCAGCCTGCACACATGCGACTCGCTGCTGAAGACTTCAAAGCCTTCGGGTTGCGCAATGTACACCTCCTCCTCAATGACTCCACTGAGGAACACAGTCTTCACATCCATCTGATGAATGTGCCATCCCATCTGCGCTGAGAGAGCAAGAATCGTCCGTATGGAAGAATACCTTGCGACAGGTGCAAAGGTCTCCTCATAATCGATCCCCTCAATCTGTGAAAAGCCTCGGGCAACAAATCTTGCCTTGTACTTCTCCACACTCCCGTCAGCTGCCTGCTTAACTTTGTAGATCCATCTCGAACCCACCACTGATTTCCCTTCCGGTCTAGGAACAATCTCCCATGCACTGTTTCTGACAATAGAATCATACTCTTCCACCATGGCGTCTACCCATGCGGGATCCTCCACAGCTTCCTCGAAAGAGGATGGCTCAGTCACAACACACTTGCTCATAAGAGCCATGTATCCAGTGTACCGATCAGGTGACTGTCTCTGCCTGCGTTGGGCTGTAGGTGGTCCTACAACTTTCTCTGCATCTTGAGCCAGTCGCTCAGCTTCTGTCAAGCGCTTTCTCCCTCTGATGGTAGGCGCTGCATGAGTGGTCTCTTCCACTCCATGAACCTCGTCCTGTGGCTGATCCACGTCCTGAAGCTCATCCTTAGGAACTAATAGCTCCTCATCTGCATGCAAGTGTAGCTCCCTCTCAAGCGAACACTTCATGGCTTTCTCCTCCTGAAATTTTATATCCCATCGCACAACAGTTTTACCACTGTCTGGCAAATACACACGATAGTTGTGGGGCGTATCAGTGTACCCCACAAATATCCCAACCTCTGCAGTCGGCTCCAACTTCTTTTTGGCATCCTTCGTCACATGCATGTAAACGTTAAAACCAAAAATCCTCAAATGAGAAAGATCAGGCTTCTTACCAGAATAAGTCTCCTCAGGTGTACTCATGCCAAGTATCCTATGAGGACAACGGTTCTGCACATACACTGCTGTATTGCATGCTTCCGCCCACAAGTGAAGGGGTAGGCCCTGATCATGCAACATTGCTCGTGCAGCACCCACAATCGTTCTGTTCTTCCGCTCAGCTACCCCGTTCTGCTGTGGGTTATGGGGAGCTATGAGCTCTCTACGAATCCCTTCTGCCTTGCAGAAATCCTTGAACTCGTCCGAGATGTATTCACCACCATTATCGCTCCTAAGAGCCTTCACCTTCTTCCCCGACTCCTTCTCGACCAGTGCTTTGAATTCACAGAACTTTTAATATGTCTCGCTCTTCTTCTGCATGAAGAAGATCCAGCACTTACGAGAGAAATCATCAACAAAAATCACATAATACCTCTGTTTTGCTGTCGAAGCAACTGAGAAAGGTCCACACACGTCTGTGTGAATTCTCTCAAGGATCGTCGTGGCGCGACTATCCTTCTCGTGAAAGGTGGCTTTCACAAACTTCCCCAAAGTACACCCCTTGCACTGATCTGACTGCGCAAGTGTGCCTTTAGGAAGCCCTGTAGTGATCTGCTGCAGTATCTTCAAGGCTCCATGGTGAAGGTGACCCAATCTCCTGTGCCACAACTCGCCATCATCCCGGCTCACCAATCCTTCTGCCTTGCCTGCCATTGCTGCGCATCCATCTACATGCAACTGATAAAGGTTCCTTACTCGAACCCCTATCTTCCGGGTCTCACCAGTTGTCTTGCTGCGCAGGAAGGCCTTTCCCTCGCTGAAAACAACATCATACCCCTTGTCTTCTAACATCGCCACTGAGATGAGATTCTTCTTCAATCCTGGAACATGCATGACTTCCTTCAATACAAAGGGTTTACCAGACTCCCTCTCAAAGGAAATGGTACCGATACCGGTCGCACTGTATCTACCATCATCGCCCATCTCGATGTGCACTCCAAGATCTTTGTCCTCCAGATCAGAGAACAAATATCTATCTCCCGTCATGTGAAAAGACGCACCACTGTCCAAGAACCACACTGATCCCATCACACTTGAAACCAAGCATGCGATCAATGAAAAATCAAGCTCAAACTGAGAAGCTAAGGCCTCTCCCCCTGCAGATCCAGCAGCTTGCTTGTTCTTCTTCTTCTGCGGACAATTTGTGGCATAGTGTCCGTGCTGGTGACAGTGAAAACACTTCACCTTGGACATATCCTGCTTCTTGCCTTTCGCACCGGAATGAGAAGCTTTCCTGTTCTTCCCCTTCTTTGCTTTGGCAGCCAAAGCGCAATTCTCTTCATCAGATACCTTTGATGAAGATCCATTCTCACCTTTATTGTTTCTGAGTTTATCCTTGAGCGCCAGGTCGCTCTTGCTTTGGAATAACATTTGCAATCCGTTGAAAGACATTTTCAACAACACTGCTGCAAATTCGATTTTCCACCAGCTCCAAACTCAACTGCCTCCGATCTAAAATTCGTGAGAACACAATATTTCTCGTACAGAGATTGACTGTATGGGCATTCACCGGATATCTCACCTTCCAAAAGAAGGATGAATCCATAGGCTACCTGGCCCGATTACAGACTCTGCCTGAAGAAATAGAATATAAACACTTCTTGAATAGTAGATCTGATGATCAATCCTCGCTTGATATCCTGTAAAAATCTCTTCTACAAATCAAGCACCTCTGATACCATGTAGAAACTTTTTCTACAAATAAGCTAGCTCTGATACCATGTAGAAACTTTTTCTACAAATCATCTAGCTCTGATACCATGTAGAAATTTTTCTACAAATCATCTAGCTCCGATACCATGTAGAAACTTTTTCTACAAATCATCTAGCTCTGATACCATGTAGAAATTTTGAATAATTTAACACATATTCAATGGAGATTATCCTGATCATGTACTATTGCGGAAAACATACACAATACATAAGCTCCTCTACGTTGATCAACAATATAGCAGCATCAATAACAATAAAACATCAAGAGCATTCACACATTAACACAGTATGTATCCCGGGGAAAGCATCGCGCTAAAAACCCCAACTATCTGTATATTAATGATTGAGTCATGTAACATTACACAGCATAATACTTCTCACAAGTATCTCCACCTCTGTTACACACAATACAGCTCAGATCTGATCTCCAAATCTCTTCCACTGCTTGCCTGCCTCCACTGCTCAATACCTGCTCAAGAACTGATGAGAATTGCTTCCCAAACTCGTTTTTCACCTGCAAAATAGTCACTCACTCTTTGTGGACGTGAGCAAAGGCTAAAATGTGGGCCAAATACGTGAGCAAACTCATTGGCATACTCAATCCATTGATTGTGCAAGATCTGATGCACAACTATAGTCACAACTGATAGCAATCTGATTCTCTACCACTTGTCCCTGTTGAACTGAACATGCACTGACATGCAACTGAGTTAACTGATGTATTCTTTAGTTGTATTATGAGTTAATAATTAGTTTAACAACTCATCATTAGTCTATCTGCAGTTAGACTAACTACAACTAGTTTAGCTAAGTCAAACTGAACACAACTCCATCAACTGTACCTTAAGTCCACTAAACTCAACTCACTTGAGTTCTAACTGAAGTCATGCATGCAAAAACTCAACTGACTCATAAGAAAAGCGTATTTCCTTCTGACAGCTGCATGTGCCACTTCTGTAGCTCAAACTGAAGTGCTCCAAGAGAATAAGATTAAGTTTATAGTCCAAATATTATTGTGAGATAATAATATTTGACTTTTCTATTTTTGACAGCCAGTCTAAAAATAGACTTTGATCACTCACACTGTGATCACTCACACTTTCATCAAAAATAGAAGTCCATCTATTTTTCCCAACTTGATCAATCATCCATAAACATAGACATGATCCATATGTCTAAAAATAGACATAGTCTAAAAATAGACTTGCGCCAAAAATAGCCTGCGGGCCCACTTAGTGAAGGCGACTCTTTTCACTAAGCTCCATCATCTTGTTGCAATCTCAACAACATCACCAACATGAACCATATCGGTCTCTACCCAAGTTTTCAAGGGCTCCAAGAACTAATAACTCAACCCACAACATTCCAGGGCTCCAGAGCGTTTGTCCAACACGACTCCAAGACTAATAACTCAACCCACTAAGGGTTCCAAAGCGTTTGTCCAACCGAGGCTCCAAGACTAATAACTCAACCCAAGTTGTTCCAGGGCTTCCAGAGCGTTTGTTCCAACCCACAACCATAAGGAATTATGAGCATCAACCAGAAAACAATCAAATGGAAAAACCCACAACACCATGGCTATCCAGGAAATGGAAAGGAAAGGCTAAAACCACTTTTAATCCAGACAATCCTCCATTTCAATGACATATCATAACCAAATAATCACATGCATATACCATGTATCCATAAATCAACAAGGAGATCATACATGCAACCTGTTCTTGCAAGGCAATCCCATTGTAGCTACTAATCCTATTGCCCCCTTGTGCTTTCCTGCTTTTACCTTGCCTTCTTTCTCCAAATCCAATATATGCTAAGGTGCTCCAAGTGTTATCACTGAAAATTATAATGCCAAAATTTCTCAGACTAGCTTGAGGACAAAGTGCATAGGTCCCTTTATCAGTTTCGCAGCGCAACATCTTTTAGGTGATTTCGTAGCGAAAAACACCGACTTTGCACTAACTGCGCTACGAAATGGGGAATTCGTGCTGATTCACAGCACGTCTCATCCCAGCTGTCATATTTTCTGCAAGAATTTTACGAGGATAACATGTGCAAGGTCTTACATGTCGGTCTTGACACGTGTTCTGTAGCCTTATTAGGACCGAAACTTCTGATTCTGGTTTCGATTTGTGATCAATCTGGCGGTGCTTGAAAAGAATGCTTCATTTCATAATTGGGGTGATAGATGTCACTGAAATTATGACCAATGGGGATAAGGGAACTCTGGTTCTTAATCACACGCAAGGATTCCAGGATTGTGCAACTTATGCTAAATTAGAGCAGTGGTTAGGAAGCAAGGCCGATGAGTATTGGGATGAAAATTTCTACACTCTTGAACTGAGAGACAACAGCAAAGGGTACAAACCTGACCATGAATGGGTTCAATGCAATAAATGTTGGAAATGGCGACTTCTGGATCCAAGTTACAACAGTGAAAATCTATCAAATGAATGGTTTTATTATATGGCACCTTTAAAAGGTTCCTGTAGTATCCTTGAACAAGCAATTGAACCTGGGGTAATTACAGTTGGTGCAAAACGGTCGAATGGTGGATTTATAACTTCGAGAGCATTGAACCTGTGAAGACGTCGGAGAGCATAGACTATCCCGCAAAGAAAGGCAGGGGAAATGGTGTAGATCTCTCCAATAGATTATCAAATGGGATCCCTGCTTCTAGTTTACCTATTCCTACTATGTCGCCAACTCGTGATAGCTCCATAGGAAAGAGCCTTTATTACACGTCTGCAAGATCTCTAGCAAGCAGTCATACCCCATGCAATCCTCAACTAATTCAGAGCTCCGAGCCTCTGCCCTGCCATATACGTATCCAGAAAGTGGCTCTGAACAATACGATTCAATGGGTCCAAATGAATATTACTATGATCCTTCTTGTTATTACGTCCCTTACTTACCTGAGCATTCTGTTTCATCTTCTCATGTAAATACTTCTGACTACAGTGGTGATTGGTATCATAATCCTCTGCTATCTCATAGTCAACCGTGGTACTTGGGGATTGAAGCTCCGTCAAGCTCATATTACCCGCCTGTTACTAGTGATCTCAGTCCTTATTGTTATTTATCTCCATATGCGCAAGATCCAGTATCTTCAACCACTTGTATTACTTCTCAGGAGGATTGGTCCTTGGCTTCAACTTCCCATTCTCCAAATACTGATAACACAAGTAGCCTTTATTGTCCAATTCAGAGTGTCAGTTTCAATTTCTATACATGGTGTCAAAGCGAGCACACACAGGAGAAGCCGTTTGAAGACAAGGTCAATACCGCCCTTTCTGAACATGGACATCCAGATTCTGAGCAACAGACAGCAGGCAAATCGACACAAGATATCTCAACTCTCTCTTTTCAAAAAGACTTGGAGTCAAAAGTGTATGGGCCTCCTTCTAGCCAACTGCAACAATCAGTTGAATTAGCGGATCCAAAATCTGGACAAACGGCATCTTGTCCAGCTAATTCACAAGCGTATATTTCCACTGCCAATCCAATAAGTCTAGGCATTGATTCTCTCCTAAGTTATCATTCACCAACTTTTATTAATGATTTTCATGAATCAAGAAACCCAACAGTTTTGTCTTCACCGGCGTTTATTGAGATACCATCAGCCAATCTACATGAATCAGATTGCAAGACTCAAGTTAATAATTGCAAGTCGGATAGATGCAGCAGTTGTAAAATGGATGTGGATTTTTCAAGGAAAGAATCAACAAAAGTTGAAGCATCCTCTGCTTCTAGTTGCAAGGGAATTTCTGTTGGAAAAACAAACACTCAAGTTTCGTCAGAATCTGTGTCGTTTCATATGGCAGACACTGCAGAAAAAGGTTTGACATCCATGAGATTTTCTCAATCTGAACAAGTAAAGTGTTCTGAGATGATGCACAATAAGCTGCAAAACTTCTTGGAGAATTTGAAACAAGATTTTAGGTCTGAACTGAAGGAAAGGGATGAAAGGATTTGTCTCTACAAGAGTCTGTGGAGTGATGCTGAAGCAGCAGTGGATTCCATGTTGTTTGAGATGAAACTGATCAAAATGGAGTTTGAAATGGAGAAGCTAAAGATGAGAAACAGAGGTACGCTGGAATTTAGCAATAGAGAGAGTGAAATTTCTGCATCTGCAGATAACACACTCAAGTTGTGGGATCTTATAAAAGCCAATCCTTCTGGGTTATCCAATAATGCTTGTACTCTGACCTATACTGGTCATACCAATGAGAAGAATTTTGTGGAGTTTTCTGTCATGGATGGATATATTGCATGTGGTTCAGAGACCAATTCTGTTTTTGCCTACTACAAATCTCTGCCTATGCCTATGGGATCACATAGATTTGGATTTGAAGACCCTATATCTAGTCAAGAAATGGAAGATGATAGTGGTCAATTTGTTTCAAGTGTTATCTGGTGCCTTGAGGGAAGAAGAATTATTTGATACAATGGTGTTGCTCCATCATTTGGGTCTGGCTCCAAATGTTAGCAGTGATGAAGAAGCAAATCAATGCACTGAAGAAGCGGTGATAAAAGACAAGTGGGTTCAAAAATGACAATACCCAGAATGTGGAGCTAGATTCAAGCTCATTTATCAGTGTTGAAGATGGTTCACTTTCGTGCAGACAAGCTTCCAGCTCCAGCCAGATTGTAACTGTTGATACACTGGAAGGTTTTGTTACTGAGGAGTTTTTTTTTTTAAAACTATCTAAAGGAGAAAGCTGGTTTGCTAAAGTAAATGGTGGTTGTGTTAAACATCCTGGATCAAAGGCTTTCAATTTGAACAGCAGATCACTTCCAGATATTGAGTTTGGATCAAACAGAGACATAATTACAGTTGCTTTGGCAAATCTAAAAAGGCAAGCTGTTTAAACAATTCAGCAGTTTCGTAGCGCGCTACGAAACTGCTGTAGGTGGTGTTTTTAGCGCAGACAGGCAGTTTGGTATACAAGCGGGAATTTTAAAAGAGAGACACCTGTCCATCAATACAGCCTACAGCACATCAGAAACATAGCAGCGTTCCATACCTTGGATTATTAAAGACTAAGAGACATGCTGCTGTGTATTCGAAGTGATGGGGGACCAGAACCAAAAAGCAAGGGATATTCCCTAACATCGCTGAGCAGATTAAAGCCTTCAGCATTCCAAGCCAGCATGGAGTATTAATTGCTCATCTCATGCCATCTCAGCCAAACGAAAAGGAAACCATGTGTCAAAGCTGCAAGGAGAAATCTTCTACGAGGAGGATAGAATTAGAGTTTTAGTTTAATTAGGACTCTTTAAAATTCCAGTTTAGCACTTATTGTATTTAATGAGTCAGTTCAATAGCAGATAGGGGTCATTAGTGACAGTCATCGAGCTCCCCTCATGCTGGAGGAGGAAGCTCTAAGTAGTTAGAAGTATGTGTCTATATATAGCTGAATGATCTATGTAATTGGGGTTGGAGACTTGAGAAAACAGAGTTTATTTTTGGCTTGTGTAAAAACTTATTTCAGTAATACAAATGACTGTTTTTTCTTCTCAGGATTCACACAGTGTTTCAAATGCTCAAGATATATGTGGTTTTGTTTTATCTTTTATGTTTTACAGCTGTATAAATACACAATCACTGAGAATTCACATTGTTGCTCTGACTTCCTGTGTGTATTTGTAAGTTGAGGTTTCTATGAGAGGTATTTTGAGTGTTTAAACATTACATGCCCTGACTTCTATGAATGAGTAGTTTTATAGTTTGCTGAAGTGATGATTAACTCCATGAGCCCAATGGAAGTCTTTGTAATGTCTGTCCAGCCAACATATGTGTTAAATTTACTTTGAAAGAGTTAGCCATCTCATCAATATTTAAAATCAATAACCCTTTGAGGGAGCCCTCTCAGGCTAAGGAGGCTAAGCCTTAGTCAAAAGTCTGGTTTGAAATAGTTACACAGAGTCTAACTGATCAGCAGCCTTTCAGTGCTTGATTTTGTGATAACACCAAGCATGCTCCAAGAAAGCTCTAAGTGTGCAAGAGTATGAGAGAGAGAATAGAGAGAGAGTTCCAAGCTAAAACTGACAAAAAGTTGTGAACTGGTCTTCAGAAGTCTTTTTATCATTGAGATCTCTATTTTCTTCATTTTCATCTATTTTTCCTTCAATTTTCCTCATGTGCAATTTTGTGATCTTTCGTCTTCTTTTTCTCTTATTTTCCATTATTTTCATAAATAAATGCCTATTAATGCCACTTTGCCTTTGCTAATTTCCATAGTCATTAATTAATCACAAGTGATCCCCATCACTATGTTTTGTTCAACATTCAACTTGAAATACGTGTCCCATGACCTTGGTCTTATTTTGTCTTTATTAACTTTATTACATGAGCTTTTTAACCCGAGGTTATTACAACAATTGCCAATTATTATATCTCTCATGAACTTTTAATTTTAATTATAGATGTAAATTTTATTTAATTTTTAAATTAATTTTTTAAATATTTCTTAATACATTAAATAAATATATATATATAAAAATAATTTATAATAACATTGGTTAAATGTTAAATGCAAGTAATACACCTATTTAAAAAATGATATAATAATTAGCAAGCTAAAAATGAAGTAACGCCTCTCGTCTAAAATATAAAATTGTAGAAGAATGTGGTTGGGTGAAGCATTGATTGTGCATCAATTTAAATGATACTTAATCAAAGCATTTCCTACTCAACGTATTTACTAATGCCACCTCAAGAAGTAGAATAATCAAATAGGTTCTACTTCCTCACTTCTACGTCACATGCCCCTTTTACTCTAAAGAGAACCATGTCCATATTATATATTTATTTATATAATGTATATTTGTGGATTTTTAAAAGTTTTGAAGGATGAAAAATTAAATATATTAAAAATTTAAATTAAATGAATTAAGTCACTGATAAGCATCAAAATATTTATTTTTTTTTCAAAGGAAAAAACACTTATAATTTCATTTTAAATTTTGAAAAAAGAAAAAGAAAAAATTTCATTTAGTAGATGTTAAAAGTATTTAGTAAGTGTGATTGCTCGGTTCAGGAGCAAGGAAAAAACTAAAAATAGAAAATATAATCGAGAAGATTAAGTGATATAAAAATCACTTATCTTTCTCTTCTTTCCTTTCTTTTTTTGGACCTTCTACCATCCCCTTATGGATGGACAACAAGAACCATTATCAATTTGCTCATAGATGTCTCTGGTGGGGGTTCTTTGTCAGAATCATAAATTCTTATGCATTAACTATCTTTCTGCCCATCGTCCCATTCTCTTTGGGTATCACATTTTTCTATTGATCTAGTTCATGGATCGCTTCTGATTATGTGCCATTCTACTTAAGGATTGTATTTCCAACATGTTAATGAGTACTCCCTTCTTCTTGGTTTGATGGGTTCTTTAGGATTTCCCCTTCTTCATCCTCCTAGATGAAGGGTTTGTAACGTTGCTATCCTTTTGTTTTGTGATCCCACCCCATTTTCTTTTTTGGGTGCATTTTCTCCTAGGGGCATGTGTCCTGCAAATGTCATGTTTGGTAACATGAGCGACATCTGAGTGTTGTATTTTCATAATCCAAAATTTGATTCCATCAGAATATTTTATGTTTCAGCTGAATGCAATTAGGTAGACCTTTACTAATGTCTATTTCTACACAAATTATGGCAAAAGTAAAAACCATTTCTCCATTCTTTCAGAATCCATCTTTTTAAAAGACCCCAATTTGTTTCCAATATCCTCAATAACCTTATGATGCTAGAAAGGAAAGGGGGGGATTTGGAAGCGCACCTATACTGGCATTGTTTAAGTCACCATTGTTGTGGAATCAAAATTTGGGAACCAAGGGGTGATGAATAACTTTTCACTTCCCCAAAACTAGGGCCCTTCTAACATAGCTCTCTCCAGATCTTCCTGGGTATTAAGCTGAACAATAAAAACCCCTTTTGAGCATAAGTATATGTAATAGTTGTTGGTCAAGATTGTAAAAACCCAATGATGTAGATCATCGGACTTAGGCCAATACCCATTGAATATGCAAATTACTGCCCTGGATTGAAGAACATAAAAAAATTGATTTACCTATGTTAAGTTTACCTCCATGGTGAGTGCTTGTTGATATTGTTCTACAATGTAAGGACCAATACTGTATTGTGCTAGATCTGATGGATTATATCCCTTACCTCGCATCGCATCCTTGTAGGAGACCTAACCTCTTGGGTTCCTGGATCCTAAAGCATCCACTCGCAGCCTTAAAATTCAACAAAACAAAGTAATTTCTTGAAATGTTGTAATCTTGTAACTATAATAAATCTTGTAGTTGCTTCCCTTCATGAAGAAGAAATTATATTATTGCATGAATTTCCAACCGATTCTCTATATTCTGCTTGATTTTCACCACATGATCTAAACTCGAGACCCAGAAAAGGAAGGACTTCCTGTGAAGGGTCTTAATGAAAATATGAAAGTCCTCCCCATGTTCCAGCACTTCCAACCCTCCAACTAACTCAGATTGGTAAGGATAGGGGATTTTTTCTGGTGGATATGCACCTTTCTAGGATTTGTTGAGGTTGTGTAAGCATGGATCTAGAGTTTTATTATTTAGATCAATATCTTCCTGTAAGGGATTAACGACACCCTCAACCTGTGAATTCCCCTTAAGGATGGTTGTGGTCTTCATGGTCTCTACGCCATCGGTCATCACCCATACTACATGCATAGTGGGAAGTGCCCTTTGCAAGGTTCGAGCCACATACCCCTTGAACTCAAACTCAAATGGATGGTGGCTAATTGATAATGTTAGAGGAAATTTGAAAGACTCAACGATGTTAGACTTGGTTATCATTGTTTTTGGCAAAAAATGGAGAGTACTCATGAAAAACAAGAACTGCATGAACCCAAAGCTATCCCCGAAATGAAATGTTGTCCCATTTGAACTACGTAGGCGATCTATAAGGTAGAAGTTTGCACTGTGCCTCCGGAAAGGTGATCATGGCTGGAAGCTAGGGTTTCATATTGTTTCCCTCTTCAACACTAAAGTAATTTCCTCACAAATAATATCACATCAAAACATTTATCCTATAATACATCTTACATTATTAAGCTTCAAAAAATTATAAAGTTAACTAAATTATGATTATTATTAATAAAAATAATAATACACAAATTCAACATATATACATTTAAAAAAACATGTAACAAGATTCTTAACCATAGAGATTAACCCCACTTTATTGCGGAGATTCTTAACCTATAAACAGGGTTTGTTACAAGCATGGGTCAATACTGTGACCTACTAATACCACATGTCCAAAAACCATAACTTTTGTTCATGTGATATATTTTTTAATTAATCAATTTAATTAAAAGGGAAGAAATGGCATAACTATTTTTGAGTTAAGTTACAACCTTTGATTTGTGACTAGTATTAAGAATATTATAAAATATTTCGTGGAGATTAAACCCTCACTGTCCACCTAATAATTATTGATAATTAAATTAAAATTCTAAAAATCCTATTCCAAAACAAACACAACAAGGATAAAAAGGGCATAAGTGCTTTTGAGATAAATCTCAACTTTTGATTTGTAACTACTACTAAGAATATTCGAGAATATTCTATGGAAGTTAAATCATTACCATCCACCTAATAATTATTGATAATTAAAAATAAAATTCTGGAAACATATTCCAAAACATACACACCTATCAGGGTAATAAAATTCTGGAAGCCCTATTCCAAAATAGACACACATATTGGTGTAAATATATAAATTATGGGCATTTGGCATTTAACTCTAATTAAGGACAACATTATACACAAACAATCGACTTGCTCCTTCAAAATGGTGGCACAAATTAATATGGAAGGGAAAAGGTCCCTTTAAACGCAGGTTGTTCCTTTAGTTGTTGTTAGAAGGAAACATATTGCCTTGGGATATTCTTGTTAAGCGAGGATGGGTAGGTCATGGATTTTGTGTTCTATGTCAAATGAATGAGGAGTATAATGCTCATTTATTTATTCATCGCCCTTTTGTAATTTTTGCTTGGAAGGTAGTTTTATCTTGTTTTAACCTTGGTTCCTTATGGAATGGAACCTCGGTTGAAGAGTGTCTCTGGATTTGGAATCAAAGGTTTATTTCCTCTTCCCTTATATTCCTTTTGATCTTTGTATTGTGGGGAATTTGTTTAGGGTGAAACCGCTATTTTTTTTAAGACTCTTTGGTTTTATTTGAAGTTATTACACATAATGCAATATTGTCTTATCCTAAGCTAGTGAAACCAATAAAAGGGAAGAAGATCAGGCTCATCAGAGATGTGGAGCTACTAATTGGTAGTATGGGCATTATTTGATGGAGCTAGTCTGAGTGATGTTTGTGGTGCAGGTATAGTCATTTTATTCTCCCAAAATTTGATGATTAAATGAAAACTAGGTATTGGCCAAGGCAAAACTTTTACAACTAATCTCCTTACTATGTGGTGTGTCATGAGGATTGCCCTTTAGAAGCAGGTAAAAGTGTTTAGATTATATGGAGATTCAAAAGTTCTTGTGGATTGGTTCAATGGAAGAGCTGACTTAAGGGTCCATCATTTAGAATCATGGAAGAGGAAAAGAACACCAACTACTAGAGAAATATGATGATGTGTAAGATCTTTATACATACAAGGAAAATAATGTCATGGAGGATATGTTATCCAAGGAAGCTTTGTTATAGATGTTGGCTTAGTTTTCCATCTCAGAGGTGTCTAATGGTATTGTGTTGTCTATTTTGTCCTTTAATCTATTTGATCCTATTTAAATAGGATTTAATTAAGTTTCAATACATGTTTAAGGTCAAATATATATAGGATTTTATTTTCAACCTAATTTTTCAGTTATCAATTGTACTACTATGCAACCAAGGGATTGTACTTTTTGATTTCCTATGAAATATCAAAAGTACGTTTGTTTGTTTTTTTAAGTTACATAACATAACAGGACATTAAAACATCTCTTCCATACTGGGCCGTAGAGCGCCTCTCACATAATGGACATTACAACATCTCTAACATACCATGCTAGAGAGTGCCTCTCGCGCAATGAGGTTTTAATTTTAGACAGAAGGGGAGAGTGAGGGTCAATATAGCAATATTCATAGGTACACAAACATTACATCAATATTTCTCATCATCATGTCACCTACAGGGAATTTAACCTGGGTGGGGAAGATAACAATTATTCTGCCCAACCACCCAAGATAACACCAATTGGAAAAATTTATAATTTTTATTTTATTTTGTTTTATATGGGTCTAGTTTAATTGTTTTATGTTTTAGTTTTTAAAATCAAAATTTGATGATATAATTTTTGGTCAAATTGTAATTTTTAGTTATTTAAAATATGTTTTTGAATGTATAAATAGATTTAGTGAAGGCACTCTCATTATGCAAATTAAATAGTCCAACTTCTCTAGTGAGGTGTTCTACCAATACATGAGAGATGTTGTAGTGTTTGTAAGTGATTGTAAACATTTAAATGTTAGATCAATATGAGAGAGGTGTTGTAATGTTTATAAAATGAAACATTAAATAAAAAAATAACAATAATAATACATAATGTCAACCCAATTAAAAAATGTAATAAAAATAATAAATCAATTCAATTCAATTTGGTATATTGTAATTTAGTTTTTATTAATAAAATTACAAACATTTTTTTCAAAATCAAACATAGTATGCATATAGGAGGGAGCGGGAGCGGAGCCATCGCCTGCGACGTGTCGAACCAACTGAACATACTTCCAGGCGCCCCACAGCCACCCAATACCGGCCTGCGAAGTGATTTCTTGCCTATATGCCTACTTCCGGCTGTCCATGCGAGGGCTAGACACGTCCTTCGGACATGCAGTAGGTGGGAGGTCGACATTCTCTACAGGTTTTACTTAAATCGTTTCGCTCATCGTCTTTTGCTCTTTTTCTGCGTTGGATAAGATTTCTGTTGATTTCCTCTTTCATACGAGCTCCGCCACCTTCTCGGCCTTGAGCTCTACAGCTTGAGCTCTATTCTCTAATCTGAACCCAGCTTCCGCCACCTTTTTCGTCCCAGATGCTTTTTCGGAGCTTCGCCACCTTATCTCGGCTTTGAGCTCTGCAGCTCGAGCTCTTTTCACCCAGCTTCCGCCACCTTCTTCATCCCAGATGCTTTCAAATACTCTGTAATATCCCCAACGGAGCTCTGTTTCTCTATCCTGCTTTGAAAGCTTTTCTTTTTCCTCAGTTTTTCGCTGGCTGGATGGCGGTTGTATGGTTCATGTGGTGCGTACGCTTCGGGTGTTTTGGCTCTGGCTCCAGGTTAGTTAAAGCTTTCGCATAACTCTGTGTGTTTAAAATTTTAGTTTTATACATTTCTGCATGCTATTGGTTCTAGAATTCAAGGATGCATATCTTATCAATCTAGTTTCAAGCAGTACTACTGTTTTGTTAAAGCTTTGGATTTTGGCTTGAATGTCAATGGAACAGTTTTAGTGGTTTCAGCCCATAGGTCCAAATCGTAGTAAGTCCAGGATGATTAAATCATTTTGTCTCAGACTTAGGAATATAATCGTCATATATAAACCATGCAAGGATGTAAGGTTTAAGATTGGCGATTGGTGGTGTATTGTTAAAGTCTATTGTTGCTGTCTGCTCTGTGATGAGCCTTCTGCATAGCCCCTAGAGTCTCCCTCAGAGGTCCTGGTATCGACTTCCGGCATCTCCGGGGTTTTCCCCTTTCCAATAGCTGGTCAGAGTTACGTCATCTTCCCGATTTTTCAAAATTGGTCCTGGCATTAAGGTGAAAGTAAAGGCAGCTTAAATTCCCGGTACGTATCCTTACATCTAAATCCGAGAATATATCTGTTTCGGGATTGCGGGTGGAATGGACGTTACCTTCTGAGCTCAGAAGCAGAAGTTTCTGTCACGAATTGCACTTGTTTCTCTCTCCTCCTGTGTCCTTTATCCTCTCCCTATTTGCTTTGATCATTTATTTCCTATTGGGTGAGTCTGAAAAGGTGGTAGGTTCTATCTGATATTCGGTCCTTTTCTGAAAATTGGATCTTTCTGGATCGTTCTCATTTTTCGAGGACTCCTTTTTTGGCGGTGTATGGAGGGGCTCTATGACTCCATTGCATCGGAAGACCTTGTCAATGCTGCCGTGGATGCTGAACATGCCTGGTCTGCTGCCACTCTGGCAACTTTGGATGATTTGGTGACCAAACCATCCACGTCAAAGGACGGCACCAGCAAAAAGGGTATGGAACGCAATCATAACAAGCAGCACAAACCTGCCAAAACCTCCCCTCCACCTCAGTCGATAAGAATCGAGATTGCTCAGCTCGACGAAAGAATAGACACCCTTCAGCACAAGGCACTTATTGGGAAATGGCATTTCCCAGAAATGTCTGACATCGACATGAGGAAATGGTTGGCTAACTTTTGGAAACCAATTATTGGCTATATTCCGGTAATCTCAAGCCTTATGAGAGAGTGGTATTGTTTCCAGTTCTTAGATGCTGCAGACGCTGAAGCCATACAGAGCCGGCCATGGGTATTCAAGAGGAGTTTTCTTGCTCTGTATAGATGGTACATTGGCTTTAATCCCTTGAAAAACACTCCAGTAAATAATCTAATTTGGGTTAAATGCCCGAATCTTCCCCTGGAACTCTGGTCTAACGAATCTCTGGAGATGATTGGTAATGCTATTGGTCGTTTTGTCTACGTCGATCCCTGGTGTTTGGGTGAGAGGGACAAACGAATAGCATGGATTCTTATTCAAAGGCCGTTTAGGGGCGGCTATCCTGACCATATTCAGATTAGCTGGAAGAATCAGACCATTAATCAAAGGTTGGATTTTTGGGGTATACCTTTTAGGTGTGCTGCCTGCAGAAGAACGGGTCATTTAGTTAAAAAATGTCCTAGTGCTAAATTATACGCATATAGAAGGTTTAGCAAAAAGTCATTTCTCAATGGTAGTCAATCCTCTCCCAACTCTCCATCCTTTCCGCGCCATCCAGTGCCTCATCGTGATCATCGTGATCTTTCGGCTGAGCCTTCTATGCGCTCGCAATCCGTCCCTGGTCGTTCGTCATCTGCTAAAAGCCCTCTCACATGTATCATAAAAGGGCTCCATAATTCCCCTTTTGCAGAGCCTTGAGAGGATTTCCCAGTCCCATCTCCGCCTCCCATGCATTAGAAAGATTTCATCTCTGACCATCATCCTGGGCCTTCGAAAGGGTTTGACTTCTCTGTGGGATCTATTCCCATCTCCATCTCATCCTCGTCTCCGCATCCGGAACGTGCTGAGCCGCACGTCAACAAAGGGAAAAATCTATGTGTTGGACCGACTCCTTTAAACTCCCCGACATCATCTCCGGTTAACCTTTTTGATAGTGATTTGGATCATATGCTCTATAGGGAATCTCTTGATCTGGAGCCGCTCACGATTCATAAGCCTAGTCCATGCGTCGTGCCTGTTATAAGCCCGGATTCGGCTAGAAACATCACGGTCCGGAAGAAAAGTAGAGGTGGGAGCAGACATTTTAGAGGGAGAACTATAGTATCAAATGAAGGCATTAGAAATTTGTCTCTGATTGAGGTGCCTATCCTTGAGGTCTCTGAATCACAGCCCCTTAGAGCGAGTTTGGCTGCTGAATCACCCAAATGATCCCCATTATATCCTTCAATATTCAGGGTCTTAGCGTTGATCCTAAATACATAATTCTAAAAAATTTCTTTTTCCATTCCAGGGCTGCAATTATCCTTATTCAGGAAACAATGCACAAGAAGGAGGATATTGTTACTTACTTCAGGAAAATGCTGCCCACTTGGTTCATGGTTGCAACAGAGGCAAATGGTTTGTCTGGCGGTATGGCTACTCTATGGGATCCTACTCGGGTTAAAGCTAAGGCATATAAATGCTGTGCTGGGATTATAATCTCGGCTTCAATCAGAGGATGCGCCTTTCCCATTAATATTCTCAATCTTTATGCACCATATAAATCCCGCACTTCATTTTGGAACAGGTTCTTTGCTTCAGATTTGCTTGATATAAACAATCTCCTTATAGCTGGCGATATGAACGCAGTTCTGAAATCGAATGAGGTCTGGGGACAGGGGAAGATAAACAACGCCCTGGCGGATCTTATTAATTTTGAGATGCTCAATAGGAATATGGTTGACATAAATCCCGCTGTGATGAAACCAACCTGGTCAAATGGCAGAGTGGGCAGGGCTTATATAGCAAAAAGACTTGATCGGGTTCTTGTTCATTTTAGTCTCATCGATAAAATGGGTATGCCAAGGCTATCTGTCGAAAATGTTATGATTTCGGATCACAGTCCTATCCTTCTAACCTGGCCTGAAAATCTTTTCAGAAGAGGATACTCTTTTAAGTTTGACAAAGGCCTCCTTCAAGATTCTGCGTTCAATGAATACATTTAAAATGAATGGAAATTGATAAAGGACATGGATAAACAATTTATCTTCTCTACCTTTAGGGAAAAACTGGTTGAGTTAAGGGGCTTGGTGAAAAAATGGCAATTCAAAAAACATCAGAAGGATAAAAAGGACGTTCAGAGGATTCAACAAGAATTGGATTCGGTATTGGCCTCAACAGACTACTCCACATGCTCTTTTGAGATGAAGTGTCGTATTAGGAATCTGGAGAAGGAGAAGCTCAGTTTGTTGAAACAGGAGGAAGCTAGATGGAGGCTCAAAAGCAGAGCTTTATGGATGTAGGAAGGAGATAAAGACATGAAGTTTTTCCATAAATATGCAAATGCAAGGAGAGCAAAGAATTTCATATGGAAAATAAAGGACGATAATGGTGGATATGCTGTTTCCCAGGAGGATATTACAAAGCAGGCTATTGCTTTCTTCTCGAAACAATATTGCAGGAGTAATGATATTGCTTTCAACGACATCAGATGGAGCATTGACTTGGTGCCTGAAATGTTTGATCAAGAAAAGAATGATGCTCTGTTTAGACCAGTTTCTGAAAATGAACTTCTTGATGTTATGAAATTATTTAAGAAGGATAAATCCCCTGGTCCTGACGGATGGACAATAGATTTCCTAATCCATTTCTTTGACCTCTTCAAAATGGATTTGCTCAACATGGTGGAAGCATCCAGACTATCGGGCAGCATCCACAACCATACCTCGTCCACTCTCATTGCTCTTATTCCTAAGAAGGGAGAGCCAGAATTTTTTTTGGACTTCAGGCCCATCTCCCTTTGCAACATAACTTTCAAGATTATAGCAGAAAGAATTAAAGGCACTTTGGCATCCTTTCTCTCTCCTAATCAACATGCTTTTTTAAAGGGTCGTAATATTCTTGATGCCATAGCCAGTACACAAGAATGTTTACATTCTATGTATGTGCATAATACTAATGCAGCTATCATGAAAATTGACCTTCAGAAAGCATATGATGTTTTGGACTGGGGATATTTGCAATGTCTTCTCGCAAAAGTCGGTCTGAATCCGGGGCCTATTCGATGGATAATGGCTTGTATCGAAAATGTTAACTATGTTGTTCTAATTAATGGCCTTCCCTCTCCTTTCTTTCGGGCGGAAAGGGGCCTTCGACAGGGTTGTCCACTGTTGCCTCTCCTATTCATATTGGCCATAAATGCTTTGAGTTTGCACATCAATCGCGCAGTGGAGGATAAAGCATATGTTCCGGTCAAGATCTGTAAGCAAATACACATCTCTCATAATCTGTTTGTAGACGACGTATTGTTATTTGCTATGCTATCTAAAGCATCCTGGATGTGCATTAAGTCTATTCTTGACCGCTTTCAAAGGGCCTCTGGGCTTGCCATCAATAAGGCCAAATCGGTCCTGTATCATAATGGAACAGATGAGATCACGACATCTTGGATCTCCTAGCTCTTTGGAATCAACTATAGACCATTGTCTGAAGGTATCAAGTACCTGGGCTTTCGCCTTAAAGCCAAGGCTTATTTAAAGGATGACTGGAGATGGCTTGTTGAAAGATTTTATAGTAAGATCGCGCTGTGGGAATACAGATCTTTATCCTTGGGTGGCAGAGTCGTCCTCGCCCAATCAGTCTTGATGCAGATGTCGGTCTACTGGGCTCACCTTTATTTGCTCCCGGCTAGTATTATTCAGGCCATGAACAGGATCTCTGCCAATTTTATTTGGGGGGCGAAAGCTGAAAGAGGTAAAATTCATCTTTCAAAAATGAATCACTTAACTTTGCCAAAAAAACTTGGCGGATGGGGTCTGAAGGACTTAAGGATTTTTGGAAAAGCTCTTGTTTGCAAATCTTTATGGAGAGGCATCTTTGACTCAAATCCCTGGAGTGCAATTATCCACCAAAAGTATCAAAAAGGAAGAAGCTTGGAGTTCTGGTTCAGGTTGGGCTCCATTGGAAAAAAACAGGGGTCTGCTATTTGGCTTAGCTTCAGGAGAATTGAGAAATACTTTCTTAACAATCTAAAATGGAGGATGTTCTCTGGAAGGAAGATCTTCATTGGCTTCGACTCTTTTGCTGGTTTCAGGGGTAATCTACAGGTTCCAGATCCTCTTCTTTTTTACCTTCACAGATCTGGTATCTTTACTTGGAACAGGGTTATCAAGGAGTGGAGGGGGCTCTCTCCTTCGCTCAAGAATGCTGCTGATCTTGGTATCCCACAGGCCTTGTCTCTTCTATGGGATAATCTCAAGAACACTCTTGATCAAGGTGGCTTGAATCGGGCTGGGACTGATGACCATGTGGTGTGGTCTTTATCTCTCTCTCACTCTCGAGCTACTGTAAAGGACATATACTCTGATCTCATTTCCAAAAAGATTATTCCTGTTCCAGCGTTCTGGTGGAAACTCGGCTGCCCCCTCAAAGTGATCATTTTCTCTTGGTTAGTCTTTTACAACAAGAATTTAACTTGGGAAAATCTGCGGAAGCGTTCTTGGCACGGGCCCAGTAGATGCGTGTTTTTCAAAATGGAGGAGGAAACTAACTATCATATGTTCTTCAATTGCATGGCCTCCCATCAAATCTGGTATGAGCTAGCTTCGTATTTTTCTTTTCCGCACCTTAATTTCTCTTCTGTTGATGCAGCTTTTGCCTGGTGGGGAAGTCAACAAGCTGACAAACGCCCAATTCTTCTGATCACAATATGGTGCCTTTGGAAGTGGAGGAATTTAAAAATCTTTGAAGACTCAAATATTTCTTCCAATTATGTTCTACTTTCAGTCTTAGCACTCTTTCCTCCTATCCGATGATAGGTCGATGGGTGCAGTGTGTATGGCGTTTAAATCTCGGTTTTTTGCCCTACATTGTTTCTGGGGGCTTTCATCTGGGCTTCTTTTTTGTTACCTGTAATGCATTATGACAATGGTGGCGATGCTGGTGATTCCAGTTTTTATTATGTTTCCTATGTGTAGCTTCATGTTTTATTTTGATAGGCCTCTCAGCTATTAGACTCTGATGCGGTCTTCTTCATGAAATCCATCAGAGTATGATGTATATATTGCCTCAATATAATATATGTGCTTTTCTTTCTAAAAAAAAAAAAAAAAAAACATTGAAAAAAATTCAAATAATAATGATTCATATTAATAATCATAATCATAATGTTATTTTAGAACATATAATTAATAAACATATAAAAATTAATAAATGTATAATTAAAAATAAAAAATATTTTTAAATATAAAAATGTAATTTATATATATATGAATGAAAATAATTATTCACAATTGTAACCATTATATTTTAGATTTTCATATTGAAATTTAATTAATAACATACAAAAATTCAATATTTAGAATATTTTTTTTGTCAGTTACCTATTTATCTGTTATGTCGAGAGATGCTCTATAGCCCAATATGGGGGCGATGTTTTAGTGTATAAATGTTTGTTTGTAAACATTTACATGTTAGTGTTGACCCAAAAAGACACATTGAAAAGTAGGGGTTGGTGAATCAATGTGAAGTCAATTTTACAATTTCTCAATCCCAATTAATCATGCATTCATTTAGTTGTGATCACAAATATTATATCATCATTTATCACAATGCATCATAACATAATCAACATAACTAGAAACAACACAAGAAGACATCACATCACAAGGCGACAAATTTTTAGGCGGAAACCCAAATGGGAGAAAACCGCAAACTCTTCTTCTGCTCAATCTTCAATTCTTTACATCAATTTGTAGGCCCCAACTTGCAGGAGGCAACTACCTCCAAAATATGCAAGTTGTCACTTGCGTTAGGCTAAAACCTGATTGAGGCACCAACCTTGAATATGCAAGCAATTGTTCATTATAGGCTACAACCTTATTGAGGCTCCAACTTGCTTTAGGCTCCAACCTGCTCTATGCTCCAACCTGATTGAGGCTTCAACCTCCTTCAACTTCCTTATGGACCTATATTTCATCTCATTTTTAAATTGGATCCACTATCATCATATATCATTGATTCTGCATAAAAAGAGATGGTCACAAACTACAATCACAACCTGTAAACATTGTCATTGTCATAAACACTACCATTGTACCAAACATTGTCTTACGTCATGTATCGAAAACACCTACAACATGCTCATAAACCTTCATAATGAACACAAGAGATTCGAACCATCAAATATGAGTCAAAACATCATCAAAACCCTCTAGTTACATTCATCTCTAAGTTGCAATCGTCTGCTTCTTTGAGATCTCAATTTGAATAAAATAATGCTCCCAAAAATGAAAAAATAACCATATATAACTATATAAATTATTAAATGTTCTACAAATTGAGCTTTTCCAAGAAGCCTCCAAATGACTCGGATTCTAGCGTTAGGCACCAACAAGTGTAAATTATGTGACAAATTGAAACTTATTATATATAAAAAAATCTTGAATTGTTGTCTGCCGAAACTTGAACCACTGACCTCGGCCTGCCATCCACAATACACTACCAATATCTCTATGCAATATTTCTCGATATACCATAGTCTGCAATTAGTTTTAGTTTGAAATACGAATGATGGCTTGGCTCCATTCCATGTCTTAAGTCACGAGGCTACGTGGCTACATGCTATCACCCCACGTGGCGATCCTTTGTTGTTTAACAATCCAAACCCTATGTTTATTTGGTCATCACTCTAGGTTATGTATATGCGCCTTGCCATATTTATTGGTATTTAAGCATGTCTTCTCCAAATGTAGCCACTACCACGATATATATATCCTTGATGAGGTTATATATGAAAATAGGAGTTGGACTCCTGCTGGGCAATACTTGTCACAAACTCATCCACCAGAGCATAACAATAAATAAAAACAATTCAGTAAACCAAGATTATGGCTAAACCTCCATTGTAATCAGAACCAAACCATTACAGTTATGACAAACAATTTGGATCAGACTAGAGTCACAAACTTTTACCTAACTCCCAACTCGTGCTCGCATATGAACCAAACTAGAACCATAAAACATAAATAATTGTGTAACCCCCTTTGACTTCGCACCAAGATAACCACATTGTAACCAGAACATACCATGGCAATATTGAAACCAGAACATAAACAATACTTCCTCTTTTTAGATTATGAAAATGTTGATGGTGTTGGATGTCGCTATTGGGTGCAGTATTTAGGGGTATTTCAGGCACCATTTTTCCTACTTTTGGATATTTCTCTCCACCAAATCCATCAATCCCTTGACACAATGACACTCTCCCTGGTCGAAAAGCAATCTTTTTCTATGACATATTATTATGCCATTTTTGTTGAGTATCGAAAGAAACAATGTATTTTTGAAATGACTAACCAAGGCAATTGTAGAAGATGTCTTCTGGATGTTTTTCTTTCAGGTGATGTTGTAATTATCAAGGATTTTGGTCAGGTGACTATTGTTGTTACATGATGTTACACCTCAAAGATTGCTACTACACCGTGATGCTGCTGCAAACTGTCAAAGACCGAGGCAGTTATTCTAGAGATATTTGTGAAGATCGTGAGCTATAACTTTATACACAACGTTGAAAAGATTTGAGCATTATAGCTATGAAAAGTGGTGTAACTATAATGGATCCTTAATTGGAAATTGGTTGTAACAATTTCTATTTTATTTTGTTTCTATTAAAATGATCAACATGAGAATTGTGAGATTCTCATGATTGATTCGTTCCCTGATTTCAGGGCTCTGCAAGACTTTATAAGGAGACCCAACTCTTTGAGAAGGGGACATAAAATTTTGAAACAACACCAATATTTTTATTTTGAAACTTTTAGCCATTTTAATACAACAAGTATTTGGTGATGATTTTACTATTATTGTGTTGAATTCTTAAGTAGTCTCATTCCATTCCTGCACCCTGCTAGGGAGGAAGGGCCCTCCTCTTTAGCAGGGATTGCAATATTAGTAGTGTATATATTTTCTTAGATGTGTATGTGAATTTTATATTGTCATTGCATATATTATGGAACAGACACATTTTTGTGTTCGAATTTATGGTATGTTGTTTTATATTATTGTTGTGAGTCAATCAATAAATATATGGCACGCCTATTTCTTTTCTAGAACTTATGAAGTGTGAATTTCTTCCTTGTTGAATGAATTTCAATTATGCAGTGTGTTTTTTTATTTCTGCAAGTGTGAATTTCATTTTTGCAAGAGTGTTTTCAAAATTCTGCATATGTGTTCAACGACATCTTTTTGTTACTTGGCTGAACATGTATCGGCACAGACAATGTTGACTCCTTTGAAATAAAAGACCTACCCTGGTTGACAATTAATGTTTGTGATTCAGTTGTTTTTTAGCATGATAAAATAGACCAAACATTTTGGCACCATTTCCGGGGAAGGCAGTTGATGATACAATCAGCTAATGTGTTTCTTGTTAGTATAGTGTTTCTAAGTGCACAGGTGTTGGGCGATAAGACGAGAGGTAAGAACCTGCACATCGCTCTAACATACCTGAGCGGGCTCACCACTGTGATCATTAGAACACTTAGGGTGTGTAAAATTTTTGAAATTTCCTTTTAGAAGTGTCCTCAGTTTTACAGACACTGGGCGGTAAGACGAGAGGTAAGAACCTGTGCATCGCTCTAACATACCTGAGCGGGCTCACCACTGTAGTAATTGAGACACTTAGAGTGTGAAATAATTACACATAGGGTCCATGTGTAGGGTGTATGAATAAAGAAGACATGAAACATAGCAACTCTAATAAATCTACAGGAAAAACGGGTCATAAAAGGAACAAGAAAAATACAGATTTAGGGAGGAAAACATTTATTTAGGAATTAATCTCAAAAGCAGAGAGAGAGCAGTCAACTTCGCAGAAGGACATAAGAAAAACAAGTCCGCAGAAAGTTGTTACTCCCATATCAAGATCAGAAGTATCTGGTTCCTCTATCTTAGGACCCCATCGTCCTCAAACTAGCCTACATACTCCCAAAACTGTAGATTCAATTCAAGAACAACACGGAGAGACTAGTGGCCAGGATTTTGGATTAGAAGGCCAAGGGGAAACCAGTGGGAAGCACCAAGAGCCAGAATCAGAAGAACATTCTTTTACTTATCAATACCTAGATTCAAGCAGTGCAGTAAAACAACCAGCCCCAGAGCAACCTGAAAAATCATCACAAGAATATTCATCCACAAAACATTCACCCGAACAATCTTTGGGAAGAGACTCACCAAAACAAGAATCAGGAGAATCCACAATGGGAGACAATAATAACAATAACAATGACAGGACAAATGCCACTATTACCACTTTTGAATTTCCAATAAGTGATATAAGGGGTGAAGCTCCCATGAAAAACATCCCTCTATCAACCCTTCCATCTTTTCAAGGATTGATTGTAGAAGATCCTGATACTTTTTTGTTTGAATTTGATGTTCTGTGCAGGAGCTATGATTATACTTCAGATGCTCAAAAGCTGAAGTTGTTCCCTGCTACTCTGAAAGGAGAAACATTAAGATGGTTCATGGGACTGGGTTCTACTACTATTTAGACATGGGGAGACATGAAAACCACATTTCTGTCAAAATATCAGGACTATTGTCGGACTAGGGACTTGAGGGAAGAAATATTTAGAATGACACATAAGGAAGAAGAAAACCTAGAAGATTATGAGGAGAGATTCCATTATAATCTACAGAGATCCAAACATAGTGATTTGGATCCATAAATCTTGAAATTTATATTCATACGGGGAATGAGATATGCCTGCCTCGATATGTTGAACCTATTCTCAAGAATCATTTGAAGAGATAATAAAACTCTTCTTAAGATGTTCGAGAGGATCATCACGAGGGAGAAGTATGGCATGGGATGCCTTCATTAGAATACAAAAATCTGCAAATGGAGGTGTGACTAGAGCTAAGATCAGAAACCTATTCAAAAATCTTAAGATTGATCTCCTCAATACCTTATCTGCCCAACTGATAACAACACAAGTGAAAAAGGCACAGGATGAAGCCGATAAATATTTGGTTGTGTTCTGCCCGAAATGTAAAGAGAAACATTCCTTGAAGGAATGTAGAGTCAACAACATCAACTTGTGCAATATTTGTGATCTGGAGCATTCTACAGGCTACTGTCCAGAGCTTCCCAGACTAAAAGCAGTGCTCAAGGAATCAAGTGAGGAAGTTCAGTCCTCCTACTTTATTGGGTTTAGGGAGACTTGGCAGCCGTGACCATCAGGTATGTATCAATATTTTTCTTTTAATCCATGGAATAATGTATATAATTCTCAACAATTTCCATGGTAGTATTCCTCTTCTCCCCCAACTCAATTTCCTTCACCATGGAACCAATGGTATCCCTCTCCACCTTTCCAATACCCTCCATCTCAACCATATTCTTGGCCTTAGAATTGGAGAGGAAATTCCTTAGGTCCAACCCCTCCTGCACTACTGATGCAACAACAATTGCAACTGCCACCTCTCTCGACACTTGTTGCTACTCCTCCCATATGACCCCAATTACCTGTACAGTCTAACCCTAACCCAAATAATAAGGCAACCCAGAACATAGAGGCCCCCACTTCTTTCCAGACTTACTATATTACTCTTATTGAATGTAATGAAATTCATCTTCGATCAGGGAAAGTAGTAAATCCAAAAACCTCCCCTGTTATTACTGAAGAGGAATGTGAATCACCTAGAGAAGATACTATGGACCTTGAAGAGGTTGTTACACCTGTAACAACCAATTCAAATAAAGATAATACACCTATAACAGCCAATCTAGTTGTTGTGGTAACTAAGGATCCCCCGTATCCACAAAGACTAGCTGAAATTGGGATGATTCTGCAACCTGAATCTGATTTTCTCAAGGAGTTAAAAAACTTGCACATACAGATTCCTTTACTGCAAGCCATTAAATATGTCCCTATCTATGTGAAGACAATAAGAGACCTGTGTGTTAAGAAACCTGGAAGGAAGCCCAAAGACCCTGTTACCATCCATGTGATGGGGAAATTGTCAGAACTGATGATTGGTCAACCTCTTTTGACTAAATATAATGATCCAGGGAATCCTACAGTCATTGTTTACATTGATGACAAGCCCATTCCCAATACACTAATTGATTTAGGGGCAGCAATCAATGTAATGACCAAGGAGATCTTCACTACTTTAGGATTACACGGACTAAGACAAACACCTACAGTGCTAGAATTGGCAGACAGGTCACGTGTTAAACCTGAAGGAATGTTAGAAGACATAGTGATCACGGTGGATTCTTGGAGATATCCAGCAAAATTTCTTATTTTACAAACCAAATCAAACCTGGGGGGGCATCCCTTGATTCTAGGAAGGCCTTGGTTGGCTACTGCAGATGCATTTATAGGATGCAGGTCTGGGTATATGACAATTTCAGATGGACAGGCCATGAAGAACCTCAACCTTTACCCCCCAACAAAACCAAGTGAGGGTTTGGAAAACCCCTTATGGGATGAATTTGAACATGAATCAGATTATTCCCAGCCACTCCTCACTCTCGGCAAAGCCCAATATTTTAAGAACGAAATAGAGGATGATATTATTAATGGATTTATCAGTAATTCTCTTGTTGTTACTTCTATTGAAGATTTAGGGGTAGAAGATACCATGGAAGATTTGAATTTAGAGCATATGAAAACCACCCCTAATCTCAAAAGCAACCCTGTTGAAATAGAGCCAGGAAAAAACTTAAATATTAATCCTAACCTGACTCACGAACAGAACAAGATGCTATTACAGCGGTTATAGAAACACAAAAAAGCATTTGCATTGGATTACACAGACATGAAGGGAATTCACCCTAATCTATGCACTCACCACATCTATGTGAAAGAAGATTGCACTCCAGTTGGGCAGCCACAATGACGTATGAACCTAGTACTCAAGGAAGTAGTGAAAGAAGAACTACAAAAACTTCTAAATGCACTCAAAAGGACCATTTCCCATCTTTGACAACCAATGGGTATCTCCACTTATTATTGTTCTAAAAAGAACGACAAGTGGAGGATCTGTGTGGATTATAGAGAACTTAATAAAGCCACTCAAAAGGACCATTTCCCTTTACCATTCATAGACCAAGTCCTTGATACCCTATCTGGGAAGAATTTCTTTTCATTCCTGGACGGGTTTAGTGGCTATAATCAGATTCAGATTGCTCTAGAGAATTAGGATAAAACCACCTTTACTTGCCCATGGGGAACTTTTGTGTACAAATTTCTCCCTTTTGGACTCTGCAATGCACCAACAACCTTCCAGAGGGTTGTATTGGGAATATTTGCAGATTTTCTAAATGACTGTTTGGAAGTGTTCATGGATGACTTTACACCTTATGGTGATGATTTCGAACCAGCATTAGCCAGTCTTGAAAAAGTATTAGAACGATGTGAGCAAACTAACCTTTCCTTAAGCATTGAGAAATGTCACATGATGATGAATGAAGGAATTGTGCTCGGGCATTATATCTCTGCCGAGGGGATAAAGGTAGACCCTGCTAAGATAGAAATAATTGTGAAAATTCCAGCTCCCAAAACACAAAAAGAGGTATGTAGCTTTTTGGGACATGCAGGGTATTACAAAAGATTTATAGAGAATTTTTCAAAGATTGCATCCTATTATTTTCACTGCTTACTAAATATGTGGAATTTTTCTGGACAGGGAAATGTGAACAAGCCTTTACAAAACTCAAGTGGTGTGTATCAACAGCTCCTGTTTTGCGAGGACCAAATTGGGGGTTGCCATTTCATATAGCAACTGATGCATATGATATTGCTGTTGGAGCTGTGCTAGGTCAACTTGAGGACAAAAAGACATATGCCATTTACTACATCAGCAAGAACCTGACTCCAACATAATTAAATTACATTGTTACAGAAAAAGAGTTTCTTGTAGTAGTACATGCCATAAATAAATTTAGGCACTACATCACAAGTTATCAAATATTTGTGCACACTAACCACTTTGCCATTCGTTTTTTAATGAATAAACCTGTCACTAATGGTAGGGTTACACATTGGTTTTTGTTGTTACAGGAGTTTGATGTAACAATTTTAGATAAACATGGGAAGGATAATGTAGTGGCTTATTTTCTTTCTAGGTTGACTGTTGATGATGATTACATGCCCATTGAGGATTCTTTTCCAGATGAGTATCTTTTTTCTATTTCAACTTACTCACCGTGGTATGCAGACATAGCTAATTATCTTGCTGCAGGGATATTTCCACAATATATGTCCTCAAGAGAAAGGAAGAGGATTGTTCAACAGACATAGCTAATTATCTTGCTGCAGGGATATTTCCACAATATATGTCCTCAAGAGAAAGGAAGAGGATTGTTCAGCAGAGTGCAAGGTATTCTTGGGTAGAGGGATACCTTTACTACATAGGGCTAGATCAACAGATCAGGCAGTGTGTGAGAGAAGATGAGATATTTGATATCCTCAAGGCCTGCCATGAGGAACCATGTGGAGGACACTTTGCTGACAAAAGGACAGGGTATAAAGTGCTTTCAACTGGATATTATTGGCCTACTATATTTCAAGATGCGAAGAAATTTGTAAAAGGATGTGACAGTTGTCAGAGGATGGGTCAACCACTCTGGTCTGATGAAATGCCATTACAACCTCAAGTAGTTTTGGAACCATTTGAGAAGTGGGCCCTAGATTTTGTAGGACTGATTAATCCTTCATCTTAGCAGAAGTCCTACATTCTAGTATGTACAGACTATGTCACAAAATGGGTTGAAGCAAAGGCATTAACCAGGGCAACTGAGCAGGTTGTTTCAGAATTTTTGTTTGAATACATTTTTGTTCGCTTTGGGGCGCCTCAGGAAATAGTGACAGACAATGGAGCATAGTTCACATCGCACTTGATCCAGAAATTAGTTGAGAAATATAAGATCTGTCACAGGATTACTTCGCCATATCATCCACAGGCAAATGGTCAAGTGGAAAGCACAAATAAAGTTATTGAAGGAATTATCACCAAAATTGTAGCCAACCACCGAAGAAACTGGGCTGACAAACTTCCAGAAGCACTATGGGCATATAGGACTACATGGAGAAATACTACTGGATTTTCACCATATGAATTGGTATATGGTAAAAACCCATTATTTCCCATTGAGTTTGAAGTAAAAACACTCATAACAACATTGCAAGTGAACCTGGATTTAGCTATAGCTCATAAACATCGGTTAAATTAGCTAAATGAACTTGATGAGAAGAGGTTGGCTACCATTAAGCAAATAGATATCATCCAGCAACAGAGGCCTAAGTGACACGACAAATTCATAAAAAAGAAGGTGTTTTAGAAAGGCGACTGGGCTTTATTGTACGATTCATGATTCAAAGATTTCAAAGGGAAGCTCTGCACCAGGTGGCTAGGTCTGTACGAGGTAGATACAACCTTTGACAATGGGACTGTAAAATTAGTTACCATAGACAATGCCAAGGTGCCATTGTTTTCCAATGGGCATCGTCTTCGGTTGTATCATAAACCTACCTCGAAGGATTCATTTGTTAACATTGCCATATGATCTGATCTCCAAGTTTTGGAAACAGGGGAAAATTCCCCTATGCTATCAAATTTTTAAAATTAAATAACTGTAGCAACTGAAAACCAACTTCTGTTGGCAGTTGATACAATGCATGCAAAATAAAAATAAAATAAAATTATATATATATATATATATATATATATAATCTGCCTGTGAAAACCTCTTGTTATATATATATAATCTTCATGTGAAAACCTCCTGTGAGGCGTAGGTAGATGATTGTAGCAGTTGAAAACCACTTTGTGGTAGTTGGTACATATTTTTCTTTTTAAATAAGTCTTGTAACACCATGTTGTTACAGCACCAGTTCTATTCATTTTATTGTATTACTTTTAGCAATCCCTTCGAGAGCATAGTACTCTCCAAGGCATATTTTATTGTAATAAAAAGTTATGTTGTGGATATTTAGGTATTACAAGAAGATCTATTTGTTGTTATATATGTAACAACCAATCGTGTTGGAGACAATTGCAATAGGAACCGGTTACAACTTGTTGCTTAAACATCCTCGTCATTAGTGGTGGCCGTCAGTCTGATTACATCACCCACTGGTAAGTTGTTAAAAAAAGAATATTGCTTTTTAATTATATCTTGATGGCCAGGGACGACCTTTGCATTTATGTCCGCAGGGGGCGGGTGGGGGGGGAAGAATCATTTGATGATCTATAATTTAATCTGAATAATTTCGTGATCCGTAATTTAATTTGATTTGAAGTGACAAACCTTGCAATGATTATTACCTTTTTTATGAGAAATCACTTCATTAAGTGTAAATTATGCCTGAGCTATATCTCCATACCTTTGGGGTTAAATAACGAATTAATAACTCACATTGCATGATCTCCTGATTTGAAACCCTTGTTTATGACACATCTGTCTATTGCCATGATATCAATCCACCCCAACAAGGCTCCGCACTCGCATTGCATGGATTTTTCAAGGGCTGTAACAGTAAGCAGATAAGGGGTGCAAAAAGGATCAACTGTAATAGTGTAGGATGGGTGGAGCAGCAGTTAGGCATGAGCCGAACTCCACAAATGCTTTAGAAAATTGCCCTGAGGCTTGTCAAATTTTTAGAGAAGCTAGGTGGATTGAATTTTTCGAGCGACTAAAAGGGTCAGAGGAAAGTGTTGCGCTAGAATTTGCTTGAAATCTGGAAAGAGATCGAACAGAGGTTAGAGGTTTGACGCTGGAAGTTACAGAAGAAGTAGTCACTTGAGTGACAACACTTCAAACTGAAGGCTAGAGGTGGTTCAACCGGAAAGTCAATGACCCATCCCTCAAGACTAAATTTTTGTAGGGAGAGGAGCAATTGGTTAAGAAGGGAAGGGGAACTGATCGTCTTTCCCTTCCACAACCATGGGATGATGTCGCTTTGTTTATCATAAAGTACATTACATGTGAAGGGCGTGCAATGATAGTTTTCAATTATCATTTCTCACTGCTGAATCATCTTTGGCACAGGAAATTGATCAACCTTCCTTATTTCTTGCTGGAGAATTTGAAGCATATGGCAGCTTTGGTGAAGGTTGCCTCACACCCGTAAAGCTGTATCACTAATCATGGAATGATCACGTTGATCATATTGGAGGCCCTGGAGCAGCAAGGGTGAAGCTGGGAGGATTTCATGAACAAAAGGCCAAGAACTTCACGAAGAAAACAAGATGGAACCTCCACAAAATCTCCAAGAAAAACTGATGCAGCTGAGAAGTGGGAGCATTCCTCCAGAGTTAGAAGTGGGAAGGAATCATTGGAAACACCTATCGGTGGCAGAACACCAAAGAAAAGGGTTAAGGTTAGAATTCAACTGGAACCCTCGTCATCATTTGCAAAGAATCCCAGCAAGCCTGAAGGCACAGAGGAACAAAAGAAAGGAGAACAAGCCAAGCCACAGGATACTCCCTCACTAGGTAAGAATGAAACCCAAGCCTTTCTGCTTAAAATTAAAGAGTTAGAAGCAGAAAACAAACAATTGAAGCAACAATTAGAGGATAGGTAAAGTGAAACAAGGGTTCCAAGTCTTGACACATTGGCGAAGGCTGCAGTTAAATTAGAAGTGGAAACTACATAGGGGCCTGTCTGTACAACATGTTCTAAAGAGCTAGCAACATTAGGGCATAAAATTTGTGATGCAGACACCATCTTGAAAGAAACTCAAACTTAGCCATCGGGGGCTGCTACACAAGAACCCGTTGAAAACTCTTCTGTTACACGAGAACCAACAACCGAAATGGAGAACCCTATGGAATTCGACCTCGAAACTGAAACACAAGAACTTGCCGATGACACTGTTGTTACACAAGAACCAACAATCGAGGCAGAAGTCTTTCAGGAAGAAAAAGGGAGTGTCAACCCACAAGAACTTTTCGAAGACATTGTTGTTACAAAAGAACCAGCAGTCGAGGTAGAGCAGCTCCAATTTCCAGATGATGTTACATCCCCCATTGCACTAGTACCAGAGGTAGATTGGCACTCAAATTTCTTTTTATTGGTTTCTGAATTACATAATTGGAAATAGTTGGCACTCTCCTTGAAGAAGGGAGTAATTTCTTTAGAAGAACATTGGAAGGTTATCCACACTCTTAAGGATCAATGGGCTGAGGAATTGCTGACAGATGAACTCATACGATGGGAGACAAAGGAAGTTGAGAAGAAAAGGGAAGAACAAAGTCAGCGACTGCAACAAGAAATTAAGGACCTGACTGAAGATAAAAGAGAGATGTACGATTTAGCCCTGAATCTCTTGGGCTACAGAACACCATCTCCATCGTATCTAATTTTTCTGTGGGAAAAGTTTTATCTTTTCCAATTGAAGGTCATTTGTGAGAATAGACCCTATAAGGGTGTTTCTACTTGAACTCTTTTAGATGTATTCCGTTCCTATGATTTTGATGAACATAGTTTGTTGTGTGAACTCTTTTTCCACAATATATTTGCTGAACATGCTAGTTTACAAATGTTTGTTAACTTTTCTCTTACGTTGGGGACTTACAATTGCGGGGCTTCATATCCTTTATGAGAAACCAAATTTATTGGCATCTTGCCAAGATGTCATTCGACATGAACGAAGAAACAACAACGCTAAAAATAAGGTCAGAGCTTGGTATGGATCTGATCCTGAGGCGAGAATTCAGAAGATTCCTTAGTGCTCCTAACATGGTAGAGCAATCAACCCAGTACAGGAGAAGGATCATTGGGTTTTGTCTTAGTATTTTTTCACAGCTAAAGAGCAGAGCGTTACTGGAAAGCTTGAAACGATTTGAGGCCAGCAGTTAAACCTTACAAATGAGGGATTCCTGAGTATGCATGGATTATTAAACCAACGAGGGATTTTTGGATAGGGATTAAGTTCAAATTTCCTTTGATTTGGCTTCCACTTGATAGCTACTAGCCTTGTTATCCGCTAAACATGTATGATGAAGGATCTTGGACCACTCAACTTATGACTACTCAAGGGTACAAGAGAGAGAATGAAGACACCGTTGACGTTTATGATCTCACAAAGTTGCATCCACAATATGCTAGTGTGGAAATAAAGGACGATTTTGAACATTGAGAGGAATCTGCATGAGGGCATGTAGTGGCTTCAGTTGGGGGGGAGATGTTGGGTGCAATATTTAGGGGTATTTCAGGCACCTTTTTCCCTACTTTTGGCTATTTCTCTCTACCAAATCTATTAATCCCTTGACACAATGACACTCTCCCTGGTCGAAAATAAATCTTTTTCTATGACATATTATTATGCCATTTTTGTTGAGTATTGAAAGAAACAATGTCTTTTTGAAATGACTAACCATGGCAATTGTAGAATATGTCTTTTGGATGTTTTTCTTTCAAGTGATGCTGTAATTATCAAGGATTTTGGTCAGACAGTTGTTGTTGTTACAGGCTATTACACCTTAAGATTGTTTCTACATTGTGATGCTACTACAAATTATTAAAGACCGAGGCAGTTATTCTAGAGATATTTGTGAAGACCGTGAGCTACAATTTTATACGCAATGTTGAAAAGATTCAAGAAGCTATAGCTATGAAAAGTGGTGTAACTATAATGGATCCTTAATTGGAAACTGGTTGTAACAATTTTTATTTTATTTTGTTTATGTTAAAACAATTAGCATGAGAATCGTGAGATTCTCATGACTGATTTGTTCCCTGATTTCGGGGCTTTGTAAGACTTTATAAGGAGACCCAACCCTCTGAGAAGGGGACGACAATTTTTGAAACAACATTGATATTTTGATCTTGTAACTTTCAGCCATTTTAATACATCAAGTAATTTGTGATGATTTTACTATTATTGTGTTGAATTCTTAAGTAGTCTCATTCAATTCCTACACCCTGCTAGGGAGGAAGGGCCCTCCTCTTTATCAAGGATCGCAATATTAGTAGTGTATATATTTTCTTATATGTGTATGTGAATTTTATACTATCGTTGCATATATTGTGGAACAAACACATTTCTGTGTTAGATTTATGGTATATATATATATATATATATATATATATATATATATATTTAATAAGGTCGGGTAGTTGATATATTACCAAAAGCTTTGATGGAGCAAGCTCCTATTATAATCGACTGTAGCATGATAAACATCTAAGCCATGCGATACGAACGCATTGCCTTCTCCTAATCTTATGTTCAAAACTTCATGTATTTTTATGAGTATTCTTGAGTATTGCCTAACAAACTGACCTACTAGGAAAAGAAATTTACATATCATGGATTCTCTGACACTTTTTCATGGCTTATAGACTGATTGCTCCTGAGTTGGCTGGTTCTTCTTGTCATAATTGACTGAGTTCTCTCCTTCATTGCTCATAGTGTTGTTTTTGTAATATGCCATTGCTTCTTCTAGATGTTTGCATTTGGTTTTTAGTGTCATGATTTCTTCTTTCTGCATTGCCATGTTTCTTTTCTGGAAACTATACTCCATTCTCATTTCGTTTATGACATCCTTGAGTGACTCTTGCAGGTGTTGAATCATGAATTTATTCGCTTTGCATGCTGGACATGCATCATTCCTTGCTTCCTTTTCAATGGGGTTGAATTCCATTTGATTTGTTTGATTGTTCTTCCTATTGCTATGCTTCTCCTTGTTTTGCTATGCTTCCTTGATTTTGTATTGCCTGAGATAATTCTTCTTCTGCTGATGTTGACCACTTTTCTTTTGTCTTGCGCTTTCCTACCTGTTGTAGCTCTGTCCCTGTGAATGAAAGAAATGAAAGATGACCAAAATTTGGATATAATAGTTGGGGAGGAGGGCTGAGATGAAGGGAGGGGTAGATGAAGGGCGAGGGTGCTCATAAAGGCTTTGTGCTGCAATGGATCGCTGAATGGAGGGAGTGATGGGATACAGGGAGCGCGAGATAGGTAAGAAGGAAGGTGGGGACCTAAGAGGAAATCTGCTTGCTGAACAGAGGAGGAGAGAACGTTGTGGATTGTTAGAGAAGACAGGGAGGGGATTTGAAATGATAATAACACTAAGCTAACATGGGAAATTGAGATTTCTTCACTGAGGTTACTGCTGCGATTTTTGTTAATGCACCCTCTATTCTTACAGTAATTTAGTGCAGCCCATGACCTGCCTTCGATGGGATAGATTGCAACTTGGTTCTTGTGACTAGGATTGTGATCGTCCTGCCTGCTGTTGCTCATGCGAGTTTCTGAAGGTTCATGATATTTCCTTTGCCTTCTCATGATTTTCTACCTTTCACTGTGTTGATGTGTCCTTTGTTGATTTTTGACTGTTGTTTTTTGATTTATTTCTTTTATCATTGTGATTTTTCCCTTGTTTTTGGTGAGCTTCATACTTGTGGTTTTTTGTTGATTATTATGCAACAGAGTTGTGATATTCCTCCTAGTTTTCACGAACATTCCATTAATTTTTTTTCACTGCTTGGTTTGCGAAATAATCCACCTGTTGATTGTGAATTCTCAAAACATGTCTGAAGATTACATCGCTAGAACCTTCTAAGTTCTTCCTGATTCTTCTAAAAATTCTGTTCATGAACTCATTGCTTGGATTTTTGTTTCGTGCCATTGCCTCTATTATTATGGCTGAGTCTCCTATTATTATAGGATTTTGAATTTCTCTTTTTTTTTATTATTCTTGTTCCAATCAACAAGCTGTATGCTTCTACCTTATTAATTTAGATTTGTCCCAATCCCCATTCATATGTGACATTTTCTTTCCCATCAGGATTGAGGATTATTCCTCCTGCCCCTGCCTTTCCCGGATTATGCTTTGAGGTCCCATCAAAGTATAGATAATATCTATTCTGATTTTTCCTCCAGCTTGCCAGTTCCTCTTCGTTCATTCTTATTTTCCATATATTTCCTGAGTTTATCTTCCTCTGTCCTTTTTGCCCATTATTATTTATTATGGCTTTGCTGAGCCAATCTCGCTCTTCCTGTTGAAGAGTGTTATAATCTGTTGGTGCTGTTCCTTTGACGTTGAGGATTTCAGAAGTTAATCCCCACGTTTTTGAGAGGGTCTTCCCTATTCTTGGAATTTGATTTTTGAAAATACACTTGTTTCGTGTCAACCAAATTTGCCAACATAGAACTACTGGAATGCACTTCCATATTCTTTGAATTGTGACTTTCTTCTTTGTTGTGTATGGGTAGGTCTTCTCAAAAGTTTGAAGAAAATCCGACAAGGGCTTTTCAAAATTTAGACTTATTTCCAATGGACTTATCAGCTGTCGACAACATTCTTTGGCAAAAGTGCATTCTTGGAATAAATGTTGTATATTTTCTTCAGCCTACATGCATAATAGGCCTTGAAAGCCTTTTTTTTTTAAGTTTTCACTGGTCAATATTTTCCCTTTTAAAAGAGTCTAGATGAACATTTTGATCTTAGGCAGACTTTTTGATTTCCATGCTATTTTCCAAGAATCCCAATCTTGTTGATTTGGTTGTTCTTGAAGGATTTTATATCCAGTCCTAACTGTGTAATGTCCACTGCTTGGATCCCAGAGATAATCATCTTCCTCATCATGGTGAATTGGCGCTGCCCCTTTTAGGAGCTGCCTGATTTTGCTCCATTGCCCTTCCAGATTTTCAGGAATTGTTGAAATTTTCCAGTCTTGCCACTCCTTTTGGTTCCATAGAGAGATTGAGTGTAAAGTATTGAAACCTTTTCCTTTCATTACTCTTGTATGTCTTCAATTTCTGGGTGAGTCTGTAGTGGTTCTTTTCTCGTGATTCTGTCCTCCCAAATCAATATTGTTTTTCCATTGCCTGGGATTTTAGAGATGTAGCTACTCATTAAAGGAATTGTTTTTTTACTAGCTTCCATGCTTGGGTACATTGTCTTGTTGGGATATTTCCATTAAGCAGTCTTTTACTGGAGCCATCCATGTATTTTGATATAAGAGATTTTTTTTCCACCAGCTCCCTTTTCCTGTAATTAGTCTCCATACTATTTTCATTCTAGGGCTGCATTCATGAGCCCAGGTATCTGTATTGATAGGCATCCTTGTTCATAAGGTAGTACTACTTGCTCCCACCTGACCAGGCTAAATTTTTTGTTTTCTTGCTTCCCCCCTTGCCACAGAAAGATTCTTAATATTAACTCCATTTGTTTGTGGGCACTTGCTGGGGCCATGATTATTGCATATTGGTAGATAGGTAGTGCTGCAAGGAGTCTTTGATTAATATTACCCTTCTTGCCATGTTCAGCCACATCATACCCCAACTTTGTATTTTGTTTTTCATTTTTTCAATCTGTTTAGTCCATATTTTTTTCTTCATGCTCTCTTTTGAGATTGGAAGTCCCAGGTAAAAGAAATGTGTCCATTTTTCTTGTACAGGGATGTCTAAGATTTGTGAGATCCTTTGCATAGTTCTGGGAGGGGTATTCCATCCATATATTTTGCATTTTGTATTGTTTAATAGCCCATCTGAAACCTGTAAAAAATCATCCAGAACTTTTTTGAACCTCCTTACTATTATTGTTGATGCCCCTCCCAGTAGCAATGTTTCATCAGCAAAAAGTGAGTGATTTATTGTTTTTACTCCTTTTGCTATTCTGATCCCTGTGATATTTCTTTCCTTTCTTTGTTTTTCTAGAGCCCTGCTTAATGTTTCCTCCATTATAATATATAGGAAGGGAGAGAGAGGACATCCTTGCCTAAAGCCTCTTGTGCTTTGAAAAAATTCACTGGGCCTTCCATTTATGAGGGGGGAAATCCATGGGGTAGAAATGCATGCTTGTATGACTTCCATTATTTCTCTTGAGAAACCAAAGTTCTGGAGGACAGCCATTAGATATGGATGGCCGACTCTATCAAATGCATTTGCAATATCTAGTTTGATTATGAGGCCTTTTTCTTGCCTTAGCATACTAGAGTGTATAGCTTCCTGTACAATAATTACATTATCTATGATTTTCCTGTTGGGCACGAATCCTCCTTGATTTTTAGATATGATTATTAGAAGCACTTGAAAGTGGAGGGGTTTGTTTCCTTTGGGACTAGAGCAAGGTAGGAGGATTTTGTGTTGCCTCCTATTTTTTTTTTTTGAAGACATTCTTCACCATTCTTAAGAAATCCTTTCTGATAATGTACCAATGGAATCTGTAGAATGCTATTGTGAAACCATCTGGCCCTGGGGCTTTGTCCAGATGCAGGCTCCATATGGCCGCCACTACTTCCTCTTCTATGGGTTCCTTGCACATTTCTGCATTTTGATCTTTTTTAATTTTAATTTTTTGTGCTTTAAGAAATATTCATATTCAGCCATTTCTTCATTTGCTGAAAGTAAGTTTTTAAAGTGCTGATGGGCTACTTTTTTTAGTTCCTCTGCACCTTTGACCTCTTGGCTTTCAACTTGTATTTTTTCTATTTGGTTTCTTGCTCTTCTAATCTTCATTGTGTTGTGGAAAAATGATGTATTTTTATCCCCTGCCTTGAGCCACAAGCTTCTGGATTTCAATCTTGCCTCTTCTTCTTCTTTCCTGTTTTCCCTATATATTTCCCAAAAAATTTCCTTCTCTCTTAGATAATCTTGCTTGCCTTCTTCTTTGCTTTCTTTTTCAATTTGCATGCTATCCATTTTCTGCTGTAACTCTTTTTTTTTCATTTTTCTCTTGCCCATTCCTTTAGCTTGGTTCTTGCAGTTTTTAATTTTGTTTCCCAAATATACTGTGGTGATCCTGTTACTCTTGGCTCCCATGCTTCCTTGACTAATTCACTGATTTCTGTGTTGCTGTCCCAAATTGAGCTGTATCTAAATGGGAGCGGTCCCTGGTTTTCCATTTTGCCCATGACTATTGCCACCGGTTTATGGTCAGATGCTGTGGTGTGTAAAATTTTTGATTTGATGGAGTTGTACACTGCTGCTATGTTTTCTTGTATCAGAATTCTATCCAGCCTTTCTTTTATGTTGCTTTTGCCCACTCTTTTATTGCTCCAGGTGTATTTCCCGTTGCTTGGCGGGATGTCTATTAAATTGTGCTGTTCCATTATTTCTTCTAGAGCATCCTTAGATGAGTCTGTGTGATATGTTCCTCCAAACTTTTCTTCTATACTTCTTACCAAATTTAAATCTCCTCCTAGTATTATTTTCCCAGCTTGCATTTCTTTTAGTGCTTCTTTTATGGTGGCCTAGCATTGCTCTTTTTCCTTGTAGTGATTTGGGGTGTATATATTTATGACACTGTACTTCTCTTTTGTACTAATTTGCATTAGATCCATTTGAATCTAGTGTTGATATTTTTTGTGTTTTATTAATTCCCAGGTTCCTTTTTTCCATATTGTGCAAATACCTCTTAATGCTCCTGTTGCCTGTATTGCTTCCCCTTCATAATTTAAGTTTTTTTTGTTGATATTTTTAGTTTCTTGGCTATTTGTTTTTGTCTCTTGAATCATAAGGATGTCTATGGTTTCTTTTGCCAGAATATCTCTTGTGGCATTTTCTTTGATAGATGATCCCATTCCTCGGCAATTCCAGGAGACCACTATCATTATTTGCTTATTGGGTGATGCATGGCTCCTTTCCCTCTTTGCTGGTTTTTTGTTGTTGTTTCCTATACTCATTCCTGAGAAGGTTTCCATAGGTTGTTGCGTTCCTAATGCCATTTCCTTTGCTGTTTCTTCATCCCTCAATTATTTGTTTGTCTTTTGTCCTGCTTTTTTTTGATATTCTACATTTGGGAGTGCTTCCTTTGACTACTTTCTTGTTAGGGTTCCGTCTACTTGCGGGGGGGGGGGAGGGGTATGAGTGTTTGAGACCATAGGGGATGAAGGGGGGTTGGGGGTATGTTGTGGGGATTTAGATCTGGATCTTGGTCCAAGGGATTGGGGGGATGAAGGGTCTAGTGGATCAAAAGGATTGAGGCTAGCAAGAGGATTATTGTCTTCTTTTGGTGATAGAGGATGGAGATCGAAGGATATGGAGGGCTGCGAGGAAGAGAGATTTGGTTGTTTGTGGACTGTCTTCTTTCTTTTGACTTGTTCCCATTTGTTTTCTAAATCTTAAATCTTTTCATTTTCATTTTTTTTTTGTACATCTATTAGCAAAATGACCATATTCGTGACATACCTTTCATTTTAAGGGAATTTGTTCATAATCCAGCTGTTGTATGTGCGTCCACTGATCCACTTTGATTTTGATGGCTTCTGGAAGCCCTTTCCCAATATCCACTTCTACACAGATTCTGGCGCATGCATGCATATTTTCCTTTGGCTTGCACCTGTTGATATATTTCCCGACTGCATTTCCTATGGCTTTAACTGAATCATCTCCCCAACAGTGAAGGGGAAGGTGTGGCAGTCTGACCCAAACGGGGATGGCATTGGGTACATCCATTTCTGGATCAAAATCCAGCATCCATCTGTTTAAATACAATCCCCTTGTATCCATAAAATAAGGTCCATTCCTAAATATCAGATCTCGATCCTCCTTGGTTTCAAAGTGAAAGGTGTAGTAACCTCTTCCATAGAACCTGATTGAGATTTTCCCATCTATTGACGCAGTCCAGTTCCTTTCTACCCATTTTTTCACAGTTTTGGGCGATGGACATAACCCAGTAAATTACCGAACTAATCCACGTTCCGCCAGAGAAAGTGCTGCTTTACGGGGAAGGGCAGGAGGGAGTGATATTTCAGGGATGTCTTCCATTATTTTAACAAACTTAGTGACTGGTGGTCTGTTCTTCGTCGGGCCCATTGCAGAAATGAGAGAGGTGAAAGCTTTTTCTCTTCCTTCATTTTCTTGTTGTTGATCTGAAAAAGTCTCTCCGTCCTCTGATGCATCCATGATGCTCAATCCCCAACAACAAGAGGCTGTTGAGGGGCAGCTGCGTGCTGTTGTGTGCTTCTTGCTGCGATTGCTGGCTAGGGTTGCGCAGCGCCTTCAACAAGCAACGCGATAAGGTATTTTTGGTATGTTGTTTTATATTATTGATGTGAGTCAATCAATAAATATATGGTGCGCCTATTTCTTTTCTAGAACTTATGAAGTGTGAATTTCTTCCTTGTTGAATGAATTTCAATTACGCAGTGTGTTTTTCGATTTCTACAAGTGTGAATTTCATTTTTGCAAGAGTGTTTTTAGAATTTTGCATATGTGTTCAATGACATCTTTTGTTGAAAAGTGTGCAACAAGAAATGCTTGTTGAGAATGCAACAAGATGATGGAGCTTAGTGGAAAGGAGTCGCCTTCACTAAGTGGGCCCGCAGGCAAATTATGGCGCAAGTTCTATTTTTGGATCCCAGCAGGGATGATCACAACAGGAGTGACCACAGCAGGGATGATCACAGCAGGAGTGACCACAGCCGGGATGATCACAACAGGAGTGACCACAGCACGAGTGATCATAGCAGGAGTGATCACAGTAGGAGTGATCACAACAGGAGTGATCAAAGTCTATTTTTAGACTGGCTGTCAAAAATAGAAAAGTCAAATATTATTGTATCATAATAATATTTGGACTATAAACTTGACCTTATTCTCTTGGAGCACTTCAGTTTGAGCTACAGATGTGGCACATGCAGCTGTCAGAAGGAAGTACTCTTTCTTTGTGGGTCAGTTGAGTTGTTGCATGCATGAATTCAGTTAGAACTCAATCAGTTGAGTTTGGTGGAGTTGATGGAGTTGTGTTCAGTTTGACTTGGTTAAACTAGTTGTAATTAGTCTAACTGCAAATAGACTAATGATGAGTTGTTAAACTAATTATTAACTCATAATGCAACTATAGAATACATCAGTTAACTCAGTTGCATGTCAGTGCATGTTCAGTTAAGGAGGGACAGGTGTTAGAGGATCAGATTGCTATCAGTTGTGACTATAGTTGTGCATGAGGATTTGCACAATCAAAGGGATTGAGTATGCCAATGAATTGGCCAATACCAAGTATTATAGCCTCTGCTCACGTCTTTCCCAGTGTGAGTGATTCTTTGGAGGTTAAATACGAATTTGGTAAACCATTCTCATTCATTCTGGAGCAGGTATTGTGCAGTGGAGGCAGGGAAGCAGCGGGGAAGATTTGGAGATCAAATCTGAGCTGTATTGTGTGTAGCATGAGGAGATAGTACTGAGTACTTGTGAGGAGTATTGTACTATGTATTGTTACATGATTCAATCACTATAATATACAGATATTTGGGGTTTTTTTGCGAGATGCTTTCCCCGGGAAAATATTGTGTTGATATGTGTGATTGATGCTTCTATGTACGCCTGTGAATGTTTCTGCTTCTTTAAATTGATGATCAACGTAGAGGAGGTTATGTATTATGCATGTTCCGCTTATAAGTGTATAATCAGGATAATCTCTGTGAATATGTGTCATATTATTCAAAATTTCTACATGGTATCGGAGCTGTTGATCATCTGATCTACTATTCAGGAAGTGTTTACATTCTATTTCTTCAGGCAGAGTCTGTAATCGGGCCAGGTAGCCTCTAGATTCATCCTTATTTTGGAAGGTGAGATATCTGGTGAAAGCCCATACAGTCGATCTCTGTACAAGAAATATTGTGTTCTCACGAATCTTAGATCCGAGGCAGTTGAGTTGGTTGCTGGTGGAATTCGAATTTGCAGCAGTGTTTTCTTGGTGTCAAAACTCAGATGTCTTTCACAGGATTGCGATTGGAGTATGCCCTTGAGGGAAGCTCAAACTATATTGCATGGAAGGATAGGATGGAGGCAGTATTGGATGATAACGGGCTGAAGGAGTTCATAGAGACGGATGTCCCAAAGCCTACTGATGCTACTCAAGTTGATGCTTGGCAAAAGAAGACCGCAAAATGTCGAAGGATTCTGTTGGAGGGCATGAAGGATCACATTGTGTCCAACCTGCATGGAAAGACTTCTCCATATCTGATGTGGAAGGATTTAACAGATCTATTCCAAAGCAAGAGCGATCAGAGGAAGTTGGTGCTCAAAGATAAACTCAGAAACATCAAATGCGAGAATGGTGACAGTATGCCCAAGTATCTCACGAAGTTCACTCAATGCCGGGATGAGCTGGGAAGTGTGGGGGTAATTGTTGAGGATGAGGATATGGTGAGTCTAGCACTCCTTGGCCTTCCTAAGAGTTGGCATAGCTACCAGGTCTCGGTGAATGGAAGGGAGAAATTTCCAGGATGGGAGAGACTTTGGTCGGATCTTGTGCAAGAGGAGATTAGACGGCGCACCAGAGACAGTTCTTCATCTATGCATGATGAGGAGAACTGTGCCTTAGTGAGTAAGGCAAAGAAGGGGAAGGGGAAGGTTTCTCTTTCCGAATCTAGTTCTCCCAATGATGGGAAGAAGGTTGACAAGTCGAAGGTGAGATGCTTTCGTTGTCAAGAGTTGGGCCATTATGCTACTAATTGCCCAAAGAAGAAATCCAAGAAGGGATCCGGGGAAGGATCTGAAGACGAGGCACTTGCTTCACAGTTCGAGTTGGATTTCACACTCTTCGCATGCATGGTTTCATCCATGGTGGGAAGTGGTTGGTTTCTTGACAGTGGAGCTTCTTTCCACATGACCGGTGACAAGAGTTTGTTCAGTACTTTGGAGGAGAAAGATCTCCAAATACTCACATCGATGGGTAATGATGAGAAGTATAGTGTCTCAGGTGTAGGCACGGTTATTTTTCAGAGGGAGCATGGAGCTCGCCTTACCTTGACCGATGTCAAGTATGTACCAGGACTGAAGAGAAACTTGGTGTCAATCGCGATGCTGGAAGACAGAGGCTATGGTGTAGTCTTCAGTAAGGGAAAGGTTTTCCTTACACACATGATCACTAGACAGGTGAAGCAGATTGGTTCACGAGTCAAGAACCTGTATGCTCTTGAGGTTCAAGATGCATGCAAAGCCTTGAGCAGCGAGGCAACTGATGGAGACTTTGTGGTTGAGAGGGAGCGTATATTACCTCTCAACATGCAGAGCCAAAAGAAGTCTAAGATGATTGTGGAGGAGCCACGATTGGTGCAGCAAATTCAGGAGGTTGTGGAGCAGCCACAACAAGGGAAGCTGAGTGGAAATCGAGTAGAGACATCTACTCATGCAGAGACCTCTAGTAGGGGGAAACTCCGATCCAGGTGGGTTGAGGGATCGCATGCAGCCATACCTCCAGGTAGGAGGTGGGGTGATGTGGATTGATCGTCCCAAGGAGGAGGGGCAGGATCCTTGAGGTACCCAACCTCTTGGATGAGACCTTGCTACGGGAGCCCTGATGTGGAGTAGCAGGACCTGATTGATTGGGTAGAGATAGATGCGGATGGAGCGGCAGAGAGAGTGACAGTGCAGGGAATCCCAGGACAACGCATAGCTAGCAGGTTGCAACAATGCGAGAGGCACAAGTGTTTTGCACAGTGCTAGGTGGCACAGAGAGGTGTGCAATGGTGCGAGATGCATGGAGATGTTGCAGTAGCACAGATGTCAGAGAGGGAACACTTGTTAGCAGCAAGTAGAGCTTCAGCATCAGAGGGTGTTTCTAGCCCAACAGGGAGGTCAGTTTGGAGGTGCAGTGCGGATGCAATGCTGGGAGATAGAACTAGCAGCAGCACAGATGCAGTCAAAGATCAAAGTGACAGAGGCTAGAGCAGTCAGATACTGAAGAGCACAGAGATGCAAAGTCTTCAGTTGACAGAGGCAATAGCATTCAGAGACTTTGATGACAGAGCAAGTGGACCAACCAGATGTGTTGCATGGAGAACATTCCAGAGTTACAGGATCAGGTTTGAGAGGAAGCCTTTCTTGTTGAGAGGGAGTGTTGAAAAGTGTGCAACAAGAAATGATTGTTGAGAATGCAACAAGATGATGGAGCTTAGTGGAAAGGAGTCGCCTTCACAAAGTGGGCCCACAGGCAAATTATGGCTCAAGTTCTATTTTTGGATCCCAGCAGGGATGATCACAGCAGGAGTGACCACAACAGGGATGATCACAACAGGAGTGACCACAGCAGGAGTGACCACAGCAGGGATGATCACAGCAGGAGTGACCATAGCAGGAGTGATCACAGCAGGAGTGACCACAGCAAGAGTGATCACAACAGGAGTGATCAAAGTCTATTTTTAGACTGGCTGTCAAAAATAGAAAAGTCAAATATTATTGTCTCATAATAATATTTGGACTATAAACTTGATCTTATTCTCTTGGAGCACTTTAGTTTGAGCTACAGATGTGGCACATGCAGCTGTCAGAAGGAAGTACGCTTTCTTTGTGGGTCAGTTGAGTTGTTGCATGCATGAATTCAGTTAGAACTCAATCAGTTGAGTTTGGTGGAGTTGATTGTAGAGTTGATGGAGTTGTGTTCAGTTTGACTTGGTTAAACTAGTTGTAATTAGTCTAACTGCAAATAGACTAATGATGAGTTGTTAAACTAATTATTAACTCATAATGCAACTATAGAATACATCAGTTAACTCAGTTGCATGTTAGTGCATGTTCAGTTAAGGAGGGACATGTGTTAGAGGATCAGATTGCTATCAGTTGTGACTATAGTTGTGCATGAGGATTTGCACAATCAAAGGGATTGAGTATGCCAATGAATTGGCCAATACCAAGTATTATAGCCTCTGCTCACGTCTTTCCCAGTGTGAGTGATTCTTTGGAGGTTAAATACGAGTTTGGTAAACCATTCTCATTCATTCTGGAGCAGGTATTGTGCAGTGGAGGCAGGCAAGCAACGACGGAGATTTGGAGATCAAATCTGAGTTGTATTGTGTGTAGCATGAGGAGATAGTACTGAGTACTTGTGAGGAGTATTGTACTATGTATTGTTACATGATTCAATCACTATAATATACAGATAGTTGGGGTTTTTTTGCGAGATGCTTTCCCCGGGAAAATACTGTGTTGATATGTGTGATTGATGCTTCTATGTACGCCTGTGAATGTTTCTGCTTCTTTAAATTGATGATCAATGTAGAGGAGGTTATGTATTATGCATGTTCTGCTTATAAGTGTAAAATCAGGATAATCTCTGTGAATATGTGTCATATTATTCAAAATTTCTACATCTTTTTGTTGCCCGGCTAAACATGTATCGACATAGATAGTGCTAACTCCTTTGAAATAAAAGACCTACCTTGGTTGACAATTAATTTTTGTGATTTAGTTGTTTTTTAGCATGATAAAATAGACCAAACAATCGCTAACATGCAGGGGATCTCCCCGATATGAGGTCCCAATTAGACCTCACACCATTTGGTATAGGAGTCCCATGTAGCTATATGGTCTGACCACCATTGAAAAGGTTTTAGAGACATGCCTTGGTTATGACACATACACAAGAGATCACAAAAACCTCTTCGGGGAAAAAATTATGTAAGTTTTGTTTGACACAAATGTAAGATGCACTCGGAATTTCCATGACTGGTAAACAATGAGCCTATGGTTAGGGAAGTAATATTATTATCCTAAGGGATACCTGGGAGTGAAGAGAAAGGGTTATTGATTACCTACAAATCAATTCATAAGATAAACAACAATCATGATGGTGTAACAACACTCATTCAACAATATCCATATCTAAGCAACCCATCTAGTGTAAAAAAAATTATTGGCATACTTTTCAGGCTTCTACATCTTATTATATGTTTGCATGTCTTCTCCATAATAGGGCGCAAGTTGACCATCGCTTTGACTTCAAAGCACCAGATCTAAATCATCAATGTGTGTAAGAATCCATTCAATCACTTATGCATAAGGAATGATTGGGAACTTGCATGCAATCTTGTGCATTATGGACCACTTGATATTAATGTATACTTCCAAATATTTCAAGTTTTCAGAGAACTGTTTCTGCATGAATGTGTCTTTGATGTCTTTCCACGTGACCTCAGTAGATTTGTCTATGAAGCACTATGTATATGCAAATATGGGAATGGTAGGCTTTGTGACTTCTACCACTCCTTTAGTGCGTGCTTCTAAATCTTCTTTAGGGGCCACTCGACGTGTAGCGGGAGGCATCGTTCCAATAGGTGATGAAAGAGTAACAATACTAGCAGCTTGAATACTTGTATGTGGAAGCACACTTATGGCGACAAAGATTAGCTTTATGAAATTATCTATGTATTATAAGAAATAACTTAGAAAATCATATTAAAAGAACCATCAAATGTAACTAAGTACATAAGCCTATAAATAATGGGACATAGTTACTTGTACAGGAAAGAAATCTACATAAAAACAAGGAGGGTGCACTATCAAAGCTCGAATGAAGTTCAAGGGTGACTCAAGGATTTGAGGTGCACTCATACACTAGAGCAAGAGGGAGATGTCATCAAAGGCACAGGGTGCACTAACGAAGCATGAAGGAAAATCATTCGGGCCTTCAAAGTGCGCTCATGCACTCAAAGAGACTAAGAGGGCGAAAGGGTGCACTCCAAAGAGACAAAAGGGTCAGGATTTAGGCCTTCAAAGTGTGCTGATGCGCTCATGAGGACAATGAGGGTGAAAGGGCACATACTGAAGAGAGGAAGGGGAAAAATTTAAGCTTTTAGGGTGCGCTCATGCGCTCAAGGAGGTCATAGTTCTTCGTGATGAAGGAGTGCACTCTTGGGGAAAACTTGTCTTTCTGGGTGAAATTTTTTGAGATAGTGAGTCTACAGATTCTAGGACTGCACTCTATCTTGGAATGGCTCAAGGAAAAGTTTAGCAACAAGATAAAATGATAAGAATGTTGAGAGGAAAGATCTACAAGTTTTTATAATGTTTGTCGCAATCATGACTACAATATGAAGAGTTACAAAATATGAATAGTTACCACTTGTAATAGCAATTTGACACTTGTAGAAGCAAGAATGAAGTGAAATGCCAATTAAAAAGATGAAAAGAAGTGAAACAAAAACAAGGTAAGCAATATCGACAACAAAAACATTAAAGGAAACCAATAGAATTGACATGCAAAACTTACTTGGAATGAAGATCAACGAAGAGCTTCTTGATCCAGAGAGGTGCGCCCAACCTAGATGAGAATGATTATGAGAAAGAATGATTAACTAGGTTGATTATAAAGAGATTAATTGCAAATCCATTCCATGCATGCTCGCCACTTTTTGACGAGTGAATGAGTTAGTTAAGATAATTGAAGTGGGATCCTATTTTTTAGGAGTGCACCCACATGCAACAAGAATTGCATGCATGTTTTTGAAATGGCACATGTATTTGTGCTGAAGGAATGCACTCAAGGAGGGTGCATTAGCTGAGCATGAAGGAGTGCGCTCCAAGGAGGGAGAATTTATTCAGCTCGAATGAGTGTTGTTGGGTCCTTTGTTTTGGGGGATCAAATATTTTGACATGTTTTGACCAAGTCAAAAACTAAGGAAAGAGAGGAAATATGAGGAAAGAGAGGAAATCTTCCAGGATTCATCAGAAATTGAAGTCGGCAAGCGGAAAACAGGGGGACATGCAAGCGCAACCAAGCCACAATGGTTGTCGCTGAGAGAAGGAGCAGTCACAATTGAGCCAAAAAAGCAACCAATGAGGAAAGCGCATGGCATCTAAGGAAGAAACTGGTAGTTCATGCGAGAGAAGTTTATAAAAGCTAAAGGAAAAGGCAACCAAAAAAGAGAGAGCATACATATGTCAAGATGCTGTTGCTGAGTCTATTAGACTTATCTTTGTTCTATGCTTAATTGATTCTGGGCTACTTTGTATGTTGATTCTCCTGGTCCTTTCTGAATGGCCATAGAGCCAGAATGTAATGATGCTTCAAGTTAATGGGAAGAGTTGCATGATTTCTTTATTGGTATGAATGTGTTAGTTGCATGGCCTCTTTAATTTTTTTTTCTTATGAATGAATGAGTATGCATTCCATCTCTTGGATGTTTTTATTGTTACACTTTGTGATGATATGTGTCAGATGCTATGATTTCTAAATTAGATGTGAATGATAGTCTTTGCGCAACTCTCCTTGAGGCCTGGTTATAATCCCTATCTTAGTAAGGTCACGACATGCCTTGGGTGAGATGACTTGCTCATTTTGGGTAAGTTGAAAATGTCGGCGTTGCACTAAACTACAATCGATTTTTTGTTTGCCCTTGTGCCTGAACCTAGGGTATCTATCCTGTATAATTTTCTACCAACAAATGGTTCCATTGCTGGGACTTGAAATTTCTTAAAGGGATCTAGACAAGGTGTCAAGGATTTTTAAGAGGGATCTTTAGTATTGGTGGCATGAGAAAGTAGATTGGTTTATTTCTCAACAAGTGCAACTCCGACACAAAAGCGTGAAGTGAGTGAAGGAAGAATTTTTGTACGCGAAGCTTGCGAGTGATCGATATGAGATATTCTTGTGTATGTTCCCCATAGACCTTTACAATTGGTTGAGAAGGTTGCAGACAAAAGAAAATACCAGTAGCCAAAATAAATCTCCCCGTACCTAGACTCATGATGACTTAGTTGAGTTACACCATCTCGATACGAACCTAACTCAGGTCGTCGATTTATGGGTATAAGCTAATCTAGAAGGGTACATTATTGAGTTTTTTGCAGAAGGACACTTGTTCTTTTTCTAAGGCTGAGGCCATGTTAAATTCAGGGTTACGGGGAATACTGCTGAAGGAAGGTCAGTTGTGATTTAAAGTTTTAATGGTGGAAGAGAACTTGCTTGTGGTCCAGGGCCAATCCATGGCCACTTAAAGCCCCTGTACTAGGGGAGGGGTATAAGGGGAAAAACGTTACATAGTTGCGAATTGTAAAAATGTTATATAGATGGACGTAGATGAATTTCATAAGGCTAGAGATCTGAAGGCACAAAGGAGGGCTAAAATAGCTGAAGAATGGTGAGAGAAGGCTTTGTGGGAGATCCATATATGACAAAGGGAACTACACCAAGTAGGAGAAATGTTGAATATCTTGGAAGTACGAGAAGGAGGAGGAAGTTGGTTGGAGTTGCATAATGAGGGGGCATATAGATAAAGTAAAGCCTGACCTAGTAGGTGAGGTTGGCACCGCTACTGTGATGTGGGTCGAAAGAAGTAGTAGATATTTCCTCTTGCCAGTAAACATGGAGCCGCCAAATGGATTAGGCCTTATAGGCCAAAGGGAGGGCCTAGATGATGACATGTACTTCACCATGAGGAAGTTTTTTTTTGAATATTATGTGTCTCCTGAGAATAATAACTCACTACCGAACAACTTAGGTAACACTTCTCCCGACCTTCTCCTTGTACTTTATCAAATCCCTGTTTAATTTTTATCTAAGCTAGTTTAGATTATAAATCTCCACAAAGTACATGATACCTACAAGGCTGGTATCTATGGCAGTAGAAATAGTAGTTGTAATTTAGGTCTTCAAGGGTCATCACAATTCGATTCACAAGGGTACATACTTGTCTCACTTGTTCAACCATGTATGGCTGGCAATATGGTGGGATCTTTTACTTGATATCCTTAGTTCTCTGGGAAAGAGAATGAGGATGTCAAAAAACATTGGTACTTGTGTGAGGCTATCTAGAGGGTTTTCTAAAATCTAGATACCATGAAACTGATTCAATTCCAGATCACTCTCTGAGAAAGAGCACTGAGATGGTTCATTAAGTGGTCCACCCTAAAGCAAAATCCAACTATAGATGAAGTTCGGCGGGAATTCGTTCAATAATTCAAACTTCCACAAACTCATCAACATTGGGTATTTGAATTGTGGTAAATCAAGTAGTAAGAGGGATAAAATGCATGGGAAATGATGCAAATGTTTAAGTATGGCATTGGCAAGTTGAGTTACCCCATTGATCGCAATCGCTAGCGATATTGGTTTACCAAAGCACTACTGCCACTCACCTGCACGCCGCTGACTCAGCAAAATATTGACACCCTACAAGACATGGTGGAATAAGTAATAAAGATCGAGGCTATGGAAATATATCCACACAAACACTAAGGAGGGGCGGTTTCCCATGATCCTACTCTCATAAGATTGTAGCATCAAATCACTGATATGACATAGAAGTTGAAGGACATGCATCCATCGTGACCTGCACGACCTCACATGCGGTGTACCAACTGCCACGTAGAAGGGAATCATGCCACGAAGTGCCCAAGACAAAGGGGTCTGAGCACTCCCTCTGTACTGATGGGTCCCTCTACATCCTTACCCACTGTCGAAGTTGCGTAGATTGGTACACAAGTTTTATATCTATGCTACACATAGTTTCACGCCTTTCTTAACTAGCAGGGTGCATCTTCGAACGAATACTGTGAAATATACCGAACATATGGGAATCTTCCATGACTATATCCAATCTTATAGAAATATTCAAATGTCCCAAATAATGTTTTCTGTGAATTTTGTGGCTTTCCGGCTCACCACACTGACCAGTGTAGAGCATTAGATGCTCTAGTTGATAGGTTGGACCATTCTCCCTTTAGGATTAATGAAGGTCCTCAAGGAAAATGTAGAGTCAACACACACGCAATAGAGGATTGCCCATAACTAATTTCCAGATGGGAAGAGTGCAACCTGCATAGGGGGGAAAATTTGATCAATACAGAACCGTGGGAATCCAAACCTGCTTTGATGTCAAACATTAACATAGTCACTTGGGGGGGGGGGAGACCAAAGCAGTCTGGGGCCATCAAACAACCATGGATCATAAATCTTGCCTCGTCAAAGAATTCATATGATTCCAATCAGTAGAAAAAGTACTATAAATATTCCATATATTTTCAACCAGATGGTTCCGACTGATTGCCCCCAAGGAGAGCAACCCATAATTTTGAATCCAAGAAGCCCAACTCTTCAATAGAACAATTCCCAACCTATAAAATAATGGTTCAAGGTTTTCCTGCAAATCATGAACGATGAACCGATGTTGGGGTAGTTGCAGAAGATGCTTAAAGTTGTTGTCAAGGATGGGGAGCTCTTGGAGGGGCTAATCTCTGCCAACTTGCCTGAAAATATTTCTAGGAGAGTGTAAAGGAACAAGAAAAGGATAGGCATGGAATTCTGTGTTGATCGCCAAATTGCGGGGTTCCAGGTTAAGGATACTATGATAGATTTGGGGTCAGGCCTGAATATTATATCAATGAAGATTTGGGAATCCCTAGGAAGACCTAAGATGAAATTCTCCATTATTCAGTTGCACATGGAGAATCAATACTATATCCTCCCAAACAGACACCTAGAAGATGTAGTGATTGCCCTAAAGAGGGAAACAATGACCTTTGAGGTGAATGGGGTTTGGGTGATTCAACCCTTAGCTCCCTATTAAGGTCCTATGTTCACTGAGCCAATTGACGACATGGGAGAACATGAGTTACTAGATCAATTATACCGGCTCATAACAGGAAAGAGAGAAGATTACATCAATCCTACAATTAATGGGTTAATCAGCTGGAGAATTGTTCAGAGCTCGAAAGTTAGATCCGAAGCTACATGGGATGATTGGAAGCAAGGAGGTTGTGAGATCCACTCTAGGCGATGCACAACGATCCTCTGTATCCACTGTGTTGTTATAGAGGTATAATAATTTCTTGTTTTTAATGGTATGGGTTCCATTATTGATTTTATCAATGAAGTTGATTCAAACATTTTGGAAGTAGACAAGATACCCTTACTGGATGTCGCCCTTCAAGTGACCTCAACAATGTGGTGGGGATCCCATCGCAACCACCTCAGAGAGTGGGAGATAGTTAAATCCACACTGGTATGTAGATTTGGGTATTTAGAGGATTGCTCGCCCGAACTCATAAAGTAAAAAGGGTACACTAATCGCCACCAACATATATAGAATTTTAAAGACAGGTGGACCCAGGAAGGACTTCTTGAGAGTTTGTGGGTGCATAGCTTCATCCACACACTGAGAACATTCCCCCAGACATGGTACATTAAGGAGGAAATAAGGAGGCAAACCAGTGAATGGGATTGCATGATAACACAATTCGTTAGTGTTTTCTCCTTTTCCGATCACGACGAGAGAATAATAGTTGTCTTGAAAGAAATCAGGAGGGTCTTGTTCCTAACAGGAGAGCCACCTGAGGACTATTAAAACCAAGATGCCTTCAACAATATATATGAATTTGAATTTCATTAGACTATGGCTTGAGGGAAGATAAACTTTGAACCTGATGGAGACGACTTAGAAGAGCTAAGGCACTTGACCTTTAGGGAATCTGAAGGGCAATGAACTGTAGAAGATGGGCCTATAACGACTGGTCCACAACTACAACCTCTCAAGTTGAGGTAGCACAACATTGGCACTAAAGAGAAACTGAAATTGGCTTCCATTGGGGAATACTGGGACGAAGAAACCACCAAGAAGATCTTGGATTTTCTGAGGGAGTATGAGGAATTTTTCCTTTTGTTTGTTGCAAATCTTAAAGGAATTAAGGGGGAGTTAGGAAAAATCGAGATCGTACTGAAACCAGATGCAAGATCGGTGAAACACTGGCAATATTGACTAAACCCAATGTTCAAGGAGAAGGTGAAGGGGGAGATTGAAAAGATGTTGGTAGCGGGGCTCATCTTCCCAATTGATGAGGTTGAGTGGGTCAGTCCACTTGTCATAAATAAGAAAAACGATTATGAAGAAATTCGGGTTTGTGTAGATTATAGGAGCTTGAACAATGCCTGCATCCATGACCCCTTCCCCACTCCATTCAACAATAAAGTCCTTGATATTGTTTTAGGTAATGAAGCCTACTCCTTCATGGATGGATTCTCTAACTATCACCAAATTTGCATTGCAGAGGAATACAAGAAGAAAGCCACCTTCATGACTGAATGGGGCTCTTACACTTATCATGTCATGCAGTTTGGGTTGAAGAATGCATTGACAATATTTTCAAGGATTCTGATTGCTTCTTTCCATGAATGTATCCACAGATTCCTTGAAGTATATATGGATGATTTGATGGTCTACAAATTATTGAAAATACACTCCATCTTTCTTAGAATAATGTTTGATCATTGCATGCAACTACAAATTTCTTTGAACTTGAAGAAATGCATTTTTACTGTCAGTTTTGGAACATTTCTAGGGCATATAGTCTGGAAGGAAGGAGTGTGTGATGACCTTGCCAAGGTTGCAACGATCCTGAATATGCCTCCCCCAGCCAGTGCTAAGAAACTAAGATTGACTCTCGGCCACACAGGATACTACCAGAGGTTCATCCACAATTATGTTCAGATCACTGCACCACTGGAGAAGTTGTTAAAGAAATTTGAGTGGTTTTCCTAGTTCGATGAATGTCACGTTGTCTTCAATGTGCTGAAAAATAAGTTGTTAAGCACACCAATCTTGGGTTACCCGATTGGAATAAAAAATTACATGTCCATATTGATGCATCTGGAATCACTCTGGGAGTTGTCTTAGCCCAACCCGAAGACGAAAACCTAGATCACTCAATCTATTTCACGAGTAGGAAAATTTCCATTGCAGAAAGAAACTACACCACCACTAAACATGGAGCTCTTGCGATGGTGTACTCGCTACAAAAGTTCAAGCACTACCTCCTGGGTGGTCCATTCAAGTTCTTCACTGACCACTCTACACTGAAGTACTTGGTGAATAAGCTTGTGCTCAGAGCGATAATTTGTAGATGGCTCCTGTTGTTCCAAGAGTTTGCATTCGAAGTGATTGTGAATCCAGGAAGGAAGAATGTAGGGCCAGAATATCTCTCTTAGTTGGAGTCGGGTGAAGATGGGGGGTTAATAGACGACCAACTACTAGATGTTGATCTGTATCATTTTGAGGTCATTCCCAACCATTTGGAAGACATCACACTATTTCTAACCACTATAAAATGTTTGGAAGGGTACACAACAACACAAATAAGGAACATGGTGTTTCGAGCTATGGAATACCAACTGATTGCAAGGAAATTGTACAAGATGGGTCTCGACTAGATATTGCGATGATGTATCCTCAACGATGAAAAGCAAGATGTGCTATGGGAATTCCATTCGGGAGTTGCGAGAGGGTACGTAGGTCCAAAATCCACAGTAATGAAAGTACTACAAGTTGGAATCTCGTGGCCCACACTTTTTAGGGATGCTAAGGAATATGTCAAGAAATGTGATATCTGCCAACGGGTGGGACGACCATAGCATCGGGAAAAATGTCCTATATATAGCTTATACGGGCACTCCAGAGATTCAAAAAGTGGGTTGTGAACTTTGTTGGGCCTATTAATCTACTGACACACCACTCACATGCTAGATACATTATAACTGCTACAAATTATCTTGCCAGATGGGATGAAGCTGCACAAGTTAAAGATTGCACTATTGATACCGCGGACTGGTGCATCTTCAAAAATATCATTACTCGATTTGGGTGCTCCCATAGCGTCACAAGTGACCAGGGAAGCCACTTCATTAATGATACAACTACAACATTTCTGCAGAACTTCATGGTTCAGAACCATAGAAGCAACCCCTACCACCCTCAAGCAAAAAACATTGTTGAAGCTTTCAACAAAATCCTAGAGAAGGGTCTTGTTAGTGTCCTATGTTATAGTAATCAAAATCCAAGCTTAGTATTTTCTATTATTTTGGTAAATTTGTAAAATGTTGTTATGATCTCTTAAATATCAAGTTATTAGTTTTTTTAGAGAAGTGTGAAATCATGTGATTAGTTTGAGTATGAGTTAGGGTGATGTTAAAAATGTTTCCAGTAATGATGGAAATAGTCATTAATTTCCTAAGGTTTAGGTTTAATAAGTTTAGGGTCATGTATAATCCAAAGTCATGAGTGAAATATAATACCTCGTCATTATTCTCTCATCATTGAGGCAAAGTAGTGGTGTCATGTCAGTTAGTTTTGTTGTTAAATCAAGCATGTGTTATGACATCACCTTTCAGTACAACAAATATGAGATCTTCCATTGTTGCGCTTTCATGATTTGAAATTCAAATTGTAGTGATTGTTCCTGAAGGCAATTTTTGTCATCTTGGGATTCCAAACAATTTTTTTCCATCCAATGAACCGATGATTTGTTCCTTTTTCTACTGAAGGCATTATGGACATCAGTTGGAGTTCGATGCGCTAAGTCTGCAGGGGAGTTGCTGCGCTTTTGAAAATCAAGAGTCATCGCCACCTCCAGGTTTCAGATCCTCATTTCCTTGAATGATTTATCTTTTTTGTTGATTGATTTACCTTTACCTATGAAGGAAAGCACTCAGATGACCTCGTGAAGCCTTGAATCCTCAATTCGCTGTGCTTTCACAAAGTCGTCGCGTTACTGTCATAAGCATGAAGTTTAGTAGAATATGGGGTTTTTTTTGTGCTATTTCAGTTCATGGAGGCTCAAGGAGGTTTTTAAGACTGTCAAAATCATCATCAAGCTATTTTCTTTGTTTAGAGACCCTAGTGCTCAGCCAAACCTATGCAGGTGAAATTACGTTGCGCTCAAGCGTTGCGCTTCTGCTGTAGGTGATGTTTTTTAAGGATGGTGGGTTTGAAAAATGAAAAGAGATTAGTCAAAGAGTATATGGTGATGTTCAGGTTATATTTTAAATGTGTGACTAATTCAAAATCCTAGGAGGTGATCAGAAGCATGCAAATCATCAATTCGCCGTGCTTCTGAAGTAACGCAGCGAATGTGCTGCACTTCCACAAAGTCAATAGTTTGACCATGAAATTTGAATCTAGACCTCATGTAATTGACTCTCATGATTATGATAAGTTTCCTTAAGTGTCTTGCATGTTCCAAATTCAAGCATTGATCATATACTATGAAAAGGAAGCTCGCTACGTTTTTGTTGCAAGGGATTTGCTATGTTTTTATTGTTTTAGCAGTTAACCTTAGAATTAGTTTCTAACCAAATGGAGATGAATTTTGAAACACTGAAAGAGGTTTTTGTCAAAAATAAGATAAGATACAATAAATTCCTTCAGTTTTGTAACAAGTGTCATATATTGGAAGATTCTAATGAATCTTTACAACCTATTTTTCAGATTTCGTCATTTCTTGTTTTGGTCATAATCTTTGGGTGCGAATTCTAAGGATCTGGAGAAGCATTTTCGAAAAATGAGAGAGGTTTCTCTCAAGAACAATATAATAAACAAAAACATCCTTCAGTTTCATAACAAATTTCATTATTAGAGAGATATGATCTAATATTTGACCCATATTTTCCATAAATTTGGTCCCTATTTCCTAGCAGATAGTTTCTAAATCTAATGTAACTGACTCTATCTTTGGGGAAATGGTTGAGCTCGACCCCATAAGTCCAAGGATGATATAATTGTATATATTTCATGAATTTCAGTTTGCAGGGGGTTGGTTGGTTAGGGTTAGAGAAATAAAACATTGTTCATTGTATTTTTCCATTTAAAAGTTTTCAATGAATGATGAAGGTCAAGGTCTGTTTTTTTCAAGGATTCATGTGTCAGTTTCTGATGGTGATATTTTCTCCTGTGTATGTGAGCTTCTCTGTTGTTAGAATCATGCTTGAAATGTTATGTCTTCACTTCTAATTAAGCATAATTTGTTTTAGAACTCACTTTTTAATTCCTCTATTATTGCCTATTGAAAATTTTAATGTTTTTCTTCCATTTAGATATCTAGAATTCATCCTTAGCTAGATGCTTTATATGTCGTCAATTCCACTATTCCTATGCTCACCCCTCTACAAGGAAATTTGATAAAAAAAATTAGAAGGATTTCCTACCTTGTCCCTATTTAAAGATTCCTCGTTTTTGCATCCTTGCATTGAAAACCATTAGCTTAATATGACACCATGCCCATTGGATTTTCCCTCTTCCCTGCGATCAAAATATTAAAAATTTTCCTCTCTTATCTTAATACCTATCATAAGACCTAATACTGAAGATTCATATAGAGAGAGCCCTCTCTGAAATTGGAAGGGATAGATTCCAATTTTAAAGTGGTTTGTGGTTACCTTTGGGTTCCTCTCCTCAGCCTGGAGGAATTACAAAGTGCTAACATAGTGGCATCGTTGCCAGGGACCAAAAGGTTCCATATTCCCTAGGAAAGAATCCTAAAGATCAGATTTGACTTTTGATGGTGAACAAAAGCCAAACACATGAAGGTTGTACCATTCACTTGGCGATTCCAATCAATGTTACATTCAGATTCAAAGATTCCACTGGAGGATGAACCTTAATTGACAGAGAAATAGAGGGACATTTCAGAAAAAACAGGTATCAAAGCTTCAATTTTTTCCAAGAAATCTTATTCTTTTTCATCAGATACCTCTTGTCCTTTCCTGAATATGTTAAAATATTTTTCCTTTACTTGTCATATTCTAATGATGACCATAAATATGCACTTGATTCTCCCTCTTTTAAAATTGTAAATACATCTCCTTTTCCTTGCAATTTTGATCTTGAAAAATATCCTAATGATGATTATGATCAGTTTTATGATCCTCAAGTGACCCAAGCCGTTGTCATACCTTCTGTACCAAACCCTATATCTTCTAGGTTTCAAGAGAGATATAAACCCCTAAAATTACCTCTTGTTCTCCATGACTTTCCTCCAAATCATTTCAAGTATCTTCCTAAGTTTGATGGAGAGCTTGAGAACATCGCAGCTGAAAAGCACATCCATGCTTTTGAGTGTTTTATAGATTTGTTGGAAATTGAACAAGATGATGTATGTATGAGATATTTTTCTCAATCATTGCAAGGAGAAGTTAAGAAATGGTTTAGAAGTCTGCTAGCTGGAATCATTTCCGATTTCCAAAAGTTTGAGAACACTTTCCTTGCTAGATGGGAAGCAAAGAAGAACCCTTTGCAAATATTGGCTGCATATGAAAACCTAAAGAGAAGTCTAAGAGAATCAATTTAGGAGTTTTCAGCCAGATTTAACAAGGTGTACAAATCAGTACTTGTTGAGATATAACCTTCCCTAGGGTTGGATTTACTTCATTACCATGATGGATTCAATGTTGAGCTTTCTTATCAGCTCAGAGAAAGGAATCCATCCACATTGGAGGATATAAAAAATAATGATATTGGAGTGGAAGCAAATATGTTGACTAAAATTTCCAAGATGAAAGCAAAAAAAGGAAGGTTTTGAGGAGTAACCTTCATCGTCATCAGATGACAAGTTGGATGTCACGATGAAAGCAATGGAAAAGCTGATGGAAAGATTGACTTTGGAAAACAAAGCTATTGTTAGAGAACAATAGGCACGCCCTCAAATAAGAAATCCCAGTTTTCGAAGACTTCAAGTTCAAATAAGACCTCCTTTCCAAGAAAATGTTGTAGAAGAAGAAGAAGTTGCTGGCCCAAACTGTTTTGTTGCTGATTCATGTTACCATGAGCTAGAAACTGATTATTTTATGTATTCACTTGAAGACAGTCACAAAGGTGAATTGGCAGATCAACCTGCAGAAGAGCAAGCTACTGTTCTAATTTTCATGTTTGATGACATTGCAGATGTAGTTGACTTTCCCAAGTATGATGAATATGATGATGGCTATATTGTTGATTTTGAGGTTGACTCTTTAGAGCGACCAATGACATGTTATCAACCATAAAATGTTGAGTTTTAACAACTTAAAGAAAGCAGTTAGCCTGCATATGTCAGTTATGACAACGATTAAGAACACGAGAAAAGTATTAAATCATGTGAAAGAACTCTTCCCTTGTGTTTTTCTTCATTCCAATTGTTGAAGGAGAATTTTCATAGTATTATAAGTCAACAATCTCACACTTATGCTATTGAACATGAAGAGCATTGTGAATTAATTCAAGGTAGTTTTGTGCCATTATGTTTTTCTTCATTTGAGTTCCTAAAGAAAATTTTAAAATTATCACTGAAGCAAAGGGTTGTGAGTTTATGAAAGATCATATAGTCTCATTGGAACAAATATACAACAAATTGCAGCAGTCTTCTCAGGTTCTCAATGATCCAATAGTTGGTTATTTGGATGGTTTCTGCAGTCAAAGTTCTCATCTTTTGACTAGTTGTGAGCTTGAAAACAGGGATGATGAAGACTTAGTTTGGCAGCTAGCATCATTGTCTTGTCCAACAGGGGTTTCATTACAAAAGTCATATGAAGATTTGCAGCCCTATCATGACAACTATAAGTTGAGATTGCATGAAAGCAAGGATGCAGATGAAAGTTTGTATTCATGGTATGTAAACCACCTAGAGAAGAATTACAATCTGTTGGATGAGCTGAACTTCAGTGTTCATTCATTTGAAGACCCTTTTGCAATTTTGTTGGAGACAATAAACAGTCCCAAGATTTCTAATTTTCTTGAATTTCTATCTGTTTGTAAATTTTTCAATGAGCTACCAGTAAGAAGGTTTTTTATTTTTCTTGTGAACAAGCACATGTAAAGAACTCAATCAGTGGATAAAGTGCTTTCGTGGTTGCATTGGATTTTTTACTTCAATTGATCAGGAAACTCATAGATAAAATTAGAGTAGGTAGGTGTGAAAATAAGCTCATGGGAATGAGCATTTTACAATGATTTTCAATTATTGATTTTTAGTAGTGAGTTTGCAAAAATCGCAGTTTGTTTTTCACTCCCAGTTTTAGCCATGGGCAACAATTTCAGTTTGAGTTTTAGTTTGCATTTGGCTTCAGTTGAAGATAAGGTCACGGGGTGAATGTGTAGTATGGGAAAAGACCAATGGTTTGGCACATGGTCTATGATGTTCTTTGGCACCTCACAGAGAGAATGCCATCCCCATTGGAGCCAATGTTAGTGTCCCATGTTATAGTAGTCAAAAGCCAAGCTTAGTCTTTTCTACTATTATGGTAAATTTGTAAAATGTTGTTATGATATCTTAGAGATCAAGTTATTAGTTTTTTGAGAGAAGTGTGAAGTCATGTGATTAGTTTGAATCTAAGTTAGGATGATGCTAAAAATGTTTCTAGTAAGGTCTAGTTTCAATAAGTTTAGGGTCATGTGTAATCCAAAGTCATGAATGAAAGGTGGTACCTAGTCATTATTCTCTTATCATTCGTGTGATGTCATTTAGTTTTGTTTTTAAATCAAGCATGTGTTATGAAATCACCTTTTAGTACTACAAATATGCGATCTTCCTTTGTTGTGTTTTCATGATTTGAACTTCAAATTACAGTGATTGTTCTTGAAGGGGATTTTTGTCATCTTGGGAGTCCAAACATTTGTTTTTCCATCCAAGAAACTGGTGATTTGTTCCTAGGTCTACCAAAGGCATTTTGGACATCAGTTGGAGTTTGTTGCGCTAAGTCTGTAGGGGCGTTGCTGCGCTTAGGGACAGTTGCTGCGCTTTTGGAAATCAAGAGTCATCGCCACCTCCAGGTTTTAGATCCTCATTTCCTTGAATGATTTATCTTTTTTTTATTTATTGATTTACCTTTACCTATCGAGGAAAATTCCTAGATGACCTCATGAAGACTTGAATCCTCAACTCGCTACGTTTTCCTTGCTTTTCCTGAGCAATTCGTTGTGCTTTCACACAACTGTTGCGCTACTATCATAAGCATGAATTTTAGTAGAATATGGGGTTTTTTTGTGTGCTATTTTAGTTCATGGAGGCTCAAAGAGGTTGTTAATACTATTAGCATCATCATCAAGCTATTTTCTTCGTTCAGAGACCCTAGTGCTCATCCAAACCTATGTAGGTGAAATTGTGTTGCGCTTCTGCTGTAAGCGATGTTTTTTTAAGGATGGCAGGTTTGCAGTAAGAAAGGAGGCTAGTCAAAGGGTATATGATGATGTTCATGTTATCTTTTACATGCGTGACTCATTCAGAAGCGTAGGAGGTGATGATAAGCATGCAAATCATGAATTCTCTTTGCTTCCACACAGTCAACAGTTTGACCATGAAATTCGTATCTAGACCTCATGTAATTGAATATAATGATTATGAGAAGTACCCTTAAGTGTATTTCAGGTTCATAATTCAAGAATTGATCATCTAATATGAAAAGGAAGCTCATCGCAATTTTGCTGCAAGGGATTTACTGCGGTTTTCACTGTGTTAGAAGTTAACTTCAAAATCGGTTTCTCACCAAATGGAGATGAATTTTAAAAATTGAAAGAGGTTTTTGTCAAAAATGAGCTAAATTACACTAAAGTACTTCAGTGTTATAAAAAGTATCATATATTGGAATGTTCAAATGAATATTTACAACTTATTTTTCAGATTTTGTCACTTGTTGTTTTAGTCATGATCTTTGAGCACAAATTACGAGGAGATGGAGAAGAATTTTAAAAAAATGAGAGAGGTTTCTATCAAGAACAAGATCATAAACAAAAACCTCCTTTTTTTGTAACAAATATCATTATTCGAGAGATATGATCTAATATTTAACCCGTATTTTCTAGAAATTCGGTCCCTATTTCCTAGAGAACAATTTCTAAATCTAATGTAACGAACTCTATGTTTGGGGAAATGGTTGATCTCGACCCACTAAGTCCAAGGATGAGATAATTGTATATATTTCATGAATTTCAAAGTTCAAGGGGTTGTTTGGTAAATTTTAGAGAAATAAAACATTGTACATTATATTTTTGCATTTAAAAGTTTGCAGTGAATGATGAAGGCCAAAGTCTGCTTTTTTAAAGGATTCATGTGTCAATTTCTGATGGTGATATTTTCTCCTGTGTATGTGATTTTCTCTCTTGTTACAATAATTGTTGAAATATTATGTATTCATGTTTAATTAAGCAAAATTTGTTTCAAAACTCACTTTTTAAGTGCTCGGTTATGGCTTATTGAACATTTTAGTGTTTTTTTCCATTGAGATATCTAAAATTCATCCTCAGCTAGATGATTTAGATGTTTTTAATTCCACTATTCCTTTGTTCACCCCTATATAATTTTTTTTATAAAAACACCAGAAGGATTGCCTACCTTGCCCTTGTCTAAAGATTCCTCAAATTTTCATCCTCTTGTTGAAAACCATTAACTTAATATGACTCCATGCCCAATGGATTTTCCGTCTTCCTTGCCATCAAACCGTTAAAATTTTCCCTCTCTGATCTTAATACCTAGCCTAAGACCTAAGACTAAAGATTCATATAGAGAGAGTCTTCTCTAAAATTGGAAGGGCTAGATTCCAATTTTAAAGTGGTTTGTGGTTACCTTTGGGTTTCTCTCCTCAGCTTGAAGGAATTACGAATTGCTAATAGGTCTCACCAAGATATGTTCTGCCAATAAAGACTACTGGGACGAGTGGGTATCAACTACCTTGTGGGCCTACCGTACACCCATTAAAATTTTGCATAAATATACATCGTTCTAGCTTGTTTATAATTGTGAAGCTGTAGTACCTGTCGAGATCATCATTCCCAACCTCTTTATTGCAAGAGCCACTGAGATGTTAGAGGATGAACTAGTTGCAAAATGGTTAGACGAACTATGGGAGTTGGATGAAGCTAGGTTTATGGAAGATTTTCACTAGATTTTTGAGAAGGAGAGACAGAAAGCATGGCATGACCAGCACATCAAGAGGATGTCTTTCATAGTCGGGGACAAGGTACTCCTATATTACAGTAATTTTTTGAAACATCCTGGGAATCTTCAAATGCATTGGCTGGGACCATTCATTGTTGCAAAGGTGTTAGGTTCAGGAGCTATTACACTCGCACAACTCGATGGAATTCTATTGCCTGGCTGGGTGAATGGCGCACACCTAAAGCCCTTCCATGGCCCAACCTCTTCTTAATGAAATTGATTTGATCTTCGAATGAGGTTCGTAGTTAGGTTTAGGATAGAGTTAGCTAGTCAAATTTGAAGTCGAGTTAGTTATGCCAGTCACAAATAAAGTTACTTGCATCAGGTTTGTTAGTTAGTTGAGTGCACCCTGCCACAATGGATTATGGTTGGGGAGATGCATCGGGCAATCGTCTTATCCATCATAATTAGTAATAATTCCCTATGTCTTTTTGAAACTGGGTTAAATCTCTCCCGCAATATCCCTGACACGTTCTGGTTATCAAATTTTTGGATTTTTCCATCATCTCGTAATAATTGATCATCGTTATCACCCACCTTTTGAGTTTTTCGTCATCCAGGTCAAGTTAAGGTCACATTCACTGTTAATGCCATGATTTTAATAGAGTATAACAAATTGTAGTTTTAATGAGTTAAACGGTCTAATAAAAAATGTCGAGTCAAGCCTTTCTATATAGTTTGCATGGCAATGTTAAGCTCTCCATTGGAAAATCTTAGGTGTTTGAACTGCTCACTTTGGTTTCATTATCAAATTTCCCTGGTTCTTAGTCCAAATTCAAGCCCCCCGTGTCTGTTGTTTATAGTTTCCGAGTTATAGTCAAGACTAAGGTATCCAAAACTACCATTCCCACCCACCATCCAACCCTAGAGTAACAAAAATTGAAAGTCTCCCTCCTAAATATGAGGCCACACTTGTTGAAAATGACTTATCAGATTCCTTTCATTTCCTCATTCTCAAGCACAAAGTTTTCATATAAACTGCAACCACATAAGATGACACCCAATCTTCCATAATAAAATATGATTTATGATGAATACAACAATACACACCGTTGAATTTGTAGAATTTACCAGTCTTTGTTATCTCAGGCGCAACCATGCAATGCACCAAGTTCCTTATTAGATGGCTGTGTGGAGGTTCCCTCTGGATCGACAAGGAATACCCCATACATTCTAGTGACATTCAGCAATTGACAGGGCTATCTATTTTGGGAGCCACAACATCATCTGCATTCTAGACTACCTCCAAGCATAGGAAGAAAACAGGTCACAATAATTGCTACACCAAGTATGCTACTTAGCGAGGTGAAAAAGGATCTAACATTGACCCAATTAATGTCCCCTCCATCAAGTTCGATTGTTACATAATTGCTGGGAAAATAAGGTGCCATTACACAAAGGGAAAATGCACTCCATATACTATCTTGGTGGTGGAAGCTTGTGAAATGGGGGAACAAATGAACTAAGGTAGTTTTATGTTGAATGAAATTTTTGAAGCCTGCAAGGATATGTACAAGTGGGTGACATACTTCATATATGGATATCTCATTATCTCTCTAGCAATGATGAAGTGATGTCATTTTAAAGGCAGAGAGCTAGCCTTAATATCTAATGATCAACCCCTAGCTCTCAGGTAATCCCCATGGCGAGCCTCAGGGGACCCGAATAGCAAGGAAATCAATGAGGTCTCCTTCACAAGAAGGTATGAAAATATGCTTGTCGTCACCAAAGTCGTCCCTAGAATCCCACCATTGCTTTTAGATGGCTATTCACATGCTATACGGTTTGGTGTTTGCCATGACACCATCTGGATTCACCCTAAGGTTTTCAACCCATAAACTTGCTAGATGTGTGATTTGCCTTTTATTCTCTCAAAAGAGGCATTCCACACTAAAGTCCTATCCTAGCCTGGAGTCGTTGGTGAGGTCTGAGACAACAAGAAGACATATTCTTTTGAAGGGATGTTTCCACAATCGCTACCTTGTGATATCCCCTCCACCTCCTGGAAGAAAGTAGCAGAAGAGACGCTCAATCATGTCTATAAGAGATTCAAGACAATGATGATATAAGTTCACAACACCCTCGAGGGTATCAGATCATTAGTAAGTTACCTACCCATGTTCTCTGAATTTCTTAATGTTAGTCCGATTAGTACTTTGTCATTCAACCCAATGGTTGCCTCACTACCCCTAGTGGGCCCTCATTATGTCATTGAACCCATAGTCCATGACACCCATCTGATTATTACTTGACCTCCATCGCTCCCCCGAAAACTTGTTATAGTTACCTCTGCCCAAGTCATCGATCTTACCGACGAAGAACCACATTCTCTTGCTAGCACCCAAATCACTAAGGAAATCCTGCAATCCACCTCCACTGCATCCCCAACATATCACAACCCATAACCCCGCATGACCTCCCCCTCCGCAACCATTTCAAACCTTCCTCCAAATGACAACCTTCTCAGCACAGAGATCGAGATGGAGGTTGATTTCGTAATTCAATCCATCACTGACACTAATCAAAACACACTCGTTGTTCAACATACAACTATGGAGTCGGTTAGCATACCTTTGTTATCTTTGTTACTCCCATTAGGCCCACAACCAACAATTATATATCATATTCACTCTAACTCGAAGGGCCAAGAAATTATAACTGTCCCACCTCAAACATGCAACCCAATTCACATTTCACCACCACAGTCTCTTCCTGACCACGCTAGAGCCCACACTGCAGAGACCTTACAACATGAGACTTCTTCTACCTACTACCATGGCACCCGATGAATTCTAGAGCTAGTCATCTTCTCAAATATTTACTTTTTTGCAATTGGTCGCCTCTTAAGAAGAGGTGCTGCACAATTATTTGACAATTGAACATGATCAACAACAACAACAATTTCTTTCTATTGTCGATGAATGATATCAACTTCTCTAGGAAAAGCAAATTACAGGTACTTTGTCCTACCATTGTTGAGGTAGTACCAAACGCACCACAGGACTTCTCATCCTACACTCTCTCAGACTGTTGTGATCACATTAGGACTGCCTATACTGACCTTGTTTTAGTAAACAAGGAGCTTCATATGACTATCACATCCAACCAAAGAGAATTTCCTAATCCAACAACCCAGTGTGCCAATGATATTGAACAAAAGATCATTGATGCAGCGTCTCTGAAGGCATCCCTTCATCAGGCCATGGGAGAGGAAAAATAAATCTTCACTCAAGTTCATGACTAGTCAATATTCCTCGCCAATAAAAATCAACCGTTCTATACTCTACAACAATAGGTTCACCAACTCTTCAAACAAGCCTTGACCACACTCAACCTCAACCAACAACAAGATCTTCTTTCACATGCTAACATTCTCAAGAAGAAAATCCAACAGATTGAGGATGACTCGCGCACAAGCAAGGCCCTGCTTCGTGACCTCAATCCACCAGCAAAGGTCAATTTCCATAAACTACAACTACTTTGAGTAGAAGTAGATACTCAATCGAATGCTCTACTAAATGCCAAACCCGACCAACTCACAACTAAAATTACCACACAATTTATTGAGCAAGCTAGTACTCTCACGGAACCCTAGCAGTTGGCCTTGGTTGAATATAGACAATTCAAGAATGTAGCCATCCAATTTGTCCCATATTCAGGTCCTTCATTTGAAGGAGAACCTGCAACACATGAAAGAATGTGTCAGGAAGAAGTAGCACAAGAAGGAGTCCTGCAAAAGAAAGAAGCAACAACAACATCAACATACAATGGGCTCAGGGACGATTCAATTGATTGTGGTTGGGGCCTGTTGGGTCCTTCGTTTTTATGGAGTAGATATTTTGACACGTTTTGACCAAGTCTGACCAAGGGGCAGTTGTGAAGGAAACAATAGAGGAAAGAGAGGAAATCCACCAAGACCTGTTAGATGTTGAAGTTGATAAGCGGAAAAAAATGGGACATGTAAGCACAGTCAGGCTGCAACTGTCGTCGATGAGAGAAGTAGAAGTCGTAGTCGAGCCACAAAAGCAGTCAAGGAGGAAAGGGCGTGGCATCGGAGGAAGAAACTAACAGTTCAGGTGAGAAAAGTTTATAAAATATAAAGGAAAAGGCAACCAAAAAAGGGAGAGCATGCATATGCCGAGATGCTACCGCTGTGTCTATCAGACTTATCTTTGTTCTATGCTTACTTGATTTTGAGCTAATTTGTATGTTGATTCTCCTAGTCCTTTTTGAATGGTCATAGAGCTAGAATGTAATGATGCTTCAAGTTAATGGGAAGAATTGCAGTATTGCTTTATGGGTGTGAATGTGTTAGTTACTTGATTTTGAGCTACTTTGTATGTTGATTCTCATGGTCCTTTCTGAATGGTCATAGAGCCAGAATGTAATGATGCTTCAAGTTAATGGGAAGAATTGCAAGATTGCTTTATGGGTGTGAATGTGTTAGTTGCATGGCCTCTTTTTATTTTTTATTTTTTGCTTATCTCTTGGATGTTTTTCTTGTTACGATTTATGATGATATGTGTCAGATGCTACAATTTCTAGAGAAGACAGGAATGATAGTCTTTACGCAACTCTCCTTGACGCCTGGTTCTAATCCCTATCTGAGTAAGGTTGTGGCACACCTTGGGTGAGACACCTTTCTCATTTTGGGTAAGGTGAAAATTCTGGCATTGCACTAGACTATAACAGATCTTTTGTTGGCCCTTGTGCCTGAACCCAAGGTCTCTATCCTATATAATTTTACGCCAACAAGTGCACTCAACAAGAGAGCAACTCTTTGTGATATTGAAGTGCGTTTTTCCTTAAAAGTGCAAATTTTATTGCTTTTGTTTGCTTTTGTGTGGTGAATAAGGCTAGTTTCCAAGTCAAGAAAAAATATGGCTTAACCTACCCTTGGACAAGATAACACAAGAACTTCTAAAGGTAAGGTGACAACACCTAAAAAACATTGACTTAGGAGGATGCGACACTTAGATAAAACATAAGAATGACAAATCAAACAACATGATGACACTAGGTAGCCTGGAAAGATAGTTCAAGTAGGCTCCAAAATTGAGTTAGGAAAATTTTATGGAGGGTTGTTGTCACAACGACAACAGAACCAAAATAAGAAATGTGTGTATACCTTAAATGATAAATCGAGCCCCATATTTATACTAATCAAGAGGTCCCATGGAATGGATAAGCTGACCAATCGTTATAACTTTACCACCAAAATGACCATGTGATATAATTAAAGCCGAAAAGTAATCCTTAATAGATGTACATCAAAACCATGTGACTGTGCCCATATGACCGAGACCCAAGGGTCATTGGTTATCTGCATGATGCATGATGTCATCATGCCACGTGGTGGCCCTTGAGGGGTACCACTTATCGCCTACTTTTGGGCTTTTAACCAATCCAAAACTTCCATTTGTCACTGCCATGTGGTAGCCCTAGGTGGTGCCATATCATCATGATAATGTCAACGTTGATGTGTTATGCCATGTGTCATACCACACTATATTTTTTTTCCACATCTCACCCGATATATTTCTGCCACATGTCTGAGTTGTTACGTGATTGCTGACTATGAAAATAAGCATGTGTCACTCATTCAAAGGGGCCATGCCATTATCCTCGTGTGACCATTTGATTGGTCCAACAAGGAAATTTAAACTTCATGCAACTTTTCTTTCAATTGATCGTTGACCTAATAGTGATGTTGTTGATTGACCCGAGACTTGCACACCATTTAACAACATTAATAGTATGAAAATCCACATGCTTTTGGCCGTTGATATATCTGTTCAATGGTGGATCTACCCTGAACTTGTACACTATTTAACGCTTTAATAATTTGGGTTTGGTCCTATAGTTTTCCCTTGCAATTTGACCCAATCTTATGATAATTTTCAATTAGCCATATCCTCTCATCATGGAGGATTTTTTATTAGAAAATTATATTGTTAGAAAGGTATCGATGAACTGTATGCAATCATGCTATTAGTAATATATTAAAAACTTGAATAACTTCAAGCACCCATATCTTCATGTAATGAGACCTTATGAAGGTCCAACTGTCATATTGCTTCATAAATGGTCATGCTGCTTCTTTCATCATCAAGTATGGTCCTACTGCTGTTGTCCCATACATCCCCTTTGATATAATTTACATAGTGTTGTCATAAATGACAACTTTATGTGAAAAAATCCTCCCCCTTTTCATTGATGGAAAACCGCTAATTATTGATGGTTTTATGTAAAAAAAATTCAAGAGATCCTCTTGTACAAGTGAAGTCTCTGCAATGTATCCCTATTCATGTGCAAGTGCAATACCTACAATCTCTCCCTATTCAAATTCCCTCTTCTTGTTACATCAATGTCTGCAATATCTCCTCCTTTGACATCAATGGAAAAGGGTCATAGATATTGTTATCACTCAGGTTGTCCTTAAGCTCCGGAAAAGGATACGGCCGAGGTAACCACAGACCAACTTTGGACCGCAGGTTCTAGCCAACCTGCAATCAGAGAGGGTTCTCTCTTTATGATTTAGCTTTGTTGAAAATGATTTTAGGCTAGGTTTTGAGTTCAGGGGGTGTTTGTTTTGTTTTGGTGGGAAAATTGATGTTTTCAGACAGAGAGGCAAGGCATAGTCTGGAAGTTTCAAACCATTGGGCGTGGAGTCGAGGAGGAGAATTGCTGGTGCATTTATTCGGTCACAAGAGAGGTAAAGTGGAGCAAGATAGCTGAGCAGGAAACAAATGATGGGAAGAATGCTAAGTAATGAGAGGCAGTTAAGAATCTCTCAATCAGCTTAACAGATGGAGGTAACAGAGCTCTACCTAGGGGCAGCGAAGAATCCCTAGATAATTGGCCAACACAAGTGAATCGGGGTAAACATGAGCCAGGAGGAATTCATATTCATAACCAATTCAATCAGAGGAAAACATAAAGAAATAGCAGAAATTGAGCATAGAGTGTATTTAAACAAATTCTAAGCTATTCTTTCTTTCTGCTATTTAGATAGTGGTAAACAATAAACAGAGGTAAGATGCACTTATTGATTCAGGCTGCAGCACAAGAATTCCATATTCATATCTCCAAAAACATTCATTTACAACAGTCAGTTTGCTCTCCAAGCTTTCAACAATCTTTGATTATAGAAAAACTCAGGTATACAATGCGAGTCTCCAGTGAAAATTCTCAATCAACCAACCCTTGTAACAATGTAGAGGGCGGTATATATAGGGCAAAACTATCTACAGAGTTCCTTTATTACATTTTGACCTAATTAGGTCTGAAAGAATGATGATTACTTAACCTAATCCTATCCAGAAATAAATGCAAAAAATATCTCGGGCTGCGCTCAGGGCCGCCATATCAAAACTGAGTAAATGATGTTGTCCTTGGTGGCTAACTGCAGTGTTTTCTGAAATAAATGTGTATGGGTTTCTGCATCTCTGCTGTCTGTCTGCATTTAAAGCTTTAACTGTGATTTGAGGGCAATGATGGGCTTACGCCTCTTGATTTGACTTTCTGGGGGGGCTCATCAATGTTCAGGTGCTTCGAGCCTCTAAAAAATCTTCGGCTGATACTCTTTGGCTCATCATCTTCCTTTGATACTCTTTGGCAATAAACCGATGCTTTTCTGACGTGATGTGTGTTACATCATCATTTAATGGCCGCTGTTCGGCCTCTGTTTTCTTCAAAACTGTTTTCTGCTCCTTTCTGAGTGCTTCGCGAAGAAAATGGTTCATTTGGCGCCTTTCGGGCTTCCTGGGGACCGCAGAATGAAAAGATTCCTTGAAGATTCCCCATTCTGGCCCAAAAAATCTAGTGATGAGCGATGCTCATCAAAAACTGCCTCAGAAACTGATTCCGGGGCTCCGAAGTGCGATTTTTGCCCTTCGCGCCAAAAGTGCTGATGACGTCAGCATGACGTCAGCGGATGTGACTTCGTATGGCGGGTGACGTCAGCGATGATGTCAACATGATGACGTGGTGGGATGACGTCAGCGGGTGACGTCATCATGTACGGACGGTGACGTGGCATGTACAGTGGCAGGTGACTCGGCAGGTGACGCGGGGCTTACATCACAGGGGAGGGCAGTAAGCGGTTTTGGGCGCACCGCCTTAGCGCCTGGGCGGTTTTGGGGGGAGGGGCTCCGCCACACCCCAGAGCCTGATGCGTGGCGGGAGTACGGCGGTAATACCGCCCATCTCCCAGATGCTAAAGCTCGGGCGGTTCGGGGATGGGAGGGCCCGTCAGCCGTAGATCTGCGGGGCGGATGATCCAACGGCTGGCGGCGATGGCGAGTCGGCAGGGGTATACGGGCGGGGAATATGCGCAGAATATTCCAAATTTAATAACGTGCGCAAGTGGGGTTTGAAACTTAGGTTTAGGGGTTAATACGAGCACGGGTTAATGTATTTACAGTTAGGACTTAGGAATAGGGGTAGAACATGGGTTTTTGCGCGCGGGTTTAGCAATTTATGCCCGAAACTTAGGATAAGGGGGAAAAAAGTGGGTTTTTGAGGGTTTTTAGGGCTAGGGAAGAGGTTATTAATCTGGCCAGGTGTCAGATTAATCCCTGCTTAGAAACGGATGGGCTAAGAGCAGCCCCAGATGGACTGTTCTTTCCCTGACTTAGAGAAAATATGGCTATATTGCCAGGGGGGAATATTTACATAGGGGAATTTTATATACAAAATTTTAGTAGGGGAAAGGGGAGAACTGATAGGGAGTTATATAATACTTGTTAGTAGTTAATATGAATATGATAAGCAGGTGCTAAGGTCAGGGACCTTAGGCTAATTTTGGGGAAAAGAGTTTGAAAAGAAATAAAATCCTTGAGTGAAGCAGATCTTCACCAAGGCAACTAATATGGATGATGATGAAACTAAGAGGAATCAAGCAGATCTTGACCTCTTTGGGAAATTAGTAAGTGACTTGGGGGTTTAGAAGAAGGGGGAGTTAGTTATGTCCACCTTTGAGCTTCCTTGCATGAAAACTGCCTGCACTGTGATCTGTAAAGATAAAGCACTTTGTAACACAAAATTGATCATAAATTGCCTTTCTGCAACCACACAACTACCTACCCAGCCTACCTTCCTAACATTTTTTCTTCTTTTGAATTGGGTGCACTTAGACTTGCAAACCCAGATTTACAATTTTTCTTTTGAATTTTTCCTATCTAAATCTACACTTATTTCTGCCAGGGCTCGGATTAAACAGTTGGGTCCCTTTGATTCTCTACCTATCTACAAATCTGCCAAGATTAAATTGTTTGGACAGATATCATTCTCTATATTCTAAAACAGGAAATTGAAACCTAGGGAGACCAAGATTAAACTGTTTGGACCTCCCTTAAATGAAAACTCTTCAAAAACTGGAACTACTCATCAAAAATTGGAATACAGCAGTGCATTTGGACTGAGCATATTTTATGGCACCTCGTGGAAATATGGAACACTGTAGCCTGCAAAGTATGACATATTTGGCATGTAAAAATGTCAATCATGAAAGATGATACCCTGTTGCAACAGGAGGCTAACAGTGGCTCCACTTGGGGATGGCTTTTCCTTGTGAAAAGCCAAGAACAGCAGGTCAGATTGCCTTGATCTTCTATTTGTTGCTGTAGACTGGAAACACTTCTTTGTTCTGGCTGCTGAAAACATAAACTTTGAACTATGAACAACCTCCTCCTCAACTGAATTACTGTGAACTGTACAGCATCGCCTGCTTTCTTCTGCGTGCTTGATAATTATGTACAACATTGTTTGAGCATTATGCCTCTGAAAATCATGGGCCAAAACTGATGTATCTCCTCTGACTCTGGTCCTGAACAGTTACTGACCTATTTCTTCTTCCTTGTCAACATTCTTTTGGCTGAGGATTATAATCTGCAACAACTTGCCTTTACCATGATATATTGTGATGTGTCTGTGCTATTCTTCGCTGTTGTGCTGAAATTAGTGCAGAGATAGGGCCTTTAAAACTGGACTACTTGCATCGGCTGGATCTTCACAGATTTACTGCTGCTTCTTAAACAATCGGCTTGCTTATAAAAATGAAAACAAAGTGCTGATATATATAACTAAGACTGTACAAAGATATATACAAACTGCATTGTGTCCCTTTAAAAGGGGTCATGGTAATGCTTCAGCATACGGCCATTGACAAGGCCTTCTTCAGTAGAACAATCCTCCACGAATCTGAGAAAATAAGTGTTATTTCCCTGAACATCAGAAATAACCAATGGACCTCTCCAAGAAAATCAAATTTGGCATGTTTGCCCTTGTCTTCTCTTCTTGAGTCCCATCTTAGAACTTTGTCACCAACATTGAAATCCCCAGCCTTAGCTCTCTTATCAAACATCTTTTTGAGATTTTCTTGCACAATTTGAGCTCTGTCATAAACTTGTTCTCTGGTTTGCTGCAGATGAATGGTCTGATTGATTCTTCTTTGAATGTCATTCGGTTCAGCTTGAATCTCTTGTAACAACTTGATAGTAGGAATTCCCAGGGATGAAGGAAACCTGGCCTCCATGCCATATACTAGCTCATAAGGGCTCATCCCAATTGATCTTTTGCTTGAAAGTCTGTCTGCCCATAGGGCATTTACCAGTTTTTTGTGCCAGTTCTTCTTGTTTTCTTCCAACACTTTCTTTATGATGTTGATGAGGCTTTTGTTAGATGATTCGGCCAAGCCATTACCTTGAGGGTAATAGGCTGTGGAGTGGCCCAAGGTAATATGAAATATGTGGCAAAAATTGATCATCTTTTTGGACTTAAAGGCAGCGGCATTGTCAGTGATGATTTTCTCAGGGCAGCCAAATCTGGAAAGGATATTGCACTCAAGGAATTGGATAATGATGGTGTCATTGGCTTATCTGCAGGGAATGGCTTCAACCCACTTAGTGAAATAGTCAGTGGCTGTTAGGATCCATTTGTGCTGGCCTGAGGAAGAGGGATGGATTTCTCCAATGAAGTCAAGACCCCATTGTTGAAAAGGTTTTTCTGTGGAGATGGGTTTAAGGGGCAGGGGCAATAACTTTCTCTTGCCCTCAAAAATTTGGCATTTGTGACATGACATGGCAAACTTCTTTACATCTGCAAAAAGAGAGGGCCAATAAAAACCAACCCTTAAAATTTTATCAGCAGTGGACTTCCAATATAGATGTCCTCCACAGTCACCTGCATGGAATTCTTTCATGACATTGTTAGTTTCATTCATGGTTAAACAATTAAGCAATATACCTTCATGATTTCTCCAAAATAATGCACCATCTATAACACAAAACTTTAAAGCCTTCATTTTCAAAAATCTTTTCTTGGTTCTGGACAATCCTGGGGGAGCACACAGGTTTAACAATACAAAGCATATATCAGCGTACCATGGGGATTGTAAAAAGATTTCACTGATCTGTGGAGTCGCCAGCTCCGGTTCATTGTCCAGCTGGTTAATCTCTAAGGCTTGAAAATTTGTTTCGGACATCAGTTTAGCTAAACCTTGTCCCTTTATCAGCTTGGTTGGTTTTATTTCTATGTCATATTCAAGGATATTTGCAATCCACTTGCCTCTTTTGCCTTCTAATCCTTCTTGAGTCAATATGTCCTTTACAGCAGCATGTGGGACATAGGCAATCACGTGTGAATATAAAATGTACACTCTGAAATCCTTGATGGCCTTAACAAGTGCGTAGGCCTGCTTTTCCATTATTGGGTACTTCAAAGGGGCGTCTCTTAGAGCTTGGCAGAAAAAAGAAATTGGCTTTTCAACTCCCTGTTCATCCTTTTGCAAAAGGACAACGGTTATAGTGTGATCAGATGCAAACGAAAATATGATAAAATCTTTGTCAAACTGTGGGCTAGTTAGGACAGGGGTTTGCGTTAAGGCTGATTTGATACTCTCAAATGCTTGCTTGGTTTCAAGAGACCATTTTACCTTGGCATCCTTCTTTAACATGTTGCTTAACAATCTTATCAACTCAGCTAGATTTGGAATAAATCTTCTCAAGAAGTTGATTTTCCCAAGGAATGCTTGTAGCTCTTTAATGTTTCTTGGAAATGGGATTTGGAGGATGGCTTGTATTCTTTCAGGATCAATTCTGATCCTATCCTTTGATATGATGTGGCCAAGTAATTTGCCTTCTTCAAGGCCAAACAGAGACTTCTTGGGGTTCAAGGAAATGCCATATTTCCTACATGTCATGAAAATTTGCCTGAGATGCTTGAGGTGTTCTTCATCAGATTTGGAAAATGGGGTTAAGTCATCAAGGTAGACAACTAGGAAGTCATGTATTTCTTTGGCAAAAGCAATATCCATTGCACGTTGAAAGGTAGCACCAACGTTTTTAAGACCAAATGGCATCTTTACATACTTGAATGTTCCCCAGGGTGTAGTAAAAGCTGTTTTGTCTTGGTCGTCCGGGTGAACAAGTATTTGGTTAAAACCTGAAAAACCATCTAGCAAAGAGATTCTAGATGATCCCACTACTCTTTGCAAGATGTGGTCCATTTTAGGCAAAGGGTAATGATCTTTTAGGGAGACTTGATTTAAATTTCTGAGATCTACACAAAGTCTGATTTCGCCTGTCTTTTTTCTCGTAGGAACAAGATTGGACACCCATTCAGAAAATCTGATGGGTGCTATGATGCCTGCTTCAAACATCCTCTTTACTTCCTTCTCAATTGGGGGAAGAAGCATAGGGTTAATTCTTCTAAGTTTCTGCTTGAAGGGTTTCTGGTTTGGTTTTAAAGGAATGGTGTGTTGGATCACCGAGGTGTCATAGGATTTCAGATCCTCATAGCTCCAAGCAAATACATCTTGGAACTCTTTGAATAAGTCAATGTACTTGGGCTTTTGATCAGGTGGCAAATTTTTGGACAGTTTGATCATTTTTGGCTTTTCTGTTGTCCCAATGTTATGTTCCTCTATATCAGTGTTTATAGGCTGCAATTTTGGCTTTCTTGGCACGTCATTAGCATCAAACTTGTCTTCTAACGGGGTTAGGCCAGCAGGCAGAAATTTATCCTTTAAGTCAATGATGTCTGCCTCTGTTTTGGCTATATCTTCCAAGTGTATTTGTTTTAGCTGTTCTATGTTGTCTTTGTCAAAAATAGTTGGTTTCAGGATTTTCTTGACTGTTGCAGCTGTTACATCTTGCTGATTTTCAGTTGTTTGGTGTTCTGGATCTGTCATAGCATCCATGTCGATGTTAATATTTGAAAACTCATGCTCAAGGGTGAGGAAATTGTTAATTTGGGCATCATTTTCGAATACTTGCCAGTATTTAACATTATTTGGGACTGCGGGCCTATGTTTTATTTCAGCTGTGAAGTGATGGTTTGGGTCAAAAGGAAGCTTGCATGTACTAGCAAAGGTGGCTAGGCTGTGTGCATGAATGTTGTGATTTCTGGAAATCTTGTCAAGCTTGAATTCAGTGAATGCCTGGAGTATATTAGTCGCAGCAGTCCTATAGGCTCTCGTTTTGTTGTCATTGGTTACGAAATTGCCTTTCATTTGTTGTATGATTAAATCAGAGTCTCCTAAAATAGACACTTTTGCAGCTCCCAGAGCTCTGAGGAGTTTAAGGCCTAAAAGCAGAGCCTCATATTCTGCCATGTTGTTTGTGCATTTAAAATTCAATCTGTAGGCATGACCTTCTGCATGGTTGTTATATGTGTTGTGAATCCATACACCTGCCCCTGCTCCTAACTTGTTGACAGAGCCATCAAACTCTAAATACCATGTGATTTCTTGCTTATGGTCAGTATCAAGAGATTGAGCTGTTTTAGGATTGGGCAGATTTAAAATTTCTGTTTGGGGAACTTCTTGCGGTAGGCTGGTTGCATCAACTGCTGTGACAGTTTCGTCAGTGTGTGAAACTGATTCTTCGTTGATGTGTGCTTGGTGCTCTAGAGTGAAGGGCTCATTATCAATTGGAACATTCGTATCACCATTAAACAAAATAAAGGAATCCATATCAGAGTGGATTGAGTAAATGGGAAAATTTTCAGGCTTGCTCTCACTACTTACCACATATTTCATGAGCGTTTCTCTATACAATCTCTTTGGTTGCCCAAAGACTAAATGGTGGCATAGGAAAGGTCTAATTGAAGGGATCCTTGGAGCTTTTCTCCCCATGATCTTGATAGGAGCATACCGTATTTTGGTGGAATGTCAGCAACCACCACATCCATGAGGATGGTCTTGTTGGGATATTGGACTAAGGAGACACATAAGTCTTTGATGAGGCCTAGACATTTCAATTGACTTGAGTCAAATGAGTATAAATCTTTGTAAGGTCTTGTAACATCAAGATTTAGTTTTTCCATAACTGCTTTGGGCATAAGGTTGTGTGATGCCCCTGAGTCAAACATAGCGTTGTGCAAAACTTTGTCATGTATATGCAAACTGACATAAAAGGGTGGGGCCGGTCCATGTGTTGATTTTCCATTAACTTCTGGGCCAAATAGCAGCTCTGGGGTGTCATCTAAAACATTTACATCATCCTTAACCTCTGGCATTTGAAGTGATCTTTGAATTTGCTGCCTATATACATCATGTTTGGCAAGTTTTGAGAGGGGAATGGATATTTTTAACTTAGCTATTTCTGTTTCTAAATTAAATGGATTTTCCAGTGGAGTCTTGGTGTTGATAATGGCAGTTTTTCCTGTTCCATTTGAATTGTCTGCGTTTTGCTCTTGTTTATCAGCGTTATGGGAAGTTTTTGCTTGCGGTTTCTCAACTTCAGGAAAGTTTTTTGGGACCTTGTTCGAGCTTTCTTTCGAGGAAGGAGGTGGCAAAGGCTGATCAATGGAAGGCTGTATTTCTGTTATGTCTTCTACAGTCACTTGATGCGGGTTTGGAATAGGTATATCAGCTCGTTCTGTTATGACAGCCTTGCCTTTGATCTTTTTGGGATGTTTGCTATCCTTCGTTTTACTAGGTTTGGAAATGTCAATGGTCCTAGTTCTCAGCTTATATTGTTTGTGTACTTCATACACAACGGTATCATAACCTTGTTTAAAATCAAAAGATTCGCCATACCTAGTCTGAAACTGATTGTAATCAGGTTCATTTTGGTCTTCTTGGGACAGGACAGTTTGGTGCTCACCTTTTAGATCCATTAAGTTCATGTGAGTGTCCTCTATGGGTTCACTAGAAGTAGATCCTCCGACATAATTATCTTGGAAAGGGGGTCTTATATCATGGTCTTGGTTAGGCCTACCAGCATTTGTGTTCTGTGTTTTTCTAAAATTTGGGTTCCTTATGGTATTAGACTATTGTCCTTCCCATGATGCTTTTCTCTCAACATTTTCTACTCTTTCTCCCAGCCTTTGCAGGGCACTGATGATAGCATCAAGATTTTGATCAAAAGCTGAGGGTTCTTCCTTAAAGGTGGTTCTTCTTTCCATTCTAGCTCTATTTCTTTTGGCAATTAAATTGGCTTCTACGCTGACAGCAACATTTTGCATGTCCGCAAGGGTTTGAGGAGCTCTTTCTTTTAATTGGTATGCCATATAAGGGTCGAATCCATCGGGAAATTTGTACAAGGCAAGGTCAGGTGGAGGTCTTAGGTTCTGTGGTATTGCGTTATATACATTATTGAATCTTGCACAGTACTCCAAAACAGTCTCTTGAGGACCTCGTTTGATCGTATCATATTCAGCTAGTATGTGCAAGGGGTCTTTCTTTTTCTCCCATCTGTTGGTAAAGGATTGGTAAAGCTCATCTGGGGTGGTTATGGAATTTGCAGCAAGTGATCTGAACCAAGTTCTTACATCACCTGTTAAACTCTGAACAAAAATTCTCATTCTCACACTATCATCATCTATTTCGTAGTTTTCAAAATAGTCTTGCATCTTTTTGGTGTGCTGAAGGGCTGTGAAAGGACCGGTGCTGTCAAAATATGTGATTTTCGATTGGTACTCTTGAGGTAAAGCCCCAGCATTAGCAGGTAGTTGTAGGGGTGCATATCTATTAGCCATATTGGCAGGTATAAGTGGAACAATGGGGATACGTGGAACAGCTGGAGTAACAGGGATCACAGGAGTAACTGGAACGCTGGAAACAACAGTAGTGTTAGTATGTACAGTGAATGAAGGTGTGGAAGGAGTACTATGAGATGTAGATGATGAACTAAGGGAAATTGGGGTTGACTGGAACAAAACCTTGACAGGGGTCGGAACACTGCTAGGGTAAGCTATTTCAGGGCTCAAATCAGCAAAATTTTCCTGTCTTTCTTGCTTCCTAAGGTTTTTCGAGATTATGTTAGGGTTTTCCAAATAGCTGGAGGGTTAGGATCTACATTTGATCTGGTATATCGTGGATTTTTCTTGGGAGCCAGCTTCCGAATTGTTTTTTGGGTATTTTTCCTGGGAATGTTTTTTGTAATCAACAAGGGACTAATTAAAATATGGGACAAATTGTTTGTAACTTAAAACTAGCATGAAGATTGACGAAAGCAACATTTATTTACTCCTGTTAATGCAAAGCAAAAACAGTTTCAAAGGCTTCCTGGCTGACATTCAGGCTTCATCTGTAGTTTTAAGAGATAAACAGGAGTTGGAAAGTTTGATTTATGGTCTCAGCGGAGCTTTCTTACCTTCTTCGTGAAACTATCTGAGGAAGTTCCCCAGTGGAGTCGCCATTATGTTATCACTCAGGTTGTCCTTAAGCTCCGGAAAAGGATACGGCCGAGGTAACCACAGACCAACTTTGGACCGCAGGTTCTAGCCAACCTGCAATCAGAGAGGGCTCTCCCTTTATGATTTAGCTTTGTTGAAAAGGATTTTAGGCTAGGTTTTGAGTTCAGGGGGTGCTTGTTTTGTTTTGGTGGGAAAATTGATGTTTTCAGACAGAGAGGCAAGGCATAGTCTGGAAGTTTCAAACCATTGGGCGTGGAGTCGAGGAGGAGAACTGCTGGTGCATTTCTTTGGTCACAAGAGAGGTAAAGTGGAGCAAGATAGCTGAGCAGGAAACAATATTTCAGGTTTAAATGATGGGAAGAATGCTAAGTAATGAGAGGAAGCTAAGAATATCTCAATCAGCTTAACAGATGGAGGTAATAGAGCTCTACCTAGGGGCAGCGAAGAATCCATAGATAATTGGCCAACACAAGTGAATCGGGGTAAACATGAGCCAGGAGGAATTCATATTCATAACCAATTCAATCAGAGGAAAACATAAAGAAATAGCAGAAACTGAGCATAGAGTGTATTTAAACAAATTCTAAGCTATTCTTTCTTTCTGCTATTTAGATAATGGTAAACAATAAACAGAGGTAAGGTGCACTTATTGCTTCAGGCTGCAGCACAAGAATTCCATCTTCATATCTCCAAAAACATTCATTTACAACAGTCAGTTTGCTCTCCAAGCTTTCAGCAATCTTTGATTATAGAAAAACTCAGTTATACAATGCGAGTCTCCAGTGAAAATTCTCAATCAACCAACCCTTGTAACAATGTAGAGGGCGGTATATATAGGGCAAAACTATCTACAGAGTTCCTTTATTACATCTTGACCTAATTAGGTCTGAAAGAAAGATGATTACTTAACCTAATCCTATCCAGAAATAAATGCAAAAAATATCTCGGGCTGCGCTCAGGGCCGCCATATCAAAACTGAGTAAATGATGTTGTCCTTGGTGGCTAGCTGCAGTGTTTTCTGAAATAAATGTGTATGGGTTTCTGCATCTCTGCTGTCTGTCTGCATTTAAAGCTTTAACTGTGATTTGAGGGCAATGATGGGCTTACACCTCTTGATTTGACTTTCTGGGGGGGCTCATCAATGTTCAGGTGCTTCGAGCCCCTAAAAAATCTTCGGCTGATACTCTTTGGCTCGTCATCTTCCTTTGATACTCTTTGGCAATAAACCGATGCTTTTGTGACGTGCTGTGTGTTACATCATCATTTAATGGTCGCTGTTCGGCCTCTGTTTTCTTCAAAACTGTTTTCTGCTCCTTTCTGAGTGCTTCGCGAAGAAAAATGGTTCATTCGGCACCTTTCAGGCTTCCTAGGGCCGCAGAATGAAAAGATTCCCTGAAGATTCCCCATTGAAACTGATTCCAGGGCTCCGAAGTGCGATTTTTGCCCTTCGCGCCAAAAGTGTTGATGACGTCAGCATGACGTCAGCAGATGTGACTTCGTATGGTGGGTGACGTCAGCGATGATTTCAGCATGATGACGTGGCGGGATGACGTTAGTGGGTGACATCATCATGTACGGACGATGACGTGGCATGTACAGTGGCAGGGTACGGTGGCAGGACGCCACGTGGCAGGTGACTCGGCAGGTGACGTGGGGCTTACATCACAGGGGAGGGTGGTAAGCGGTTTTGGGCGCACCGCCTTAGTGCCTGGGCGGTTTTGGGGGGAGGGGCTCCGCCACACCCCAGAGCCTGACGCATGGCGGGAGTACGGAGGTAATACCGCCCATCTCCCGGACGCTAAAGCTCGGGCAGTTCGGGGATGGGAGGGCTCGTCAGCCGTAGATCTGCGGGGCGGATGATCCAACGGCTGGCGGCGATGGCGAGTCGGCGGGGGTATACGGGCGGGGAATATGTGCAGAATATTCCAAATTTAATAACGTGCGCAGGTGGGGTTTGAAACTTAGGTTTAGGGGTTAATACGAGCGTGAGTTAATGTATTTACAGTTAGGACTTAGGAACAGGGGTAGAACATGGGTTTTTGCGCGCGGGTTTAGCAATTTATGCCCGAAACTTAGGATAAGGGGGCAAAAAGTGGGTTTTTGAGGGTTTTTAGGGCTAGGGAAGAGGTTATTAATCTGGCCAGGTGTCAGATTAATCCCTGCTTAGACACGGATGGGCTAAAAGTAGCCCCAGATGGACTGTTCTTTCCCTGACTTAGAGAAAATATGGCTATATTGCCAGGGGGGGAATATTTACATAGGGGAATTTTATATACAAAGTTTTAGTAGGGGAAAGGGGAGAACTGATAGGGAGTTATATAATACTTGTTAGTAGTTAATATGAAGATGATAAGCAGGCGCTAAGGTCAGGGACCTTAGGCTAATTTTGGGGAAAAGAGTTTGAAAAGAAATAAAATCCTTGAGTGAAGCAGATCTTCACCAAGGCAACTGATATGGATGATGATGAAACTAAGAGGAATCAAGCAGATCTTGACCTCTTTGGGAAATTAGTAAGTGACTTGGGGAATTAGAAGAAGGGGGAGTTAGTTATGTCCACCTTTGAGCTCCCTTGCATGAAAACTGCCTGCACTGTGATCTGTAAAGATAAAGCACTTTGTAACACAAAATTGATCATAAATTGCCTTTCTGCAACCACACAGCTACCTACCCAGCCTACCTTCCTAACATTTTTTCTTCTTTTGAATTGGGTGCACTTAGACTTGCAAACCCAGATTTACAATTTTTCTTTTGAATTTTTCCTATCTAAATCTACACTTATTTATGCCAGGGCCCGGATTAAACAGTTGGGTCCCTCTGATTCTCTACCTATCTACAAATCTGCCAAGATTAAACTGTTTGGACAGATATCATTCTCTATATTCTAAAACAGGAAATTGAAACCTAGGGAGACCAAGATTAAACTGTTTGGACCTCCCTTAAATGAAAACTCTTCAAAAACTGGAACTACTCATCAAAAATTAGAATACAGCAGTGCATTTGGACTGAGCATATTTTATGGCACCTCGTGGAAATATGGAACACTGTAGCCTGCAAAGTATGACATATTTGGCATGTAAAAATGTCAATCATGAAAGATGATACCCTGTTGCAACAGGAGGCTAACAGATATCTGTATAAAGCTACCGTGTTGATGATCCCATATGAATACATGTTCTTGGATGATCTTGTGGACTTGACTGAACCATGTTCCTTTCTTGCTAACATATAATCTCCCTCCGAGACCATGCTTCTACTACTTCGTTGTGATGGTTCTTGTTCTCCCTATGAAACCATGCTTCCACTGTTGTTGTACTTCCCCTGAGACCATGCACTTTTCTTCATGAGTCATATGCTTGCTTCTTCAAATTTTGAAGAAGCCCTTCGCAACTTTTTTAAGGATAATGAGATAACTCTTCCAACGAGGAAGAAATTACTCCCATCTTTTGTTGAAGATATTCAAAATTTTCCTTTGGAAGTGGTTTAGTTAAGATAGTGCTAATATGCTCCTTGGTTGGAATAAATTCCAATATGATTGAATTATCCACAACTTGTTTTCTCAAAAAGTGATACTTAAATTGAATATGCTTGGTTTTGAGTGCATGACTTGGTTTTTGGAGATATCATTGCACTGGTGTTATCACGCATGATAACTACGGTTTGATCAGTATGTTCTTGAAGATCTTTAAAACTTTGCTTCATCCATATCACTTAAGTATAACATGAAGTTGTGACATGTACTCTGCTTCTGCAGTGGAGAGAGATATAAGATTGTTTCCTGTTGTGCCATGAAAGAAAGCAATTTCCAAGAAAAAGTGATCCTCTAATGGTGCTTTTCCTGTCATCCACAATTCTTGCCCAATTTGCATTAGTATAAGCTTTAACATTAATATTAGTTCCTCATGGATACTATAAACCGTTATCTGTAGTGCCTTGAAGATATTTGAATATCCTTTTAATTGTGTTTACATGACATTCCTCAGGAGACAATTGAAATATTCCGACCAATGCGACAACCTGCATAATATCGGGTCATGATGTTGTCAAATAGAGAAGAGTTCCAACATTGATACATGGGGGCACAATTTTCCATTCCAAACTTCCTCATCATTTCTTTAATATATTTGGTTTGTGATATGAAGATCCCTAAATTTAATTGATTGACTTGTAGACCAAGAAAAAATGATAATTCTCCTAGCATGGACATTTTGAACTCCTTTTTCATGTTGCCTGCAAATTTCTTGCTTACGGAGTCATCGTTACTAGCAAAGATAATATCATTTACATAGACCACAAGGATTAAAATGTTATCTTCTTCATTCTTGATGTAGATATTAATATCAACTAAACCTATATTAAATCCTTGTTGATGAAGATAAGCATCCAACCTAGAATACCAATCCTCGAGAGCCTACTTAAAACCATATAATGGATTTTTTAGTTTATATAAAAAGTCTTGTTTTTTGTTAATTCAAATCCTTCTAGTTGTTCCACATAGACCTCTTCCTTGGGTTCACCATTTAGGAATGTTGACTTTGAATCCATTTGATACACTTTGAACCCTTTAAAACAAGAAAAATCCAAGAACATTCTGATTGCCTTTAGATGAGCCACATGGGAAAATGTTTCACCAAGTAAATTCCTTTCACTTGGGCATAATGTTTGCATACAAGTCTCACTTTATTTCTTACTACTTGTCCATGCTCATCAAGCTTGTTCTCAAATACCCACTTGGTTCCATTTACATTTTTGTCCTTTGGCCTTGGGACATATTCCAAAGTTTGATTTTTCTCAATTCGATTCAATTCTTCATTCATGACTTTGACCTAGTGCTCATCCTCGTTGGCTTGAGAAAAATTCCATGGCTCCATTAAAGACAAAAATGCTATGTTTTTTGGAGATAATGCATCTACAAGTTTTCTTCTAGTTTGAACACCCAAACCTTTATTACCCAAAATATGATCATTCAAATGACTCTTTTGGACATACCTAGATGGAGTATTTTCTTGCATAGGCTCGTGGTCTTCTCTTTAAACTTCTTCAAACTCTTCATCTTCTGATTCCTCTAATGAATATTATATTAGGGTTAGGATAAGTCAGAAGAAGAATTTCATTATGCAGGAGTGATTCATATACTTCTACATCAATACTTTCAATGAACTTTCATGTTCTCTTGTTATAACATTTGTAACGCTTGCTTTGATAGGCATATCCTGAAAGGATACCCTCATCGGTTGTGGTTCAAATTCTCCAAATTTTTCTTTGTTCACCTTTATGTAACACTTGCTTCCAAACACTTTAAAATGTTTAACAATAGCTGGTATTCCTTTCCATAATTCATAAGGGGTTTTGGAACTTTAAGTTCTAATTTGATCCCTATTCAAAATGTACATAGTTGTATTTATTTCTTCTCCCCATAATCGGTCTAGTAGTTAGGCTTCAAAAAGAAGAGTTCTCGTAATCTCTTGAATTATCCTAGTATTTATTTTGACTACCTCATTTTGTTGAGGTTTTATTGCAATAGTAAAGTGTATTTTAATGCCACAATGCTCTCAGAAGTGATTGAATTCATGAGAAGTAAATTCTCCCATTCTATCTGTTCTTAAGCATTTAAATTTTAGCTCCATCTCATTCTCAACAAGAGCCTTGAAATTCTTGAATTTTTCAAATGCCTCGGTTTTTTTTTTGAAGAAAGCTAACCCATGTCATCCTTGTAAAATCATCAATAAAAAAAATAAAATATCTGTCACCTTTTAGTGTGCATATTTTGGCTAGTCCATGAAGATCTGAGTGAATAATTGCCAATGGATGGGATGTTGAATACTCTTTTGCTTTGAAGGTAACTCTAGTTTCCTTCCCAAGTTGACATGCCTTGCTTACTTCATCCTAAGGTTTCGAAATCCTCAAAATATCTCTGATAGCTAGAGTTCTTGCGATCTTTGCTAGGTTGTCAAAATAGATATGCCCAAACTTTTTATTCGATGACCATCTTTCATCTATTTTTCTGACAACATTTTTTTTTATATGTTTGATTGATCTAAGATATATATGTTGTCATCAATTCTAGTAGCTCTTTCCACCAACTTACCAGAACCTACATTCCTAATTTCACATCTTTTGGAGTCGAATATTACATAAGAACCTTGATCGCACATCTGACTGACGCTTAACAAAATATGTTCTAATCCTTCTATATATAACACATTTTAAGCTTTGGTTCTTCCATTGTCAATGTTGAATGTTCCTTTCCCAATAATGCAAGTAGATGCATTGTTACCAAAGTTTATTTTTCCTTTATCTATTGAATCTTTGACGCTGATGAATTTGATCTAATCTCCTATCACGTGACTTGAGAAATCATTATCAACATACCATTTGTTTTCCTACTTCTTGGTATATAAAATGAGGCCACACTTCTCTTCCTTCTCTTTCCACATTTTGAGAGATCTTATTTTCTTATTTCACTCACAATCCTTGGCTCTGTGTCCAAAAGCATGACACAAAAAGCATTTCATGTGACTTTGCAAATAATTTCTCCTATAATCATAGTCAATGGCCATATGACCAAATGCTTAACATAAGAAACAATAACCATAAAAGAATATGTGGTACATTTATGCTTGCCTCTTAATGCTTACTTTGGGATAAGCTTCTTCTTGAATTCCCTTGGTTGATTGCTTTGATATTTTTTCCTCTTTCTTGATATGGTCAATTATGTCATTTTTCTCCTCCAACTTCTTTTTTGTTTCTCCTAGTTGCTTCTTGACTTCATCGAGATGATTTATCAGGATTTTGTTCTTTCTCTTGACCTCCTACAACTCAAATTCTAGAAGTATAACTGATGTTGCATCTAAGTCCATATTTCTTTGATCCATCTTCTAGTAGTTAACTATTCCTAAATTTGACTTGCTTTGAAGCCACTTGTTGGCCCAAAACTCACACTGAGAGGGGGAGGGGGGGGGGTGGGGTCAATTAGTGTGAAGTCGATTTTATAATTTATCAATCTCAATTTTTCATACATTCATTTAGAGTTGATCATAAATATTATATCATAATTTATCACAATGCATCATTAAATAATCAATATAATTAGAAACAACATAAGAAAGCATCACATCACAAGGAGACACAAATTTTTAGGTGGAAACCCAAATGGGAGAAAACCACCAACTCTTCTTTTGCTCATTCTTCAATTCTTTACATCAATTAGCAGACCCCAACCCGCTAGAGGAAACTACCCCTAAAATATGCAAGTTGGCACTTGTGGTAGGCTACAACTTGATTGAGGCTCCAACCTCTATAATGAGTAGGCTCTAACCCGCTATAGTACTAACCTCGATAATGAGTGACCTACAACCTACTCTAGACTCCAACCTAATTGAGGCTTCAACTTCCTTGTGGACCTCTATTTCATCTCATTTTCAAACTGGATCCACTACCATCATATATCACTGGTTCTGCATAGAAGGAGACTATCACAAACTGTAATCACAACCTGTAAACATTGCCATTGTACCAAACATTGTGTCTTCTTGTAACCGCTATAATAACATACAACTTGCAAACATTGTACAATCATACAAATTGCACAAAAATTCCATATCAATCACTCATGTTGGTTGTCATACTACTACCCATATTCTGCTTCAACCAAAACTTCGATATGGTCATTCAAAACCCTTCTTGGAACCTGCTCATAGACCTTCAAAACAAACACAAGAGATTATTCCCATCAAATATGAGTCAAAACATCATCAAATCCCTCTGATTATATTCATCGATGAGTTGCAATCATGTATTTTCTTTCAAATCTTGCTCAACATGGTGTTGATCTATATACCATATTTTGCAATTAGTTTTAATGTGAAAAATGAATGATGGCTTGGCTCCATTCAATGTCTTAAGTCACGAGGCTACATGGCTACATGATATCACCCCACGTGGTGATCCTTTTTTGTTCAACAATCCAAAACCTATGTTTATTTGGTCATGGCCTAGGTTCTATATATAGGCCTCACCATATCTGTTAGCATTTATGCCTGTCTATGCTAAATGTAGCCAATGCCATATATATATATATGCATATATATATATATATGCATATATATATATATATATATATATATATATATATATATATATATGTATATATATATATATGCACATATATATACATATATATATATATATATATATATATGCATGTATATGCATATATATATATGCATATATATATATGCATGTATATGCATATATATATATGCATATATATATCTGCATATATATATATATATATATAGATATATATATGCATATATATATGCATCTACATGCATATATATATATATATGCATATATATATATATATATATATATGCACACACACATATATATATATATGCATGTATATATGTGCATATATATATATATATATATATGCATATATACATGCATGCATATATACATATATATATATATATATGTGCATATATCTATATATATATATATATATATGTGCATATATACATGCATGCATATATATATATATATATGTGCATATATATATATATATATATGAATATATATATATATATATATATATATATATATGAATGTATATATATATATATATATATATGAATGTATATATATATATATATGAATGTATATATATATATATATATATATATATATATGCATGTATAGATACATATATATATATATATATATATATATATATATATATATATATATGCATGTGTATATATATATATATATATATATGTTGGATGGGGCTATATATGAAAATAGGAGTTGACTCATGCTAGTCAATACTCATCACAAAATCGTCCATAAGAGCATAATGACAAATAAAAAACTTTCACCAAACCAAGATTATGGTTGAACCTCCATTGCAATCAAAATTGAATCATTACAATTACAAAAAATAATCACACACACATATATATCTATATATCTATATGTATGTATATATATGTACACACACACACACACATATATATTGGATGTGGTTTATATGAAAATAAGAGTTGACTCATGCTAGTCAATACTCATCACAAACTTGTCCATAAGAGCATAATGACAAATCAAAAACTTTCACCAAACCAGGATTATGGTTGAACCTCCATTGCAATCAAAATTGAATCATTACAATTACAAAAAATAATCCACATCATACTAGAGTCACAAAATTTCACCAAACTCTTGACTCGTGCTTGCATCCAAAGCAAACTAGAAACATTGACCAGAAATAATTGCGTAACCCCCTTTGACTTTCGACTAGGCTAACCATGATGTAACCATAACATGCCATGATGATATCGAAACAATAACACAAACAATACTTCCTCTTCACAGATTATGAACCAGAATAAAAAATGTTTGCATACCTCGAATTGTAAACCAAGCCCCATATTTATGCTTTTTGAGAGGTCCAATGGTTGGGATAAGCCAACCAATTGTTATAACTTTAGCGCTCAAATGACCATGTGATATATTCAAAGCTGACATGTAATCTTTAATAGTTGGACATCAAAACAATGTGACCGTGTCCATATGACTAAGACCCAAGGGTCATTGGTCATCCATGTGATGATGTCATCATACCACATGGTGGTCCCTAAGGGGTTCCACATGTCACTTATTTTTAGGCTTATGACCAATCCAGAGCCACCGTTTGTCACTACAATGTGGTAGCCCTAGGTGGTTCCACATCATCATGCTGAAATCAATGCTAACATGCTCTACCATGTGACATGCCACACTATTTTTTCTGCCACATCACACCTTGTATATTTATTTCACTTGTCCGAGATGTTGCCTCAGTACTGACTATGAAAATAAGCTACATGTCACTCATTCAAAGGTCCTATTTGTTCCTTAAGAAGCCAATTTCCTGGCTGTGGCGAAATTGTGCTTAAGACATTAATAAATATTATTTACTGTCACTTATTGTTTGTTGTGTTCTCAAATGAAGGACCTGGAAAACTTGGTCTTTAACTCTTAATACATGTATGACCAGAACATCTCAGAATGCCATTTGTTGCTAGATATAAATGATGAATGAAGAAAGTTTGAAGGGGAAAGTTAAAGATAATATGTTGATCTTTCACAGAAACTACTATCTGTAACTTAGAGGAATTATGATAACGAGAACTGAATCATAGACAATATGTTGATCTTTCACAAAAACTATTATCTATAATATGATAACGAGAACTGAATCATAGACAATATGCTGATCTTTCACAGAAACTATTATCTATAATTTAGAAAGGAAGTGAGGACTTCAAGTATAGGAGCGCTCTTTTAAGGGATTTTAAATTTATCTACATAAGCAAATAAAGACCTGCAACTTCATTACTATACTTGAAAAGAAGAAAACATAGCATGACACATGACAAAGAAGCTTACAAAATTATATGCAACAACTGATGGAAACTTCTGATTCTTTCATTAATAAACTATGATATCAAGAATACAGTGGCCTAGTCTCCGGGTTCTCCAAAATTCCAACCCTTTCTTAGTAAAATTTCCTCTTTTTATACATTGTGGAACAGTTGTTGATTTCTGAAACTACCCAAATTATCTAACTGCTTTTCTAACTATATGAAGTAAAAACTATTACATAATTTTACAGAGGGTAAAAGACACCTCAAAGAACATGAAATAACAAGAACATAACTGGATTCAAAAGGGGATGATAACTGCTGGCTTGCTCTGTTGATCTGCTGCCAAATTCCTCTGTAAATGCCCTAATGATGCTTAATTCATTTTAGCCATAATGAAACACATTTAGTTTGTATAATCCTGGGCTTACATGGGCACTCTGATTGGCCAAAATACAAAGAAACATACTGGATTGTCTTCCTCTTCAGCTTTAGCTCTAACCTTGATTTTCCACTTTACACAACGAAATTAATGTGAACTTCTGATTAATCCGGAACTCAAAAGAGTTAATTCTGCTTTATAAACCTGTCAAATCCACCCGTACAATGCTCCGTTGACTTTCATCACAAATCACAATCGGCTCGATAACCCCTGTAAAACTTAACTTATGCACCCTTAGGCCAAATAACTATGAAAATGTTGGAATTATGCGTAAATCTTTTATATCTGTGCTTTTCTATCGTAAACCTTTTATAATGAAAATATATGATAAAACATGATTTTTCTACTTCCAATACGGGCTCCACACAATTTCCGAGGTATACTTTCCCGCCGATTCATCCCCACCGTAGATCTGTGCTTTTCAGATCAGACAGTCTGTAAAGGTTTCGGGCGAGACATAAGCCCGGAGAATACCTTCCTGAAATGGGCAGTTTCCTCTCTCCACTTGACTGCTACGTGTTGAATGCTGAGTGGAATCGGGTGAGTTCCAATAAAAACCATCTACCGCTTTTGCTCCGCCCGAAATTCTACCTTTTAGCTTAAAATCCGCCTTTTCTTCGGTTAACGCAAAGCACCGGAACTAAAAAGGAATTAACCTGATTTAATAACTCCATCGGATCTAGAATCTCATCGCATATCGCAATCGACACTTTCCATATATATATATATATATATATAATGTTACTGATATGATGGACCCGCTGCAACTATAAAACGTAATATATATGCTTTCAGGTCCGACCATCGCAATCGCAATCGGCGGAACCAACCTCTATGTGCATAAAGGCTTTGCGGACCCGACGAAATTATAAAACGCAATATATATTATATCGGGTCCGGCTTACCCATATTGCAATCGGCGCTTATTTCTATTATAATCCCTTTATAATAGAAATATATAAAAATGCGTAATCATAATGTATATGAAGGACTTTTTAATATGGCAGATCCGACGGGACTTAAAACCACGATGTATATACCTTTCGGGTCCGCCATCATAAATCGCAATCGGCAGATCTATATACATATATATAACTGCGGACCCGCCGAACTTTGTAAAACACAACTTATAGTATTTCGGGTCCGGTGTTAACTCTTTAACACTTGTTTCCTTTGTAAATCCGATATATTTCTTTATTTCAATATGCACATATATATATCGGTTATGGCTCCATTTATGTTGCGATTTAACTTTATCACATGGGCCAATTCCTTTATACTTGTTCCTTTTGCGATTTTGATATATTATAACGAATAAATACCTCATTACTTTTAGACTTTGCGGAGTAGAAAATATAAAGGGCTTCATTGAGGTTGAACCCCCCTTAATGATTTTAGGCCACACATTGTGATAAAATTTATAAATAAGGCTTAAATCACAATATAAGCTACAACATCTGGCTCCACTTGGGGATAGTGCTTTTGTCCCAGAAGCACTAAGAACCGCAGATCAGTGCCTTATCCATTGGGCATGGAGTCATATATTGCTTCGCCAAGTCTTAACTGTGTGAAAATCTGTACAGTGAACCCATGCCGATACCTGCAGTGATAAGATGCTTTCACTTTGATAGCAAAATATTGGGAATCATAGATCAATAGCCTTAGTTGGGCATGGAGTCCCAAACTGTGAAAACCCTGAAATTTGACAAACTGAAACATGACATTCTTGAAGGTTGAAACCTCTGCAAACCAATGTCCAACTGGGAAAGTCACCCTTATTCATCAACTAATGATTAAATTGAAGAACTACAATTGGAAACCAAATGCTTAACACCTGAGATTATTTATGTACAAGTTCCTGCATATGTACACGATTGATCTCCATCAGGTGAAGTCAATCTTCCAATGATACCATATTAGCATTTGATTGCATAATCTTGAACCATTCTGCCAGTGAATCTTGAAACAACAATTCATTCTGAGTTTCTCCTGAGTCCCAATGTTGTGACCCTGAATGTGTTCATCTTGTGAAACCTTCCCTGAGTCAACAACCACATCATTAGGGTTAGAAAACCTTTCAAGAGGAACAAGTCCCTTTAGCAAAATATTATCCTTCAATTGAAAAATCTTCGGATTAGCTATTGAATCTTTTAAACCATTGATTTCTGCAACTTCTATTGTTTCTTCTTTATCCTGATCAATTTTTATGCCATGAAACTCCTCAACTATAGTAATTTTTTTTTAATCTGTTGATCATCTTGAAAAGCTTGCCAATTTTTAGCATTATCAGGAATAGAGGTCTGTCTTTCATCCCTACCTCATATCTTAGCGTTGGATTAATAGGAGGCTTGAAAATACTAGCAGACACATCCAATGAATATGCTAATCTATTCTCATTTCTTGGAATAACTTGAATGTTAAAAGCTTCAAAAAAGTTCTCAATTCATACCTCATATCTGTATACCCTAAGCCTAGGGTTCTTTGTTTGGAAATGATTTTTTATTTTCTTGATAATAAGCTCTAAATCTCCAAAAGTAGAAATTGAATTAACTCCCATTTGTTTAGCTGTTTGTAGAGCAATAATCAAGGACTCATATTCTGCCACATTGTTTGTTGCCTCAAACCCTAATTTGAAAGAAAAAGGGAACATATTACCTTTAGGCACAATTAGAAGAAAACCAACACCTGTTCCTTCCTTGGAATAAGTTCCATCAAAGAAGCATTTCCACACTCCTTTAGTTTGAAGCTCTATAATTACATTGGCTGAAGCAAGCTGCTTCTGATTATCTTCAGCCAGCTCTGCATTATCATACAGTGTGAAACAAGTAAAATAATCCTTCTCCTGACTATATACAGGTGAATTGCTTGCTCCATTTTTTGTAATTGTTTTTACAAACCTAGTTTCTCTGTACAATCTCCTCTCCTCCCCACCAAAAATTGGTATAACAGCATATGTAAAATCCAATTTCAAAACACCACCCAATTTAGTCCCCCAGGACCTAGATAGAAGCATTCCAAATCTAGCAGGGATATCTGCTACTACTACATCCATGACCAACCTTCTAGCTGGAATTTGGGCTAATGACACTACCATATCCTTGATAACCCCCAGACACCTGACTTTGCTTGAACCAAAAGAATAGAAGTCCCTATAGGGTTTGGTAACTTGTAGATCTAGTTGCTTCGTTACTAACAAAGGCATAAGATTATGTGAAGCTCCCGAATCAAACATACAATTATGTAGGAGGAAATCATGAACCAATAGGGAAATATAAAAAGGAGGTATTGAAGAATCTACTTCCTCTACATGTGGACCAAAAACCACTACTGGTTTGTCTTCCTTTTCCAACTCCTTAGTAAGACTAAACAAGTGACCCTGTTTAGCAGTCCTTTCATTCTCATCTTCACCTTTCTTCATGGCTGGAATTACTTGAGGAATTGAAACAAGTTTCTCCAAAGGAATTTTTTCAGTTTGATCTTGAGAAGACTCACCTTGAAGTATCTGTGTCTTGTCATTTGCATTCTGTTGCTACTTTCCTTTATTCACTTGTTTTGCAGACTGAAATTCTTGTGGAGTCGCCTTTGGTGAGGAAGTTGAAACTTGCTGCTCACTTTCATTTTCTTGATTTCTTGATCTCTTCCTCGATCTTAAATCATATTTCTTATGTAGTTCAGCCTGCATAAAATTAGAGAATTTCTTGCAATATTCGTCAATCTTATCTTGAATGGCATATGTTTAATCATATTCATACTCCTCTTCTTTGATACCAAGTTCATCTTCATCCACTGCATATAATGTAAAAATTTGATCTTCAGGATGCTCTTGTTTTTCAATAGGACCTGCCTCTATATATAATGGTGCTTGAATTTGATCTTGATCTTTTCTTTCCTTTTGCAAGATTTGCAAAGGTTGTCTTCTGAATTGGGGATTAAAGTTCTTATTATACTGTGTTTGTCTCTGAGAGTTTTTATTCTCTAACTCTATCCTATTTAACTTATTTGACATAGTTTTAATTACATTACACATATCCTCCAATGATTGACTTTGAGAGGATTCTATCTTTGCCTTTCCCTTGTCTTGGGTAGGCTGTGTTTCTGGTGCTTTTCCTGCAGCCACCAGATTCGCTTCTATCTCTAAAGCATCTGTTTGGATTTGATCAAGGGTTGGAGCTCTTCTTTCCCTTAATGTGAATCCAAAATTTGATTCAAAAGCCCCTACAAAAGTTATTTTTGCACCAGTAGGAGGAGGCTTAATCTCTGTTGGGAGACTATTGTACAATTTGTTAAATCTTCTGACAAATTCGGCCACAGTTTCATCAGACTTCTTCTTTATGGCATTAAACTTTGTTAATGAATATCCATGGTCTCTTTTTTCTCCCCATCTCTGAATAAACACACGTTCCATCTCTTCCCAAGAAGGAATGGTATTATTGGGAAGTCCTTTGAACCATTTCCTTGCTTCTCCATCTAGGGACTGAACAAAAAGTCTTAGAACAACATCTAAATGTTCAACATTTAGGCTTTCTGTAAAATTACAAAATACTACTACATGATTTTCTGTTGTCTGTTCATCTTCTCCTAAAAAACGTGGAAGAGTTTTAAGGTAATCTTGTGGCATTTGATTGAAGGTTGTCGTAGTTGAAGAGGTGCATACCTATTCACTAAGAATGCAGGTGCTTCCATGTTTATTGAACTTTGATTACCAAAAAATGTGGAACTTGATTGTAAATGGAATGTGCAAAGGGGGTAATGTGGTTATTGGTTGAGGTTGAATAATTACAGCAGGTAAATGAAAAGTAACAGACTCAAAAGATTGGTCTTGATAGCTAGGTTCCTAAAATGAAGATGATGAAAAAGATGACTCTCTATTAGATGAATGTTCAGATAAGTTGCTGCTTGATGCAGACAATGTAGGAATTGGTGTAATTGGAATCTTAGACCTTCCAACCCTCTTAGAAAATAGCCTTTCAGGATTTGAAAGAGCTTGAACCTTCTTTTGTGAAGTGTCTGATCTTGTATGGGGCCTTCTTGAAGCCAAAGTTATTGCTTTGATTCAAAACAGCCAAATATTTCCTCCTCACTGAACAACCAGAGGAAAATATTGAAACCCAGGGAAAAATCTTCTTGTCTTCTCTCCCCGGCAACGGTGCCAATTAATGTTGTTCCTTAAGAAACCAATTTCCTGGTTGTGGGGAAATTGTGCTTAAGACATTAATAAATATTATTTACTGTCACTTATTGTTTGTTGTGTTCTCAAATGAAGGACTTGGAAAACTTGGTCTTTAACTCTTAATACATGTATGACTAGAACATCTTAGAATGCCATTTGTTGTTAGATATAAATGATGAATGAAGAAAGTTTGAAGGGGAAAGTTAAAGATAATATGATGATCTTTCACATAAACTACTATCTTTAACTTAGAGGAATAATGATAACGAGAACTGAATCATAGACAATATGCTGATCTTTCACAGAAACTATTATCTATAATATGATAACAAGAACTGAATCATAGACAATATGATGATCTTTCACAAAAACTATTATCTATAATTTAGAAAGGAAGTGAGGACTTCAAGTATAGGAGTGCTCTTTTAAGGGATTTTAACTTTATCTTCATAAGCAAATAAAGACTTGCTGCTTCATTACTATACTTGAAAAGAAGAAAACATAGGATGACACATGATAGAGAAGCTTACAAAATTATATGCAACAACTGATGGAAACTTCTAATTCTTTTATTAATAAACTATGATATCAGGAATACAGTGGCCTAGTCTCCGGGTTCTCCAAAATTCCAACCCTTTCTTAGTAAAATTTCCTCTTTTTATACATTGTGGAACAATTTTTGATTTATGAAACTGCCCAAATTATCTAACTGCTTTTCTAACTATATGAAGTAAAAACTATTACATAATTTTGCCCTCAAAGAAGATGAAATAACAAGAACATAACTGGATTCAAAAGGGGATGATAACTGCTGGCTTGCTCTGTTGATCTGCTGCCAAATTCCTCTGTAAATGCCCTAATGATGCTTAATTCATTTTAGTCGTAATGAAACACGTTTAGTTTGCATAATCCTGGGCTTACATGGGCACTCTGATTGGCCAAAATATAAAGAAACATACCAGATTGTCTTCCTCTTCAGCTTTAGCTCTAACTCTGATTTTCTGCTTTACACAACGAAATTAATGTGAACTTCTAATTAATTCAGAACTCAAAAGAGTTAATTCTGTTTTATAAACCTGTCAAATCCACTCGTACAATGCTTCATTGACTTTCATCGCAAATCGCAATTGGCCCGATAACCCCTGTAAAACTTAACTTATGCACCCTTAGGCCGCATAACTATGAAAATGTTGGAATTATGCGTAAATCTTTTATATCTGTGCTTTTCTATCGTAAACCTTTTATAATGAAAATATATGATAACATGCTTTTTCCACTTCTAATATGGGCTCCGCAAAATTTTCGAGGTATAATTTCCCGCCGATTCATCCCCACCGTAGATCTGTGCTTTTCAGATCAGACGGTCTGTAAAGGTTTCGGGCAAGACATAAGCCCGGAGAATACCTGCCCGAAATGGGCGGTTTCCTCTCTCCACCTGACTGCTATGTGTTGAATGCTGAGTGGAATCGGGTGAGTTCCAATAAAAACCATCTACTACTTTTGCTCCGCCCAAAATTCTGCCTTTTAGCTTAAAATCTGCCTTTTCTTCGGTTAATGCAAAGCACCAGAACTGAAAAGGAATTAACCTGATTTAATAACTCCATCGGATCCAGAATCTCATCGCATATCACAATCGACACTTTCCATATATATATATATATATATATATAATATGTCACTGATATGACGGACCCGCCAAAATTATAAAACGTAATATATATTCTTTCGGGTCCATCCATCCCAATCGCAATCGACGGAACCAACCTCTATGTGCATAAAGGCTTTGCGGATCCGACGGAATTATAAAACACAATATATATTATATCGTGTTCGGCTTACCCATATCACAATCGATGCTTATTTCTATTATAATCCCTTTATAATAGAAATATATAAAAATGCATAATCATAATGTATATGAAGGAATTTTTGATATGGCGGATCCGACGGGACTTAAAACCACGATGTATATACCTTTCGGGTCCGCCATAATAAATCACAATCAGTGGATCTATATACATATATATAATTGCGGACCCGCCGAACTTTGTAAAACACAACTTATAGTATTTCGGGTTCGGTGTTAACTCTTTAACACTTGTTTCCTTTGTAAATCCGATATATTTATTTATTTCAATATGCACACACACACACACACACACACACACACACACACACACACACACACACACACATATATATCGGTTATGGCTCCATTTATGTTGCAATTTAACTTTATCACATGGGCCAATTCCTTTATACTTGTTCCTTTTGCGATTTTGATATATTATAATGAATAAATACCTCATTACTTTTGGACTTTGCAGAGTAGAAAATATAAAGGGATTCATTGAGGTTGAACCCCCTTTAATGATTTTAAGCCACACATTATGATAAAATTTACAAATAAGGCTTAAATCACAATATAAGCTACAACAGGTCCCACATCATTATCCACATGTGGCTATTTGGTTGGTATAACAAGCACATTTAAACTCCATGCAACTTTTCTTTCATCCAATTGTTGACCTGTTGTTGATGCCATTGATTGAATTGAGACTTTCATGCCCTTTAATGGAATTAAATAGTGTGAAACTCCATGTGCTTATGGCCATTGATATGCTTTTTCAATGGTGGATCCAACTTGTACTTGTACATTGTTTAACCCTTTAATAATTTGGGTTTAGCCCTATAGTCATGTCCTTACAATTTGACCCAATCTAATGTTGATTTTCAACTGACCATAACTTCTCATCTGGAAGGAGTTTTTCTAAGAAGAATATACCATTGCAAAGGTATCGACGAGCTCTATGCAGCCATGTTATTTGTAGGATCTTTTGAGCATCATAACTTCATTACAAATTTGAATAACTTCAAGCACCCATATATTCATGAAATGAGACCTTGTGATAGGCCCACTTGTCATATTGTTTCACAAAGGGTTCCGCTGCTTCTTTGATCATCATGTTCAAAATGTATCAAGAAAGTCTCAATTTTGCTTTTTGCCTTAATCAAATTGTGAAAATTTGAATTTCCACATCAATAAACAAATTGGAGGATTTAACTGAGGTGACATGGCTCTTGTCACTCAATTCAAGTTAATGAGTTAAAGTTCAGTTTAATTGAGTTGATTCCTAAAAAATAGGAGTCTAGCTCGGTTAATTCAAGTCAGGTGCATGAAGTTCAGTTGTGTGCAGTGGTTTCCTAAATTTTAGGAGACTAGGTTGACTTAAATTCAATTGTAGCAATTCAATTAAGTTAAATTGAGTTATGGTCAGTTAAACTAGTTCTAACTATTGGAGGAACTAGTGGAAGGTCAGGTTGTGGAAGTGGAACTTCAATCACACTCAGTGATCATCCAGATAACTAATAAATCAACCTAAATTAGCTCATGCATGCAAAAAATTCAAGTTACCTAGTTGAGATGGAGATTCCAAGGCAGAGTACTATAAGCTGTAGCATATTCCCATGTGTACAGGTGGAGCATGCAATCAAAGGAAGACCTAAGGAAATTGTGCAATTACAGAGTGTGAAATTCCTAAACAATAGGGGAAATTTCCCAAGGGAACATCACAAGGAAATAAGAGCTTGGAGGCTTGAAAAATTGGCATTCAATGGACTAAGGATCGAGTATGACCTTGAGGGAAACTTGAATTATGCTGCATAGAAGGACCGCATGGAAGCGACACTTGAGGATAATGGGTTGAAGGAATTCATTGATAATGATATTCCGAAATCAACAACATCTGACACAAAGGATCTAAAAGAATGGAAGGAGTGTGTTTCCAAGGTGATGAGGATCTTATTGGAGGGAGTATGAGACCATATTATCACAAATATCTATGGAAAAGAGACTCTATATGCAACGTGGCAAGCACTGACCACAGGAAAATTGGAACTCAAGGACAAGCTTCGAAATATCATTATGCAGAGGAATGATACCATTCCACAGTACCTGAGTAGCTTCACACAATGTTGTGATGAACTTGGTCAAGTTGGTGTTATTGTAGTAGAGGATGATTTGGTGAGCCCAGCCCTTCTAGGCCTTGCCAAGAGCTGGAACAAATACCAAGATTCAGTAAATGGGAGGGAGAAACTACTAAATTGGGAATTCTTGTGGTTTGATTTGGTATAGGAGGAGATAAGGTAGAATACCAGAGATAATAATTCATCTAAGGGTGAGGATGAAGAGAATTATTTCTTGGCTGGAAAGGTAAATAAAGGAAGAAATCCCAATCCAAAGCAGAATCTAGTTAACGGGGCAAGAAGAAAGACTTGTCCAAAATCAAGTGCTTTCACTGTCATGAATTCGAGCACTATGCCACGAAATGTCCACATAAGAAGGCAAGCAAGAAGACTGCAAGAGGAGTAGCAGGTGAAGCTTTGGCTTCACAGTTCGAGCTTGATTTTACTCTCATTGCATGCATGGCCAACATAGTGATGGGAAGTGTGTGGTATCTCGACAACGGTGCCTCATTCCATATGACGGGGAATAGAGAATTTTTTTCAGTGACTTAGAGGAGAAAGATCTCTAGATGAACATTGAGTTTAGAGATGATAGAAGGTATAATGCGACCGAGATTGGTACAGTCACCTTTCAGAGGGAGTTAGGGTCCCCTCTCAGAATTAAGGATGTGAAGTTTGTTCCGGTTCTAAAGAAGAATCTTGTCTCCGTCACAATTCTGGAAGACATGGTTACGATGTGATATTCAACAAAGGAAAGAAATTCTTGAGACAAATAACCATGGGACACCTGAAGCAGATCAAGGTTCGAGTCATGAGCTTGTATGCACTTGAGGTAGAATATGCATGCAAATACTTCATGAGCAAGGCAAAGACTAGAGATGTGGTGTTTGAGAGGGAGCATGTTAGACCTCTCAACATGCAGCCTTAGAAGAAGCCTTAGGAAGTTGTGTAGCAGCCAAAAATGGAGAAGTAGAGAGGAGGAAAAGTGGAGACATCCACTTAAGCATAGATCTACAACATGGGGAGAGTTTGAGCCAAGTGGGTATAGGGAGCACATGCAACTATACCTCTAGGAGTGAGGTGGAGCGATGTAGATCCTTAGTCCAAGAGTTGCATAAATTTGGGTAGGGTCCATTGAGGCGTTCTCCTCATGGATCATTACCTTGCTATGGGGTCCCATAATATTCAGTAGTAGGAGGATCAATGTCAGTCAGATACCGAGAAGTGAAGAAGAGTGTTGGCAGAAGAGTAGGAGGCTCAGTAGCAGAGTCAACAACAACACAATTTTCCCAGTAGACAGTTGTAGACACAATTGATTCATTTTTTTTTTGGATGCTTTTCAGTTGTAGATGTTCTAGTTGCAACAACAACAGTGAGAGGTGTTTCATGTAGTACATTCCACAGGTGCAGGATAGGAGTGGTTGATAATCCCTTTCTTGCTGAGAGGGAGTATTGAAAATGCAACAAGAAATTCTCAATTTTGGTTTTTGCCTTAATAAAACTGAGAAAATTTGAATTTCCACATCAACAGACAACTTAGAGGAGTTAACTGAGGTGACATGGCTCTTGTCACTTAGTTAAGAACACTCAATTCAAGTTAATGACTTGAATTTCAGTTTACTTAAGTTGATTCCTAAAAAATAGGATTCTAACTCAGTTAATTCGAGTTAGGGACATGAAGTTCAGTTGTGTGCAGTGGGTTCTTAAATTTTAGGAGCTTAGGTTGAGTTAATTTCAGTTGTAGCAATTTAATTCAGTTAAATTGAGTTATGGTTAGTTAAACTAGTTCTAACTGTTGGAGGAACTAGTGGAAGGTCAAGTTGTGGAAGTGAAACTTCAACCACACTCAATGATCATCTAGATAACTAATCAATCAACCTAAATTAGTGCATGCATGTAGAAAATTCGAGTTACCCAGTTGAGATGGAGATTCCAAGGCAATGTACTACTAGTTGTAGCATATTCCCCAGGTGGTGCATGCAATCAGAGGAAGGCCTAAGGAAATTGCGCAATTCTAGAGTGTGAAATTCCTAAAAAATATGGGCATTTTCCCAAGGGAACAATGCAAGGAAATATGATCTTGGAGGCTTGAAAAATTGGCTAATCGTTGGCCAACTTTAGTTAGTCAAGCAGAGGGATAGACTATATACTTGTAGGGTGTGCTCAGGCTTGAGCAAGCATATGCATTTCATCACTATTATTTGATTAATGCAATATAGATAGTAAGGGGTTTTTGAGCAGTTTCTTTCCCCTAGATAAATATTTGTGCATGTGTGATGTTTCCTTTTGCATGTCTATGATTCTTGTTTAGATGGTGAATTAACTTCTGCAGATTAGTAGAGTAGCTTCAAGTCCCGTGATTTAGTGAATTTCATGAGCAGTATGGAATATACACATTAATTTCTACACATCAAGGATGGTCCTACTGTTGTTGTTCCATACTTCCCTTTTGTCACAATGACATCTGTTGTCATCAATGACAACACTATGTGTAACAATCAACTCAATTAACACAAATAAAAACAATATGGAGGAGAATCATCGGGTCAATAAAAATTTAATATAGGGGAGATGTTATAGTGTAAATATTCAAATGTTGACTTAATAAAAAATTCTTTCAAAGAATATATAAGTCCATACCCGTATGATAATTCTTTATATCACATGAATTAATATAAACAAATAAATATATACTCATTTAAATAAATTTATTTACTTAGAGTTATTGTCTACCATAATTTAAGCAAGTCCTTCGACCAAAATAGGTAGGATTCATATGTGATTAAGCATACTTACCTGGAGTTACTACTCACCATTATTTATGCATTTCTTAACACAAAAATAGATAGAAGTAAAAAATTGATGGTTGCTTCACTTAACATCCATTTTAACAGTAAAAAATTCATATATAAAATACATATAGGATAAAATAATAATTATTTATTATTTATTATAGTACAAAGAAATTAAGATTGACACTTACCAATATATCATTATATAATGCTTATTTTATAACTATTATCATTGTAGAAATTCCTTGTATATTCAAACTTCTTATGTAATATGATAAAACAAAAGACTTGAATCTACTCTACTCATCAGCGGAAATAATTAATTGATCAAGAAATCACAACTTAAACATGAGACAAGATTCAATCACATATGCTTAGATATTTATCTAAGGGAAAATAAACTGCTCAAAACCCCTTCCTATTTGTATTTTATTAGTCGAAAAATAGAGAAGAAATACAATGCTTGTTCAAGCTTGAAAAATATCTGCATGTTAACAGTGCTATACCAGCCAACATTCAAGGGATCACCCCAATATGAAGTCCCAACTAGACCTCACACCGTTTAGTGTGGGAGTCCCATTTGGTATGATGGCCCGATTTCCATTGTCTTAAGGATTTGCCTCAACTCTTGCTTGTCAGCATAGGAGAGTGGTCTGCATTGTCTTCGGGAAGTGAGGTTCGCGTGCCTGGTGAATGTAAGTGTAATAGTGTCAATGGTTCTTTCACTATGAGGGGAAGAGAATGAAGGTGAGTTCCAGGTTGAAATGGATCAGTCCCAACTCAGCTAGGAACACACAACACAAAAGGACATACACAACTTCCGTCGGAGTAGTCCACTCGGATGCAGAAATTAGAACATACAAGGTAAGATAACATGTACAACACTCACGGATCAGTGTGAACGAGTGCAACGGTTGTTACAACAAGGTTCATGTGAAAGGTCTGTCTGATGTCCGGCAGAGCAGTCGACACGGACGGGACAACATTAACAACATATATAACACATTTCCATTAATAGATTATGCATTACAACAAATGAATCAATTCAGATGTAGAACACAGGTTAAAGAAACATGCATTACAAGTGTTAAAGATAAGTCTTACAACAAATACAATGCATATGTGAAAATGTGCTGGCCTGTTAACATGATCCTGAATTAAGAAAAAGTTCCAAGACACATTGTTACACCATACATCACTAAACCCGTCAGCGGGGCGTTGGAGCCACTACTTACTCCTCAAAGAAAAGATTACAGAGACTCTTGGTTATGTGGGAGGAGCTAAGGTGAAAATTCCTTTACATGTACAAATAAGGGGGTATTTATAGCCAAGGGTGAAACTGACCCTTGTGGCTATTCGACTACCCTCATGACCGTTTGACTTCCATGACTCTTCGACTTACATGACTCTTTGTTCAACAAGTGGGTCTCTTGGACTTCCACATTACATCACATTGATTGACAACAAGCCCATAGTGAGGATTTGGGAGACATGACTCATGATCTGACTCGACATGACTTGACATGACAATGCTAGTACATCCATGCTGCTGTTGGATTGCATGTCGAGCTATAGTTATGCTGGGTGATGGATGTCTTCATGGTGTGTCATAGCTTCACCTCTGCATGATGAAGTGCGCGGAGTCTTCGATGGTCCTTGGTTTGCTTAATGAAGCTTTAGCATGTTGTTCCTTGCATGTTGGAAGGCTTGATAGGCTCATTTGTTTGCAAAGGTGCGTGTTCATCGCGTTCTTCCGCTTCGCATGCTTCGCTCGTTCGTCCGTTGCTGAACTTGTCATTCTACTTGTGCTTTCTTAATTCATCCCATTTGTAATCTTACCATGTTCGTTGGTGTACCTGTACCTGCAGTCACTCATGACGAGATGACATCAAATCCAAAACCTCCTAGTCTACCATGACACATGATCATTCGGGTGCAGGTGACTGGGAGAGGCAACAAGGTTGTGATGTGGGATGATGGCTCTGGGAAACTGCTGATGAAAACTGCACAAGAGTCACTGAGAGATGGAGATAGGCAGCCTAAGTTGATAATGACTGTCTACAAGGCCTGGGTCGGTTGGGAGGAAAAATTGTGCAAATTTTGGGAGGAATAGTTCAGGCTGCTGGAATGCAACGAAGGCATGCTCTGTGCATTTTTCGGAACAAACTTTCAGTGGGGGTTGGATAGCCAGATTTGCACAATTTTCCAGAGGAACGGGTCGGGCTGCATGAAGGGTCAACATGCAGGGATTGCGCAGTTTTTCTGGGGAACTGCCTGGGAGACTGGCAGCCAGAACTGCGGAATTCCTAGAGGGAACTGCCAGTTGGCTGCTGGGGTCACTGGCAGCCAAAAATATGAAATTCCCAAAGGGAACTACCAGTTGGATGTTGGGGTCACTGGCAGCCAAAATTGTGCAATTCCCAGAGGGAAATGGCAGTTGACTGCTCAGTCATTGGCAGCAGAAACTGCACAATTCTTGGAGGGAACATGTAGTCTGCTGCTAGGAGCTACTGGCTGGGAAAACTGCACTGAGGCCGAGAGGTCGGCCTACTGATCATCTTCGCACAATTTCTGAGTTAAGCTAAATGATGGGAAACGGAAGGCCTACTCATGAGCACTGTGCAATTTCTGAGATGAATAGTCGATCGACTCTCCAGATGACTGACTGGGAAAACTGCACAATTTTCTGAAGGAGACAGGGATGACACTTGGTGTTTGTCCGACTTGTTTGTGCAATTTCCTCATTCAGTTGAGCGGGTAAGGTTAAAGGCCTCTGTGCAATTTTTGAGGGGATTCAATCCTAGGGTGACTGCCGGGTCTGACTGTCCAGGTGGCCATCATGAGTGCTGATTGCTTTGCTTGCGGGAAGCACAACTTGAAAGAACTAGCTTGGTGCTTCTATGCTGTTCTGGTTAACAGTCGATAGAGTCGAAAGCATGGTGATGGTTCGACTATCAGTGAGAAGTCTAGTAGTCAAAACTTCAACAAAAATTACTAAGTGTGTGAACAGTCGAAAGATGCATAGGTGATCATACGAACACACATTCGCATGAATTGATGATGAAACGACCAAACCATCCAGACACACATGTTCAACATGACTGACCGATGGTGCAAGTGACAAGTGTGACACTCGTGATTGATCGTTCATGATCGAGACGATGTTTGCGCGACAATGAATGTGACTCCATGTGTGAGTGCAAGAGATGCTTTCATGATGAACACAAAAAACACATACGAAGCAAAGACTTTGAGCATAACTAGAACATGGTCGCAAGCATGACTTAGACATCAACATGCAGAGATTTGAATGCAATAAACAAGCAAGGCGAATGTAAAGACTCACATGAGCTTACGGAGTGAACCCGAGTGTGTGCAGTCATCAAGTGAAACTTTTCAAGGGAGGCTCCAAAATTGGTGTAGGCCAAAATTTTGGAGGGTGGTTGTAGCCACTACAACAGTTGGTGACACATTGGTAGAAATCCAGCTTCTCAGTTTCAGTTCATTGCTAGCACAGGGCCTTGGTCTTTCGGGCAATATTAAATTGACGTGATGGTTACTTCAGTTCCCCCACTTACCCCATGGACATACATGGTTCACCCTTGGACAACTCAATCAAGCACAATAAAAAGTTCAGCTTAGATCTTAGTGTTTCAAATCCGGGAAGGGTAGTTTAGTTCGCGAGTTGAAGATTTTTAGAGTATAAGTTTTCACCTCTGGTGTTGCTCCACTACTAGAAGGCCTGGAAAATACCTTGATGGAGTCACGCAGGAACACACACATTGCTCCACTGCCAACGAGCCTGGTCAGTACCCCGGTGGAGTTACATGCTTCACCTCTCTGCATGGGAAGCCTTTCTCTTCTTTCACCTTTTAATTTTCGAAGAGAACTATGCATAGGAACTTATTTATTTTTGGGGCAGAAGAGAGATCCCGAATTATTGAGAGTAGAAGAGGTTGTTCCTTCAGAGAAGTGTGTAATACCTTTGAAATAAGTGTGCTCGTTTAGATTTGTCCCCTTCTCCGTTTCCACTAGTTGGATTAGCTTAAACACACAGAGCAGAAGGCTGAGTACAGGCATGGGGCTTCCCAGTGTGGACACAGGTTCACAATTGGACCAAAGATTACCTTACAGACAGTTTGTATTTTTTGTTAGGACATTATCTACAGAAGGTTGTAACCAAGCACAGAGAAAATGGACACGACTGGCCAAGTGCTGCAGTGTCATGAGTTTCCACATACTCTATTCAAAAACCAGGATGTAGTAGTCAACAACACTTATTTCTGGAAACAAAAATAGTAATATATCAAACAAACAAAACAGACTTGAACAAAAAATAGTAAGCAGAATCAAACAAAGCAAAAAAAAAGATAATAAGCAAAGCAAACATGATGCAAACAATAAACAACAAGCAGACTATGTACAAGGCACGGATGCGGCCTGACCTACTGAAAATAATGTTTGAGACCTTGGCCATTGGCAGGAAGGTTGTCAACCCTCCTTCCCAGTGATTGCAAATGATACGTGTGTGGGCCAAGCTTTTCATAGACCAGTGCAAGTCCACCGGGCTTCGCTATCAGAACCCGATGGCATTCCATAAGACCTTCAAGTGAAGACAACATCATTATTTCAAGTACCGCATGCAACATGGGCTTGATTTATGGCACGAGGTAGTTGTTTTTATTTCGGGAAGGGTTCAAGTTTCTGAAGTTAATGTGTAAGTGGATTTTCCCAAATTTCTTACGTGCGGGATTCAAATTAGAAAACCAAATATGATGACAAACTTTGCAAGTAATCTAATTATAAAAAATGTTAGTCCATTTTTTCTACATAAGGAGTGCAAATAACATTTATATTTTACTTGGTCTTTGTTGCAATGGCTTGTCTCCTCCTTTACCTAGAATCTCATGTTGGATTGCTCGCGTGTAGTGTGTACTCAGGTCATCATCTACCTGTGCAAACCCATCTCGGTACTATTTGGTTAAGTGATTAAAATTTTTGTCGCCACTGCGGTGTATAGCTTGTACCGAGACTGGTTATCTTCGGATCATGATATGTTCCTAGGTTGCTCCGTTCGTTCATAGTGTTGGTCCTTTGTGTGTTCAACATGAGTGCTTCATACTGAGCATCATTGTTTGTGCCTTTGAACTTCACATAGCTCGAAATCATGCATTGCCTATTTTTTTGGACAACTGAGGTACACTCGGTCCCTGAGCCATCATGTGTTTCTGATTCGGCGGGACCCATGGCCCATAGCTCATCTATACACGAACCGTTTGGTGTGCTAGTACTACTGCTGCTACTGTTGCTGCTACTACTGCTACTATCAGAAAAATAAATTGTACAAGTTTCATTACCATTAGTTGGGAAAGGAAGGAGTCCCAACTACGTGTCTGATGAGGTTGGAGCTGGCCGTGCAGGATAACACTCCAATGTTTTTTCCAGGAGGCAGTTTCCAAACATGAGTTTTGCGAAGGCCAACGGTTCGTTCTCACCATTAAGGGGAGTGACATTGTGTTTCATATACCTCTCGGATAACACCTAGATTTGGTTGCATTTTCCCTTGTATGGAAGCCACATGTGAGACCAGTCTATAGAAAAATATCCATCTAGCTTGCTGGACCAGTCTTTGCTGAGTAGCAGGCCATATGCTTCCAGTATGTCCACAACAACTATGTTGATGCATTGGTGGACTCGACCATCATGAGATAGTTGGATGATCATGTCTCATAGTTCACCAATGTCTAGTACCGATGTTCGATCAAGTTGGATGATTCATACAGATGTTTCGCTCCATCGTGCATTGATCCTTTTCACAATGGAGAGTGACATGACGTTGGCTTCCATGCCGGAATCAACTAGACAATTGTTATTGCAGTTGAAAATTTGAATAGATCGCAGGAATGGGGGGCAACCTGAGTGTGATTCTTCCATCTGGAGTGTATTGAGCACAATGTAAAGTGATCCGGGAGGTGTGCTTGCTCCCTTGCTGGTAGAGGTTGCGCTGTCTGTCCTAGTGCGCGCAACAGGATATCTCGCTGACTCTAAATCTTAGCCAACTCGAACAAACTGATGTTTGCTCGAGTTTTCTTCAAGTCATCAACAATGTTGTAGTCCAGAGGTGGTATACTGACCGAGGTGTCTGGGGTAGAAGAGATGTTCGTGTTGTCCAACGAAGTGTTTTGCAGTTTCCTGCCCATGGAAGTACTCTTGCCCGCCATTGTCTTCCCATATTTGTCTTGTGTTTTCTTTTTTGGGACGGCCGGTGGATCAACCTTCCTTATTAGTAGTCTCATCTTCTCTTGCATTTCCCCAAGTGTAGGGGGAGCCCATTTACTCCTAAGATTGTAACAATCATTTTGTCTTAGGGGATGCTTCTCGGTGTTTGTCTTCGACACTGCTTGCAAGCACTGTTATGTGTTCACCACATGCCCAAAACTTGATGCTTCAATAGGTGCAATACCTCCGTCATAATCTCTGTCATTCAACTGCTTATGCATGCTGCTCTCTGCGTCGAGTGTATGACTGTATATCGAGTTTGCAACTCGCTTCGAGTCCCAACATAAGTTCTCGGGGTGATGTTCTTTGTGGAACGAATAGAACTCATGATCTGCGCACTGATCGACATTGAACACAGAGCTCTGTGCAATTTCTTGAGTGGACCAGTTGCTGCTTGATGAGTTGCTCCCTTGTCTCTGTCTAGGAGGATATCGCCTTACAAATGTGTTCGTTTTCTATTGTTTAAGCTCAAACACTTCAGTTTTTAAGTTCTTGACGAGGCGAGTGAGGGTTTCAATATCATTTACTTCCTTGTCTCTACCCTTGCTCGCCATCGCTTGGGACTTCCTGCTCATGTCTTTGGAGTCCTTTGTTGGTTCATCATCCTTGATGAGTCCAATCACGCTCAAGTATTTTTCGACAATAATAACCTCTTCATAGTTTTCCAAGAGTGTTGGTTTCATAGCTCGCTCGATGAACTGCACAACGCTGGTCGGCAGTGCAGACATGTAGTAATCAACAGTGATGGAGTCATGAGGTTTGGTGTCCGCTGCAAATTTTTTCAATATGTGTGTAAACCTCTAGTTGAGATATTTTACCTTTTCTTTCCCCTCCATCTTTAGGCTACCCAATTATTTTAGTAACATAGCTGGGGTCTTGTCATCAGCTAAATTTTCAAGGAACATGCGTTTGAATGCACCCCAGTTCTATATGGAGTTTGGTGGAAGGTTGTGATACCACGTAGTTGCGCGACTGTCCAAGGTACATGGGAACAATCTACAATATATGTTGTCATGCGTACCTCAAGGGTCTGTAGCTGCAGGTAGAAGTTGTCCAAATGATCTTCTGCCTTCACCGTGTTGTCAGGGTTGAACTTGATGTTCATTCTCTCCGTTCGCTTCGACATCTTGTGTAGAACAGCCGGGAGAGCCAATGGTCCCTGAGTCATCCATTCAAGATTTGGGTCAGCCATCTCTTCTTCTTCTTCATCCTCTTCCTCTCTTTCAGAGTCTGATGGTTCTGGATCTGAGTTCATTGGTTCATCTCCACCTCCACCTCCTCTGCTGCCTTCCCCTCCACCTCCTGTACCGGAGTCTGATCCCAAGATCACAAGAGTGTCTTGTTCGCCTTGCCGGAAGACTGGAGGTTCCTCTCCATCTTCAATAGCTTCTGCCAAACCTTTAAGTGTGGTAAGGACTGCTTCTTCCACCGATGACACAACAACTCCCGTGGGAGTGGCTTTTGACTTCTTTGATGCACATGGAAGGTGTTGTATGCCTGGGATCAATTTGATTGCTTTCATGAACTGGCAAGTTATGGGACAGACGGAGCGAAGGTGTTGATATGGAATCTCATGTTCAATTCTAGGAGGTGAGGAGTAACCAATTGCAGAGTCATGAGAGAGGAAGTGTGAGTTACTGCCTTAACTAGATGGTTGATGAGTGAGTATGAGGGAAATTTCAGCCATGTACAATTGGCTTCCCTCCTTCTAGCTCCAGAAATGTTGACGGTGATGGACTCGCCAACATTCAGGGGATCACCCCTGTATGAAGTCCCAACTAGACCTCACACCGTTTGGTGTGGGAGTCCCATCCAATATGATGGCCCGGTTGCCACTGTCTTAAGGATTTGCCTCAAATCTTGCTTGTCAGAACAGGAGAGTGGTCTTTTTTGTCTTAAGGAAGTGAGGTTCGCGTGCCTAGTGAATGTAAGTGTACTTGTGTCAATGGTTCTTTCACTGTGAGGGGAAGAGAGTGAAGGTGACTTCCAGGTTAAAATGGATCAGTCCCAACTCAGCTAGGAACACACAACACAAAAGGAAATACACATCTTCCGGCAGAGCAGTCCACTCGGATGCGGCAGTCACAACATACAAGGAAATATAACACGTACAACACTCATGAATCAATCCAAACGAGTGCAATGGTTGTTACAACAAGGTTCACGTGAAAGGTTTTTCTGATGTCCAACAGAGCAGTCGACACAGACAGGACAACATTAACAACATATACAACACATTTCCATTAATAGATTATGAATTACAACAAATGAATCAGTACATATGTAGAACACAGGTTAAAGTAACATGCCTTACAAGTGTTAAAGATCAATCCTACAACAAATACTACACATGTGTGAAAATGTGTTGGCCTGTTAATAGGCTTCTGAATTAAGCGAAAGTTCCAAGACACATCGTTACACCATACATCACTAACCCCTGTCAATGGAGAGTGGGAACCAATACTTACTCCTCAAAGAAAATATTAAAGACTCTCTTGGCTATGTGGGAGGAGCTGAGGTGAAATGTCCTTTACATGTACAAATGAGGGGGTATTTATAGCCAAGGGTGAAACTGACCCTTGTGGCTTTTTGACTACCCTCATGATTGTTTGAGTTCCATGACTCTTCGACTTACATGAATCTTTGTTCAACAAGTGGGTCTCTTGGACTTCCACGTTACATCACATTGATTGACAACAAGCCCATAGTGAGGATGTGGGCGACATGACTCATGATGTGACTCGACATCACTTGATATGAAAATGCTGATACATCTGTGCTACTGCTAGAGTGCATGTCGAGCTATAGTGCTGCTGGGTGATGGATGTCTTCATGGTGTATCATAGCTTCACCTTCGCATGGTGAAGTGCGTGGAGTCTTTTATGGTCCTTGGTTCGCTTGATGAAGCTTTAGCATGTTGTTCCTTGCTTGCATGTTGGAAGGCTTGACAGGCTCATCTATTTGCGAAGGTGCATGTTTGTCACGTTCGTCCGCTTCACATGCTTCGTTCATTCGTCTGTTGGTGAACCTGTCATTTTGCATGTGCTCTTTTTGTTCATCCCATTTGTCGTCTTGCCATGTTCGTTTGTGTACCTGTACCTGTAGTCACTCACGACGATACGACATCAAATCAAAAACCTCCTAGTCTACCATGAAACATGATCATTCGGGTGCAGGTGAACGATAGAAGCAATAAGGCTGTGATGTGGGATGATGGCTCTGGGTAACTACGCAAGAGTCACTAAGAGATGGAGACATGCAATTTGAGTCGACAGTGACTGTGTGCAAGGTCTGTGTCGGCTGGGAGGCAAAATTGTGCAAATTTTGGGAGGAGCAGTTCGGGCTGCTGGAAAGCAAGGCATGCATGCTTTGCGCATTTTCCGGAATGAACAGTCAGCGGGGTCTGGATAGCCAGATTTGTGCAATTTTCCAGAGGAACGGGCCGGGTTGCATGAAGGGTCAGTAGGCAGGGATTGTGTAGTTTTTCTGGGGAAATGGCGGGGAGATTGGCAACTAGAACTGCGATAATTCCCAAAGGGAACTGCCAGTTGGATGCTGGGGTCACTGGCAGCCAAAACTGCACATTTCCTAGAGGGAATTGGCAGTTGGATACTCAGTCACTAGCAACAGAAACCGCGCAATTCCTGGAGGGAATATGCAGTCTGTTGCTAGGATCTGCTGGCTGGGAAAACTGCACTGAGGCCGAGAGGTCGGCCTGCTGATCATCTCTGCGCAATTTCTGATCTGAGATGACTGATGGGCAACATAAGGTCTACTCATGATAACTGCACAATTTTTGAGATCAAGAGTCGGTCGACTGTCCAGATGATTGACTGGGAAAATTGCGCAATTTTCTGAAGGATACATGGACAAGCACTTGGTGTCTATTCGACCTGTATGTGCAATTTCCTCAGTCAGTTGAGCGAGTAAGGTCAAAGGCCTCTGCACAATTTTTGAGGGGAGTCAGTCCTGGGGTAATCGCTGGGTTTGACTGTCCGGGTCACCAGCATGAGTGCTGATTGAGTAGCTTGGGGGAAGCGCAGCTTGAAAGAACTAGCTTGGTGCTTCTGCGCTGTTCTGGTTGACAGTCGATCGATTCGAAAGTAGGGTGATGGTCCAGCTGTCAGTGAGGATTCTGGTTGTCAGAACTTCAGCAGAAATGCCTAATTCTGTGAACATTTGAAAGATGCATAGGTGATCATACGAACACACATTCGCATGACTTGACGACGAAACGACCAAACCATCTAGACACACATGTTCAACATGACTGACCGACGGTGCAAGCAACAAGCATGAAACTCATGATTGATCATTCATGATTGAGATGATGCTTGCATGACAATGAATGTGACTCCATGTGTGAGTGCGATAGATGCTTTCATGGCGAACACGACAAACACATACGAAGCAAAGACTTTGAGCATAACCAGAACTAGTCGCAAGCATGACTTAGACATCAACATGTAGAGACTTGGATGCAATAAAAAAGAAAGGAAAATGTAAATAATCACTTGAGCTTATGGAGTGAACTCGAGTGTGTGTAGTCATCAAGTGAAACTCTTCAAGGGAGGCTCTGAAATTGGTGCAGGCCAAAATTTTGGAGGGTGGTTGTAGCCACTACAACACTACACAAGTATAATCTATTTCACTACCTCACAAGCTGACTCTGGCCAATACTTAGCCAATTTTTCTACCTGCCAAGCTCTTATTTCATTGCATTGTTTCTCAAAGAACTAGTCTACTATTAATTAGGGAAATCCCCATCCTAATTTGCGCAATCCCTATAGGCCCTTTTCTGACTGCATGCACACCTGTACAATTCAAAAAATTATACAACTGATAGGTCATTGCCTTTGAAATCCGATCTCAACTGGGTAACTCTAATTTCATGCATGCATGAGTTAATTATGGCTGATTTATTAGTTCACTAGCTAAACACTGAAGCTACACCACAATGCTAGACCTCCTACTAGTTCCTTCAACAGTTGGAACTAGTTTAAATGACTTTAACTCAATTTAACTGAATTAAATTATTACAACTCAAATTAAACTCAACCAAGGCTCCTAAAATTTAGTAACCACTCTACATGACTCAAGTTAGGTCCTCAACTCGAATTAACTGAGGAAACTAAGTGAAATTAACTTAGTTAACTCATTGTTGTTGTCTTGTGATGTGGAATTACATTTTTCTCCTGATTTAATTCAAGGGAAAATTAAATTGGGATTTTCTTGTTGCCATTTTCAACACTCCATCTCAACAAGAAAGGGATTATCAGATACCCCAATCTTGTATCTATGGAACTCAAATTTTCCTCTTGCCTTTGTCAAAGTATCTGCATCATGTTACTCTGTAGGAATTTATTCCAACAACATGATGTGCCTTTGCACACAATCTCATAGATGGTGATACCGGATGTCGATATGAATCAATCAATCATGAAAAAATGGATTTTCAGAGAGTTTGATACAACTTTGATTTTCACAGTCAATCATAGTAAATCTGACCAAATAACCCAACAAGAATCTTCCTCATCCAGATAAATTCACAAGCTACTTGACTAGTAGCCATGTACTCTGCTTTTTCTGAACTAAGTACGACTGATCTCTACATCGTATTGTACCAAGAATCTGTTGTTGACCTAATAATGAAGACTGCTCCTGAAGTGCTCTTCCGATCTGATGGACTACCTACCCAATCTGCATCTGTGAAGTCGTGAAGCTTCACTCCCTCTGTCTATTTGTACCAAATACCATACTGAGTAGTGCCTCTGAGGTATCTCAACACATGTTTGGATACCTTCCAATACAATTTGGTTGGCTTAACCATTGCTTGAATAAGCTCGTTAATTGCATAACACATGTTTGGTTGTGTGTTCACCAAATACATAAGTGAACCCATAAGCTGCCTGTAAAAGCCGTCACCTCCTCACCCGAAGTGGAATCCTCTTTCCTCCAACTGATTTCTAGAGGAGTGTCCATGGGTTTTCTACTCTCCATGCAAAACTTATTCAATATCTCATTAGCATACTTTCCCTGAGAGACAAACAGTTCCCATCTCCTTTCCATACTTCCAAAACGAGGAAATAATGCATGAGTCCCATGTCCTTCATTTATAATTCTCTTGTAAGATCCTCTTTGCAAGAATTAATCAACTTCTCATCATTGGTTAAAATTAAATCATTGATATATAACACTATAATCAATAATATACCTTCAACAATAATATGGTGAAATTTTGCATCTGCTTCACTTTTGACGAAGTCCAACCTGGTGAAATAATTGTCGATCTTGGTCTACCAAGCACGAGGTGCTTTTTTCAATCCATACAATGCTCGCTTGAGTCTGCACACATGCGATTCTCTGTCAAAGGTCTCAAATCCTTCTAGCTACTCAATGTACACCTCCTCCTCAATCACTCCATTGAGGAATAATGTCTTCACATCCATCTGGTGGAACTTCCACCCCATCTGTGCTGCAAGAGATAGAATTGATATGATTGAAGAGTACCTTGCAACTGGAGCAAAGTTCTCCTCATAGTCAATTCCCTCCACTTGAGAGAACCCCTTGGCCACACATTTTTCCTTGTGTTTCTTGATGCTTCAATTTGTTGCTTGCTTCACCTTATAGATCCACCTCGAACCTACCACTGACTTGTTCTGTAGTCTTGGGACAACTTCCCAAACACTGTTTCTGACCATGGAATCATATTCCTCTACCATGGCATTAATCCATACTGGCTTCTACACTACTTCCTCAAATGAGGATGGTTATGTCTTAACTAGTTCACTCATCAAAGCCATGTACCCAATGTATTGATCTGGCGATCTCCTCTGCCTACGTTGTGATGTGGGTGCTCCCACATTCTCTCTAGCATCATGAAATAATATGTCAACTTGGTGTGCTTCCTTCCATATTTGGATGTATTTGCATGAGCGGGTGCTTCCACTCTCTGCTCCTATGCTTGTCGCTGCTCCATAACATCCAGAGGTTCTTCCTTTGGAGCCAAAATATCCTCATTTGCATGCAACTAAAGCTCCCTCTCAAGGGAACATCTCATGGAATTCTCTTCATTGAACTTCATATCTCTACGAACAACTGTCATCCTGTGAGATGGAAGGTACACCCGATAGTTGTGAGGTGTATCAATATACCCCACAAATATGCCCAACTCCACCGTAGGCTCTATATTTTTCTTTACATACTTGGAAAGATGATAGTAAACCGATGAACCAAATATCTCGAAGTGTGACACATCTGGTTTCTTCCCTGAATAGCTTCTTCTGGTGTACTCATCCTGAAAATACGATGAGGACTCTTGTTCTGCACATATACAATTTTGTTGCATGCTTCAGCCCACAAGTGCAACGACAGGCCCTGATCATGAAACATCGCTTCACCTTCCTCTCCTCCTAAGGGCTTCTTGCCGGCCTTCTTGTGCGGACACTTCATGGCATAATGTCCCAACTTCTGACAATGAAAACATTTAATCTTCGACAAGTCTTTCTTCTTGCGTGCCTGACTAGAATCTCCTTTGGATTGGGATTTCTTCCCTTTCCCTTTCTTTGCCTTTCCATCCAAGGCAAAATTCTCCTCATCCTCAACCTTGGATGAAGTTCCATCTTTGTTGCTCAGCATGATCTCTTATTGCACGAGATCAGACCATAACCGCTCCCAACTTGGTAGTTTGTCTCTAACATTCACAGAATCCTGATAACTATGCCAAATCTTAGGAAGACCCAATAGAGCTAGAGATACCATATCTTCTAGAATAGTAATCTTGACCCCGCTAAGTTCATCACGACACTGTGAATTTTCTCAGGAACTATAGAATTGATTCAACCTTCTGCATTTCGATGCTACGAAGAATATCCTTCAGTGCTATCTTCCTATGGTCACTGTTGTTCTCAAACAAGTCCGTCAATGTTTTCGACATCGTGAATGGATTTTCTTTCCCATGGAGATTCGAGACAATATGATATTGAAATCCCTCCAATATGATCCTCCTCGCTATAGCTACATCCTTCTTCCACTGAGAGAGATCCTGGGCATTAGCTGCTGGGGGTTTAACTACATCTATCTTGATGTAATCTAGTAGCATGTTATCATCTAATACTACAGATCTTCAATGCTACGAAATTTGTGGTTCCTTCTAGAGCATACTTAAGCCTAAGTCCGATGGAAGTCATCTTCTTAGTCTTGGAGAAAACCTGCAACAATGATCTTGTAATTCGAACCTCTTGCAAAAAATTCGAATTCTTTTCTCTTATATTGTGATTCCTACTTTGATACCATGTAGAAATTCCTTGTAGATTCAAACTACTTATGTAATATGTTAAGACAAAAGGCTTGAATCTACTCTACTCATCAGTGGAAAAAAGTAATGATCGAGAAACCACAACATAAACATGAGACAAGATTCAATCAAATATGCTCATAGATTTATCTAAGGGGAAAGAAACTACTCAAAACCCCTTCCTATCTGTATTTTATTAGTCAAAAAATAGAGAAGAAATACAATGCTTGTTCAAGCCCAAACAATCTCTGCACAAGTATAAGCTATCTCACTGCCTCACAAGTTGACTCTGGCCAATACTTAGCCAATTCTGTTGCCTGCCAATCTCCTATTTCCTTGTGCTATTTCTCAAGGAATTATCCCCTTATTAATTAGGGAAATCCCATCCTGAATTGCACAATCCCTATAGGCCCTTATTTGACTGCATGCACCACCTGTACAACTTAGAAAATTATAAAATTGATAGTACACTACCCTTGAACTCCAATCTCAACTGGGTAACTGAAATTTCATGCATGCATGAGTTAATTATGGCTTATTTATTAGTTAACTGGTTGAACACTAATGTTACACCCCACTGCTAGACCTCCTACTAGTTCCTCCAACAGCTGGAACTAGTTTAACTGACTTTAACTCAATTTAACCGAATTAAATTATTACAACTCAAATTAAACTCAACCTAGGCTCCTAAAATTTAGGAACCACTCTACATGACTCAAGTTATGCCCTCAACTCGAATTAACTGATCCAACTATGTGAAATTAACTTAGTTAACTCATTCTTGTTGTCTTGTGATGTGGAATTACAATTTTCTCCTAATTTAATTCAAGGGAAAGTTAAGCCAAGATTTTCTTGTTGACATTTTCAACAACCATATTATAATTCTTTATGATTTTTTCCAAAGGAAAAAAACCATAATTTTATTCAACTTTTAAAAAGGCACAAAATCACATTTTGAATATTCTAATCGCATTCAGTAAGAGCAACCTCTTGGCTTATGTACATAAGAAAAAACTGAAAAAATAACAGAAACTTGTAAAGTTAAGTGTGATAGTAATAACCTAACTTCTCTTTCTTGCCTTTCTTTTTTGGACCTTCTACCATCCCCTAAGTTGGGGTTGACTAGAACCATTGCCAAATCACTTATGGTTATATTCATTGGGAGTTCTTTGTCTAAATTTGAAATTTTAGAAACATGAACTCTCTTTGTGCCCACCATCCCATTCTCTTTGTGTGCCACATTTTTGTTGTTGTTTTGGTTCATGTATCTCTTTTGATTTTGTACCATTATGATTGTGGGTTACATTGCTATTTTTAACCAAATAATCTCCTTCTTCTTGGTTTGGTGGGTTCTATAAGATTTATTCTTCTTCTTCCTCCATGAGGTAGTGATAAGAAGGTTGCCATCCTTTTGTTTTGTGAGCTTGCCCCCTTTTTTTTGGGTTCTTTTTTGTTTGCGAACATGTATTCTGCAAGTATCCAGTTTAGTAACATGACACATTTGAATGCCATATTTTCATAATATAGAAGTTGGGTCCACTGGAATTTTTTATGTTTTAGTTGAATGCGATCAGGTAGAGCATTATTTAGGTCTATTTCTATGCAAATTCTTGTGAAGGTAAATTATCCTTTTTCTGTTCTTTCAAGGTCCATCTTTTTGAATGACCCTAGGGTGCTCCCAATTTCCCCTAGAACCTTTTGGTGCCAGAAAGGAAGGGGAAGAATTGGTAGCCTCACCCATATTGGCATTGTTGAGACCACCATTGTTGTGGCATCAAAATCTGGGAACCAAGGGGTAATGAAAAGCCCTGAATTTCCCTAAAACTCTGGCCCTTCTTTCAATGCTCTCTCCACATCTTCCTGGATATCAAAATGAACAATAAATAAAATTTTAGAACAAAGCTATATGTCACAGTTTTTGGTTTATGTTCAGAAAACCCATTGATGCATAGCATCAAATTTGGGCCAAAAACCATTGAATATATGAATCACTGCCCTAGATTGGATGACAAGAAAAAATTGATTTACCTTTGTTGTATTCACCTCCATGAATGGCGCTTCTTGTTGTTGTTCAACAATGTAAGGTCTAGGATCATATTATGGTAGATATGATGAATTGGATCCTTTTCCCCATGTTGCATCCTTGTAGGAAACAAAGCCTCTTAGGTTTCTGGATCTTGAAGCACCCCCTCATAGCCTTAGATTCAAGCTAATGGTGGTATTACTTGAGATGTTGTAACCCTACAACTAAAAATGATCTTGTAGTTGGTTCCCTTCATGAAGGAGACGTTATGTATCTAATGGATATCCAAATTGTTTCTCTATATGCTACTTGAAATCTGTCACATAATTCGAACCCGAAACTCAGAAAAAAAGAAGGATTTCCCATTAATGTCCTTAATAAATATTAGAAAATTTTTGCTCTGATTTAAACCCAAAGTTGAAACTACGTAATCCATATCAATAGCATACAAGTTCTCAATGAAGGCATGCATCAAATCATGGGGAGTACATGACTAGATAGATCCATCAAAGGGCCACCCCTTGTAGCCATTACTATTGTTGGTCGCCATAGTTGCACACAACCCTAGGGTTTTTAGCTGCCACTTGATCATTTCAAGTTGTACACTCCATGTTTCCATGATGGATGACATGAGACCATAATATATTCTCTCCCTCGTCCCACCCTTCTTCATTGGAATCTGCAACATTGCAGTGAACATCGAAGTCGTTAGCAAAAACCACGAAACGTTATCTTTATTCATCTAAGAGAAAAGGTTAATGCCTGTTTCTGCCTCCACTCATATTTCCAACATAAAGCCAAGCATTACCAACAAAGACACATCAATGGCCTTAAGATCCAACTCAACCATACATTGAATACCCTTTCTATGCTCGATAAAATGTATCGTTGGCATTGATCCCACAATCTTGTATCTGTGAAGTTGTTGTTCAAATTAAAATGAGTTGAGGCAAGAGGCTCTAGGGGCCACATCCATGTCCTTTCAAGGAAACATAACAACAAAAGTGGGAGTCACATCGTTTACGCCCCTCCCAGCTACGGATTTGAGCTAGTTACATTCTGAAACCCTAGTGGTCACCATCCTCATATCCAAAATCGATCCCCAACAAATCCTTAATATAAGAAAGTATGGTATTTCAATTATAATTCTTTATGATATTATGATAATAGATTTAATATAAGCTAGATATCTTACATGATATTAAGTTAGATATCTTACATCCTATTAAGTTATTTAAGTGAGATAATATTGTTGTATGTCTTGGAGATGAAGATGACGCCTCCCTAATGAAATTCATGAAGAGTTCACCAAGAATAAACTTCAAAATGATAGAAAAAGAGGTGAATGCTACCATTAAGGACACATTTCTATCCAAGTTGTCCTTATTGTAACTTGAGAGATGGTTGCAATTTTAGGTATTTGAATAACATAAAGAGTTTTAATATAATATTGGGTTTAATATTAATATTAAATCAAATATTAATATTAAATGTTTAATATTAACATATTGTTATATTAATATTATTAGGTCTAATATAATAGTAGGTTTAATATATTACAATATATACTTGTCTAGATCCGTCTTAATCCCGTATCTATCAAGCGTTGAGAGGGATCAAATCTCTTGAGGTGCAAATCCTTCCTCAAGTTTTGAACTCAAAAGGAGGTTTGCAACTCGAGAGATTTGATCTATCTCGACACTTGATAGATATGGGGTTAAGTTGAATCTAGGATGGTATATATCATCAATGCTATGCATGTCGTATTAAATTATAAAAACTATAAAAAATTTCAAAGAAAAATGTTCCATATATATGTAACTATATGTATTATTAAGGTTTTAATAAAATTAAAAATAAGAATATTTTATTTATAGAGATGTGAAATTTATATAAAATATAAATAATATTACGAAGAACAAACATAGATCCATATTAACTCCATATCTACCAAGATCCCGTACGAATAAAATCTCTCGAGGTTTAAATATTTTCTTAAGTTTTGTGCTAAAAATTGAGTTTGCATCTTGGGAGATTTGATCCCTCTCAACAGTTGGTAGATCCCGAGTTAAGATGGATCCTTGCTAGTAAATATGATAGTTATGATCACCAAATTTAGGGTTATTTATAAGATTCTTAATGTGTATGTAAAATTTGAGTATTGATAATATTTATGAAATTAATTTCCTCAATATAAAATATGCTTATGAGATTCTCTTATTGATGCTTAACTCCCATTAGATTTTTGTGGGGTCTTCAAAATGAAAAATAGACAAATGGGATGACTTGCTATTAAAGTGATAACAATCTTAAAGAATTTATTGGTTTATTTTAAGCTCAAATTTGTCCTTTGTGACCAAATCATAATGAAAAGGACAAAAACCCCTTAAAATTATCTACTTAATCTCATTCTAAGCAAGGGAAAGTTACAAATTTAGAAGAGATTGGATAGAGATGTTTTAACCATGGGATATTTTGTGTTTCACTCAAAGAATGATTCACATGTTAAAGTTTTAAGGGATGCTTCTCTCTTTTACCACAATCCCATCCACTTTACTACTAGCATGAAATAAATGAGTTATTACTTAAATTGCATATATATATGTAATCTCACTTAATTGCATCTAAAGGGTTATTTATTGGAAGAAACGTATACATTAAGAAATTCTGCCCCCAACCATAAGAGACCAAGACTTAATTGCTTAGTAGGAGGATGTTTATCAAAATCTATAACAACTATTTGTTAAAATTAGAAGGTTGAAATGTTATATAGGGAGCCTCACAAAAGTATGCATGGATTTGGAAGTTATAACTTTCAACCATAAGTTAAAGTTGTAGGTTACTAGAGATATCTTGAATTTTATGAATATGGAAAAGTCAAGGTGATTATATTAGATAAAATATGCATTGGATTCAAGTGGAATGTTGATGCATTGAATTGGTTTGGTTCAATCCTCACCTTAATTTTGATGGGATGTGGGAATTTATTATAATGAAAGTTGGCGAGATTTTTTCTTCAAAGTTGACACCCAATCATCATGAAAACATTATATTACAACATAATTATCACAACTATTCACAATGAATTGTGAGGAGAGGGTGCTCCCATATTTATGCATGACAATGTTAAAAACTTTTCTCCTTTAGATCCTTAGTTTATGCTAAGAAACTTCATGAAGTCTTGACTTGTCATCCACAACATACTTGAAGGCTAATTCATTACATTATAATTCTTCATTACATTGCTTAAAACCCTCAAAGGAGGGGTGATGTCCACATAAAAGATTTCAACTTGATTGAAGGAGGCAACAATTTGCTTTACTTCACCATCTTTTTCCTTGAGAATTAATTAGATTAATGCTTATAATTGTTCTAAGTTTAAAAAAGGTCTACTGTTCCCCTTATCTTGCGAAACATTCCATGGAGGAGGATCAACGTTCCAATATTAGGTGGTTGTCTCCTTGAATTTGCTTGAATTTCCTTTGATTTTGCTTCATTTGATGTTTTAAGGCTTGCTTTCCTTGCTTCTTGGATTGAGAATGGTCCATAGATGATTTTTTGACTCACTTTGACCCTTATTTCACTTATAGAAGGTGCCATGCTGCCATATTTAACCCCATGGTTGCCCCAAAGAGAATTCAACTCCTCTCAAGGGGAAAAAATAAGCTAGAAAAGGCATTTGAGGAGGGAGTTTAGGATGCATTGACTTGGACTTGACTAGGCCTGTCATGGAGAATACAATAAACATATTTCTTAACTTGGAGAATGAAAATAATTGCCTTGGGGAGTTTGAAATCATCGTGAATTATGAGATTGCCATGCAAAATGAAGACCATGGCCAAAGACGTGTGCATGTATAAGATAAATGGTCCATGTCGGGAATAAAAATGAGTTGTGATAAGATATGGATGAAAAGGGTGTTTCCACCCTTACATAGTGTGATCACATTTACAGGACCAATAATCATGAGTGTTTTTGGAATCCATGCATCTTAATAGATCCACCACCACTACCTCTAAATCCTACCCATGACAAAAGAATGCCCATAAAGTTAAGGAATTACCACCCACTAGGGTGTAGTTAATGCAAGCACTATAGACCTAGAGATACTGAAGATGGACTAAGAGGAATGATTATGATTGTCCACCTAGGAGAACTAGGATAACACTTGTACACTTCATCCCACATGGCCTAAAAGGAAACACAATTCCACAAATTTAAGTCAAGGAAAATTTAAATTTTGGAAATTTATCTTAAAGTGTAGAAACCTTAGTGAATCTTACTAGTCCCTAATATGCAAACTATAAAATGTTTGGCAATATTTTTGCTAGAATCAATGTCAGAATTGACAGAATGGATATGAAAGATAAACATTGACTGCATATTATTAACTACACATACTATAAATACATTACAAATGACCTTTGGATTATCCTTCCAAGGTCCCTCAGACTCCGGTGATGGTTCAGATTCCTCCATACCACTCCTAATGGGTTAGGTGTCTAACATTCCCCCCCTTAATATGAAGGGGTGTATGTGAGTCCAAGAATAGAGATGAAATATAACAGTCAATGGTTGGATGTATTCTCTGAAATGATCATTTAAGAAAGATCACATGCCAAATGAGGTAGCAAAAGTCGAAGTCTTATACCAATGGTGGTTTAAGGCTAGCCACCAACTATGGAACTTGGCTCGAAGTAGTTCCTAGAACAATTCTAAACCTAGCTAGATGCTGAAGTCTTTTGGAAAATTAAAGTGCTCCTTGATGCTGGTTTAAAGATGACCACAAACTAATGAAATGAGCAACATAAGCTGAAGTCTTTTACTGGTGGTTTTTTAAGGCCAACCACTACCGAAATTGTGCTCATAGAACATACGTCTATCTATGGTTACATATATGACTCTGGCTCTAGTCTCTGGCTACAATCTCTAGTACTAGTTGTGTCTCAAGATCACTTGTGATGAATTCGAAACTAGTAGCTAACTATCAATCCCCCCTATTAGGTACAAGGTGAGAAGATGAAAATCTCTCCACGACAAGACATGTTAATAATCGAGAATGAATTGTACGATATGACTGATATATCTTCCTGGCTATAGAAGACCATTTCCAAGAAGTGTTCCATCCAAAGTGAATTTTTGATCTTGTAGGAATATTTTGTTTGGAACATCTATATGAATGGTGAGTATTTTTTCTGCAATACTCGCAAGGATAAAGATCAAAACACTGGTCTTTCATGTGGCCAACTTAATCAAAATGTTGGCATATGTGAATTTCATGTGGAAGTGGAATAGGTGAAGATGAAGTGTCTTGAAGAAACCCAAAAATTTGAAACTGGATTGATTTGGAGTAGTCTGGGAGGTGAAATGTAACTTCCTTTTTGTATCTAAGACTAATTCTATGTCTATAATTGATGACTTCTTCCCAAGGCTCGATAATGGGCATGAGAAACGCAAGTGGAACATCTACATCTTCATATGAATATGTGCCTAAAGTATGATCATGTGGTTGCTGACCATATTCTTTCTAAAACTAAAAAGGAGATTTATTCTAAACAAGAACCAATTCAAAATGCTGATTCCTTCTCTTTAGTTCATCTTGTTGAAGTTGTTGTTCAAGTTAGAGAAACTCAAACTTGTCTTGTGCATCTTATAAATAGATGTGAATATTTGTGAGAATGGCTTTGATGATTCTGACTATATCATGAAGAATAGAGTGTGTCAGAATATTCAGTAGCATTGATACCTTATTAACTATGGGCATTTGTTGATCAACTCAAGTAAATAAAGGGTATAGACATCAATTGAAAATGCACTCATAAAAAAACAAAAGACAAATAGATTTGAATTTTAGATAGTTGCAACTGCACAATGAGTAGCGTATTACAAACAAAACAATGAACAAATGTTGGAGCAATTGTAGCAGGCACAACATTTCCTCTTCCTTTGGAACAACTGCAACAAGCACAACTTTTCTAGTACTAGCAACTGGGACACCAACAACTATAAACTTACTTGTCCAATGGAAAACAATAATAAAGTTCAATAGCAATAGCTAGAACATTCTTGTAACCTTTTGAGGATAGTTGATGGCCATAAAAAAGTGTTGTCACAAACTGGCCTCACTACTTCCATTCACAAGGCTAGAAAGTCATGCTTGTAAGATAGATGTACTCATTTGGGGAATACATGCCATTTGTCACCAAAACTAATCAAATTGAGGTTTGCTTTACAAACATCTAAATATGAGTTGATATATAGCCTTAAATAATACTGAAATTAGTAATAGGCTCTAGGAAATTTTGTGCTTGAATGTAGTTAACTTGCATATTACACCGAACTCACCAATTGGTGCTTATACAAATTCAATGAGGTAAATCACTTTTACTAATGCATAGTTGGAGGATGATAAAGAATGGACATTGTAAGATACACTACAAGTCTCCCATTGTGTTCGGTATCCAAAATGACATCTATTTCACCCTCATTTCTTTCACTTTGCTTCAGTATTTGCCACATTCTGCAGCTCCATAACCATGCACTAAGACCATCTTCATGATTAAATATGGGTTTAGACATATTATTTTACAATACATGTATTTTGGTACTTTGAGTGAATTTATGGTTAAATATTAGAAAAACTAACATGTATTCACTAATATATAAAAGTTGGATGAGTTTCGTGATTGTAGCATATTTGAAGATTCCAGCACAATCATATTTGGGCCATGGGGGCTTCACTCAATGAACCTCTAACATAGCACATGCGTTCGTGGCATATTAAACAATACCTTTAATTTGACTACATATTGGAAAATACCTCTAAAAGTCACATTATTTAACCCCCTACCAATACGAACCCAATACACCTTCACAATTTTAAAAACCCCTACCTTCACTAGATATTGTAGGTTTCCATTTTTGCATTAGAATTTTTTATACCCCTTTATATTTTTTCATTAACTTTGAGCTACATTTTTAATACCTGCCAATAATAAAACCCTTTACCCCTTGTTATATGCTCAATATATTGTGTCATTTTTTCCTCAATATATATCCCCCAATATGAACCCACGTGGTATCATATTGCTGCCTAGTGAAACCCCCGTGATTTGGGCTCTAAGTCTCAAATTCGAATTTCCTTTTTAGAACCTTGAAGATTTGAGTAATATTTGAGATCATTGATCAAAAAAATTTCATGGAGAAAAATCATGGAAGCCTTCATAAGTATCTCTTATCAAATCTATGAGATATTTGTGAGAGGATATGAAGAGATGTTACTTACTAGATGTTAACACATCGTTGTAACCACATGAGATTTTTGTGGATATACATTTATTAGTTAGTTATATTAGTTATTGTATAAATAGGAGTGCCCTCTCCATTCAAAGGGTGTGTTAGGTTTGGGAATGCTAAATCTATGCTTATGCTTGACGTAGAATTCTAAAGATTGGCTATGCTTATGCTTCATGTTATGAATACTATTGATGTTATGAATACAATCCTTTGAGTATGGTTAAGCTTTCATGGTGAGATATGGCTATTGATCAAATAGATTCCCAAACTTTCCACCTCTCATGCACTTTAGGAGGCCTCCCTGATGAATCAAGCGCTTGAGTAAAACCAAAAACAACAAAAAAGATTTACTTTATTGCTTTCATTTCATAGAATCATTGATTTCTAATCCATGTTAAAGATTCATCGCTTTTCAATTTGTTTGTTTTTAGATTCATAGATAGTAATGAATGACTCCAATTTGGAAATACACACATCAGCAATTTCAATTGATCTTTCATTGCTTTCAGAACAGGTTGCCTTTAAATTTCATAGTTTAAGAATTCAATGCTTTCTTAGTATAGGATTTGTTGCTTTCTAGATTAAATTTACTTTCAAGTCTTTACTTGCAAGTCATTAGAATAGATTTACCTTCCTGTTGATACGATAGATTTACTTTCATCTTGATATTATAGATTTGGTTTCATGTCACTTGAATAGATTTAGTTTCATGTCAATAAAGTAAGTTTACTTTCACGTAAATTGTCATTTCAGATTAAAAGATTGCTTTCCAAGTTCTGAGTTTGATACTTTTGAAAAAGAAAGTGTGTGCATACTCATCTTAGACATTTTTCAGAATAGGTTTTATTTCAGTATTGCCATCATTCCAACAAGTTTGTTTACTCTTTTAATTGAAAGTTGATTGCTAGCATATATTGTGCAAGTGTACTTCACAAGTATACAAACTTGGATTGAAATTTAATGCAAGTGATTTAACTCACAATTAAATTACCCAACACAATGCTAGTCACATTCTCTTTGTACATCTCCTCTACTTTTCTTCAACATTCCAACCTACTCCACAAGTATCAACCACAAATTGGATAGGTAATAATTGGGTGCTAGGGTTACATCAAGCATGTTCTTTCCATGTTTGTCAAATTTTCTCTCGACTAAGTGCATATCCTATCTGAACCAATTTTGCAAGCATCTACAAGTTTGTAAGTGAATCTAGTTTGATTTTTTCTTCTTTTTTGCAATAAGTTCTATAGAAATGGAAATTCCCATTGTGGGGCATGAACCCATGACCGTAACTTCCAACAAATGCACCAAAATGCCCTTGAAGTCTACACCACTTCAGCCACAGTGTTTGTTGCACCACATTAACTAGTTTTGATGTGTCGTTGTAGGAATATAATATATAATGGATCATTAATAGACTCAACCCACTTAAATAGTCTCAATTCTCAATCCTTCCTTTCTTCGTTTGTACTTACTATTTTGACATTCTCATTGAACCAATCGGTTTAGTCACATGGATGCTTTGGTATTTAATTTTGAATGATTTATTATTGACAATCTCCTACTCTCCAATGACGACCTCAACTATGTTCTAGAGCATGTCCCATGTATGCTTCACTTCAGGGGCCATGGCCATGAGGTGAGTGATTTTGGTAGCTTGATTGAGGCATTGATTCAATGGTACTTTTGATTTCTACCTTTTGTCTTTTTCCAATATTTAATTGATAGAGTTGAGAAGGTTAGTGAAAGTAAACATGTTAGGAGTTACTTCTAAGAGCTAAGGGTCACCTTCATGATAGACTGGTCAAGAATAGATCGTGTTGCACCAATAGTATGAGCATATTACAGGAACCATTTGAATAATGAAAACTATGGGGTTTCACATTCAAGTCTTTCTAGGAAGTTGATTTCCAAATAAATGTGGTTTGAAGCTAGCAGGACACTGGTGGAAATCCCTATTATTTAGACCTACAATCTGTTTAGTGGGGATCTCAAATACCTTAGCTATTGATAGGCCCATGCTATTAGAAATGATAGAATGGTGGTAGAATGACAAAGTTATGCTTCTATAAGGGCATATAATATTTCTTTGGCCTTGGACAATAAGGAAATTTTAATTTCCTTCTAGTTCTCAAAACTCACTTGGGATGTTTTCATTATGTTTATCTCAGTGAAATGATTCTAGTGATATAAGTTTTGTTTAATTTGGACTCTAGAATCTTGAGTTATGCTCGTTTAAAATTATATTAGTTTTAATGAGTCATTTTTTCTCTCTTTGACCACATGGAACCCACATGAAACATTACCACTCTGCGATATCGCATGGCGCATGGCTACTAGGGTACCTTGATACATCACACCCTCCATTACCCTCCATGTGTAAACCTTTGTGTGATTGTAATTACATATATACATATTTATTCACATTGTCATCTCATCACAAACACGGCAGGAATGTACTTATATGTATGACATTACACTTCCCTTGTAACAATGTTCCTATATGTAATAATAGATATATATTTATATATATGTGTGGGGTTATTTACCCTCACAACGTGTTGGCCCACCTTCATATTCCAATGATTGGTCATAGCTCAACGATGCGTCACACATTAACATAACCATAAAACCCTTGTATAACGTCAACCATTTGCCATCGATGACCTTCGTTACACCAATCGTATCGATGACTACTATCGGTAGCACCACCCTCAGACACCATTACACATGCACCTATGTAATCACATATATATACATACATGTATGTGTGGGCTCGTGGATCCTTCCCTGCCATCCAACAGTCTACATTCCACTAGCCCATCAATGTCTCGCAACTAATAACGCTATCCCCACCTCCCTCCGTCGACGTCACGTGGGGGGCTTCTGCTATGGTAGTTTCAACCCATGATTCTAGGGCATGATCTAACGACTCTCCACCCATTTCATGATCCAACAACCCATATATGAAAGCGAAACACACCCCCTCCTTTAGCGGACATCACATGGGGTGGTTCTATTGTTCCCCGTCATAGATCTCATTGACTCATCCCTGCCGTCCATTCACAGTTGGCCTCTACCCAGCGTTATGTAGTGCAGTCATATGGGTTTTGTGACCTGAACCTTGGGGTTTGACCCTCGAATCAATGTGTTTTTTCTACTTGTGGAACCAGTGCTTCTACTCTCGGTGTAGTCTTTAGTGCGACTTTTTGCAAGCTTTTTCGGTGGGTTTTTCCGGTCAAATTTCTCTAAAATTTGGCAGCAATTTATTGAAATCGCAAGTTTGATACGTAATTTCTGCACAATCAAAGCGTCCTAGGGGTTTTTCAGGGTGCTGAATCCAAATACGCAGTTAAAAAACCATTTTAAATAATACAAATCAAAATTTAACCTCAATTTTTTCCACCGTATTCCGTCACCGGAATCTCCAAAAAGTAACACTAAAAACAACTCCTTCCACTCGTTACTATGAGGTATAGTCCTATAGGGTTATGACCCAACCCTTGGGATTAAACCTTCAACTCGACTCCTACCAGCCTCGAATTCCACTCTTGGCTATGCCCTGTGTTTTGACCACAACACTATTACATCACGTGACATAAATATGCAATATTATATGTGTATATATTATTACATATTTATGGGTTATATTGTTTGTACGTTATAAGCATATCTCACCTCGCTTGAGCGAGGGCCAAGCCTCATGGAGTGGGCTTGTGGCCTTACAATATTACGGTGCCATTGTAAAACGATATCCACTGCGTATAAGTTCTCGCATCACAATTTTAGCTTGTGCTTAACGTTGATAATATATCTGTGTATGCCATTAAACCCAAGTTTGAACACCACGAAACTAAATATACCACGTTCATATAGCGTATAATTACATGTATTTACAATAGGTTACCTAGGTCCTCATTTCTCATTTCAACGACATTTCACATACCTATATGTATATACACATTTTAATATGTGGTATGCGCACACAAACACTGGCGTAAAATTGCTTGTTCTCTCATATTCATATCAATGAAGTGTGTGAGCCTCATTATTCTATTTATACCAGCGAATATATCAATACTATGAACATGACGCCGACCTCACTATACATGCCCATTATGGTTTTAGATCGTTATTATTTCGAATAAGAAATTAAGCTCAACATTAAATCAACCGACGTGAATTCTCATATTCCTTGCCCAATGTCTTCTTACACCAACAACATAGTCATTGTTATTCTATGCACACAACACTAAGATACGTGTTCATATGTGAATCTTCCTACATGAAAATATCAATGTCAATTCACAATCCAAATTATCATATTGGAAACAAATTTTTTACTATGGATGATTTAAGGTTGTGCACGGTATGTATATGCATTTAAAAATCCGCCACACATGAGTTAATTACGATATCCATGCACGAGTGAGGTCAATGTCAACAACCATAAAAACTAGTTATACAGTGACCAACCATCACAATTTTCCTTATACATAGTTAGTGACATTCCATCCCAAGAAAATAAATATATATAGTACTGAAGAACATAAGAGGTATTTATCTTGGAATTTTTAATTGGGTAATTGAGTTATGGACATCAAATCTCCACCCAACTATACATGAGATGCTTCTTGATCTCTCTTGGAGTTGTCACCCTTGAGTCAGATTCCATTGATTGAGATAGTTTTCTCGAGGAATGAAATACCAATTGTTGGTTGAAACAGGGACTCTAGAGGTTTTCCTACCTCCACCCACCAACCAAATAGCAGAAAACCAGTTACACAGGGAATTGAGAGGCATGTTGCCTCCACCCTTCAACTTCTCTACAACTAATACACCCTAGGGACACTATAGGCTCCACCTCCACCCTAAAACATATATTGAAAAGATTACACCCAATAATGGGAATCCATAATCCTCTTCCATAACATATAAAACAAGCACGAGAGATTCAAGGGTTTTCCTTTACTAGGAATCCAGGGACTAGGGCTCCACCCCAGGCGGTCAAGGGAATCTAGAGAATCCCATCTCCACCCTTGAGCCCTAGGGTATCCAAAACTTATCTGCACCTGGAGGAAGTCCCTCTCATACTCCTAACGCTCGACCAAGATGCCTATGACTTCTCTGAGTGCTGAGATGTGCCAAAGCCTCTCCACACTACTGTAGGTGTCTACAAAATGGTTCTAGGTCAAGTTGTGTACATGCTTCTTCTCTTATTTCTCTTTTTGTTTCGTGTCCTCTTTTACTTGAAAGAAGGTGTTTTTTTCTACCAAACTGACTCACGAAAGTCTGGTTCTATCTCTTTCCCTAGTCATGTCATTCTCTTTTTCGATTCTTAGCAAGATCGTGTTATTATATATCTCTTCTTTGCGGTTCCAAAATTTCTGTATGTGTAAGAATGTTGTGCGATCTCCTCTTGTTGATTTATTAGGAGGGCATGCTTGCTATTCTTCATGTAGATTGTGTGCTCTTGTGGCTCTGAATCATGCTGGTCTATTCTGTGAGTGAACATTGTCCTTTTTTTTTTGTCCACTGAGTTCCCCCTTTATTTTTCCCATTGACCTCCCTCCTTGCCTTTGAATTTTTGTACCCTTTTTCTTAATTTCTTTTCTTCTCCAGCTACTCATGCGACCTCTACCCCATTCAATTTTTGTCCTTCTCATCTTATTCATTTGCCCAAGCAAAATATGGGCATTCATCCTTTTTTCTGCAATCCATAAATTCTAAACGCTAGAATATTAAAAACACAATAACTAACCTTCAATGGATGTCCCAAACTGTCCATTTTTTTTCCTACAACAACTAATCTAAAAATCCCAAGCAATTCACCATTCTTAGTCCTTGGAATTTGTGTCCCCACTCAACCCTTAAAAAAAAAAAATACAAAATACATGAAATTTTTACGTAAAATTCATAAGAAAAATATAACTAGGGTTGTCACAATCCCCTCTCCCTAGGAGGAACACCATCCTCAGTGTTCTTTGTCCGTAAAAATCACAAAAGACATGCTGAAAACAAGCATATTGAAAAGACATGCTGAAAACAAACATACTTCCTCATGGAGCTTTATCCATATGGCTCTATACCATATTTATAATCGTATACATATGCATCTACCTCAATCAACAAATAAAAAAGGATATGATGCCCGCATAGTGTCAACCATTTCCCACATGGCTTCTTCAAGCCCAAAGGTCCTCCACTACACTTTGACTTACTCTATTACTCGACTCCAGAGCATGAGGCTCCTATAGTATATAATGCATAGTGGATTTGGCTGGAACTCTCCCTCTAGTTCCACCTATAGCATAGACCAATCAATCACATGACTAGAATCTTTCACATATATTTTAAGCAAAGAAACATGGAAAACATCATGGAATTTTACTTATGGAGGTAAGACCAAACTATAGGCCATTGGCCCAATTCTTTCAAGTATCTCAAATGGCCCAAAAAACCGTGGCTGCCAACTTGGCACATGACCCAATATTCAAGGAACTTTTATTGGGTCTAACTCTCAAATAAAATTGTTACCTGAATTGAAATTATTTATGCACCCTATGTTGATCCGCATAACTTTTCTGCCTATCCCGTGCCACCTTTAAGTTTTGTCTAATGATATGTATTTGTTGCTCTATCTCTTTTAGCATATCAGGCCCAATAAGGACCGTTTTCAATGGATCAATCTAACTGATAGGAGTATTGCAACTATTCCATTAAGCACCTCAAATGGGATTATGTTTAGATATTCCTGATACCCATTTTTGTATGCAAACTCTACAAGTGGAAGATACTCTTCCCACTTCCTTGGATGGTGCATTGCATACATTCTCAACATGTATTTGAGGATCCTATTTTTCCTTTCTGTTTTCCCATTCATCCGGGGATGATAAGCGATACTGAAGGCTAACTCTGCCCCCAGGCCTGCAAACAGTTCCTTCCAAAACCTTGAAGTGAACTTGGTATCTCTATTTGAAATGGTTTGCTTGGGAACTCCATGCAACCTTACAATTTGCTTTATGAAGATTTGAGCCACTTCACTAGTTATGCATGCATTTTCTTTTCATAGCTACTTTCATGCTTTGCATTATGTTTTATGTTGTATATAATTGCAATTCATTCTTGCATGTTGCACTGCTCATTTGTCTTTTCATTTAGCTTTCCAACATTTCTTTTCTTTTTCATTACATGTAGTTTATTTTGTTTCATTACGTTGTTCATCTATCTTTCATTTATCATTGATTTCCTTTTCATTACATTTAGTTTTGGTTGCATTATTCATTTTATTTACAATCAACAATTGTTTTATGCATTTCATTACTTTTAACCTTCATTGATTGCATTACTTTTCTCCTCATCACATTTAGTTTTGCCTCCTTTCATCACATTTCTTAGTTAGTGTTTCATTTAATATTTCTTCTTTACATTGTTTTCCTCTTTTCAAACCTATATAGAAATAAAACCTTAGAAGAGCTTCTTTATTCATCCTACACCAATGCTAACATCCCAGTAGATGGTTGGGCATAGTTGTGATAGTTTCTCCAAGAGGAAATCACTCATAGGCCCTGGTATTTAACTCTATCCTAGACATATTTTCTTTGAGTCTAACCTTTTAATGAGGAAAACATGTTTCAATACTGGTGGTGAACTCTAATCAATTCATACGACCTATATCTATAACCTAAACTCTGTTTCTATTTTGGTCTTGGATATTTGATTCTCTACTTTTACTATCCACCTGTTAGTTGGAGATGTGATGCAGAGATATGGAATGAGGGAAAATATAAGTGAGAAAATATTTAGTTTATGTAAAACAAGAAACAACTTCTCTTTTCCATAAAATAAATTAGGATCCCTCATCTGCCCTAGTGCAAAGAACAACCTAATAGATAATGCCAATTGCATGTAAAAGAAAATAAAGAAATAAAAAGGTAAATACATGAGAAAAGCTTCATGTGTAGAGAGGTGATGCAAGCAACTTCGTCGGGGCTATGGACACCTGCTAGCAGTGAAGCAATACTTGTGATTTATTGAGTGACTTTGCCAGGGAAATGGATACTCATTGGCAGTGAACCAACACCAGAAAATCACTCTTAAATTATAAACACAATAAACTTTATGTCATGTTATCCATGTGATCATCAAAGACTTACATGTGTGAACTCTTGGTTTAGTGTGTAAATACTAACAAGACCTAAATGTGAGATAGATGGATGAAACATTTATAAATAGTCAGGAAGCTCAAAGTGATACCCACAACATCCGTTCAATACTCTCTTGCATTATTTTTAGACTCCATTATTGAAGGGACCGAGGAAGACTAATTGCTGTAGCATCTATAACATCTCCCAAAATTTACACCATATGCATTTGAAATTTTGGGTCCCCCTTTGCTTTTCAAGTTTTCATGAATGATTTCTAATGCAGGTAAACCATATTAACTACCTAATTATCATTGGATGCATTCCCACAAATGAATCATGTCCAAGATAGGTTCAACTATTTGTCTAGGTTTTGTGCATTATCATTTGATATTTCATCTTTTGTTCTTGGACTTATATAAAAAAGGGAAGTTATTTTCGTCTTTAAATATTAATTCCAATGTAGGGGTTAAAATTTCTAAATCCAAGTCTTAAAATACCATGACCATGATCATGAAATTTCACTAAGGCTTACTAGCTTCATTGAACTTATTTAGACATCTCTCTATCAGCATATGTTGAGGAAGTAGAATAGTTAGGTGCAGTGACCCATGGAAAACTCTTCTATCAAGCCACACCTTGTGGGATTTCCATAATTAATAATACCTTAATTAAATATATGAGTAGAATAAGAAATGATTTACTTTCAAAAGTTCTTGATTAGTGCAGGCATTCAATTTCAATTTTTGTGGCATCCTAGTCTTATTGCCCATTCAATTTTTTTTTCTTGATATATGGATTACAAGGGGGTCGTCCCTCGTAAATGGTACTATACAAGCTCCCACATTGTGTGATACTTTGCATCAATGAGAACTTTATAATTTACCAACTCCCAAAGGTGGAAAAAGGGGCAGTTGATTGGGAAATAATCGTAGTTGAAGTTGAAAGAACCATTCCTAGCTGAGAAAATGGTGGAAATTACGATGTAAAAATATCAACAAGGGTTCTAAAGTGTACCTACTGGTTTTCATTAAGGGTGCCAATCTTAGTATGGGTGACATGCATTTTCCTCAGGGTGATGGTGAAATTTCAATCTGTAGTGCCATTGAGATGAGTGAATATGTTGTACTAAAACATGAAATTATACGAGATGGGATGTAAAAGTATCTCACTTTAATGGGGCCAACATTGCTTCATGTTAACCCAATCTTTGAAATAGGTCATGTAGAATCCATATTCTCTGAATTACTATTATTTTAAGGTATTAGTGTGGACGAAAGTGGTTGTTAGCATTACCCTCATTCAAGCATTACATTTGAGCATGTTGTTCTAAATTCCATCGATTATCTTTCATGTTTGGATACTCCAAAGAATAGAGTTATTTTCTCTTGTCTTCTTGCCCCCGTGAACCCAGATTACCAGACATTATCGGTCATCCAAATGCTATTGTAACATGTGCTATCCCTACTACAATTTTTGATCAGGATATACAACTGTGGAAGGATGGACCATCTACAGGGCATCGTGTAATAAGAAAACCAAATGTTCCTAAATGTAGCTACAATGGTACTCTTCCTATTACCAAGAACCTTTTCCTAGTCAAAATCATTCAAATGTTGCAAATAATTTGAAGGAATATTTCTCAAAAATTCAAGACATCTCCTGTATTTGTATAGTAGTCACATAAGATTGGATAAGAATATTCCATTGGTTTACTATCATGAATGACTTTTAAGACATATCCTCTAGGTGTATAGTGATATTTAATCTTTAAGAAGGCATGATTCCTGCAGGTTATGATAACTCATTTGTGTGGATAGTATCAGGAACCAGAGATATTATTTCAACTATTATGGATATTGTAAAAGGAGGCTTAACAACCCCAAATGTCTTTGTAATTGAGTTGATTGAGACTAGTTCTATTAATATAGGCATCCTAGTTGCATACTATGGATTTCTAAGTGATGTTTTAGAACTCACAGAGAATATCCCAAAGTGACCTTGTTACAGAACCCGAAGAAGTTGTTCATACTTCATTTCCTATACCTAAGCACTACAAATGATTGCTCTAGAGGCTCATGGGAAAACCATGTGGTGGTTGACATGGAGGATATATCCTTTATGATGTATAGCATTGGTTCAAGATGGGATGCAAAACCAAAATGGGATGCTAATAATAACTTTGAGATGAGAGGTCTATAGATGAAATGTTCTCGAAGTCAAATCAAAATGGACTAAATATAGAAAAAGAAAAGTGGGTGTCAGATAAGGACAATTTCTTGGTGTAGTGACATAAAACCTCCCATGCAAGATGGTGCAAAACTTAAGCTCATGAATATTTTCTCCCAGAGTTGAGCATGATGATAATAGCTTGAACTTGTAGTTGGTTCTTGGCGTGGGAAGGTTGCAACTCCTATGATTCTTTGTGTTAATGCATCTCTCTCTTCCATCTATAGAATATAACAAGATGAAGTTAGTAAATATTGAACCAATTATGACACCACAACATGTACATTGTTAACTCAGAGCTGGGAACAAGACATTTATGGATTTGTTATGGATTCTCACGTAAATTTTCACTCAGATATTTGACTTCTTTCATTGATAAATCACCATGATAACACTGTGAATGAAATTTTATCAGGTGTTACAAAGTCTAATAAACCAAGCACACAAAACATGTGCGTTCTGTTTGTTTAATTCATGCGGTGAACCATTGCACCTAGTATTAAAGGCTTATAAGAAGTTGAAAAGAGGGGAAACCAGGATGTGATGGTCGTAATGTATGGAAGTTAAGTGCAACTCAATTTCAAGAAGGGGTAGCTAAGTATTAGTTAATAACATACAACAAGGATAACATGCGACTCAATCGTAAACTAGGGAGATAAATTACGCTCATCACAAAGAAGAAATGTTCTTTGCACCTCATCGCAAAGAAGGAATCTTCATTGCACTATTATTGCTAAGTGAAGATGTGCTATCACACATGCAGAATTTAGGGAAGAAAAATTGGCCCCTTTTCAACAACTAATTTTTTCTGCCAATGCGCTACTTAACTTCTCTGCGCTGTAGCGCATGGGTATTAGGTATCTAAACCACCACATCGATTATTCAAAAGGATAACTAAGTGACACAACACTAAAGGACATGAATTCAAGCGACAATGGTGAAAGGGGAACATTTGCATTGTATTCACTTCGTTTAGCAATGCAAAGTTGAGTTTGATTCCAAATAAACAAGTAACTGATGAGGGAGCTTCTACATATTATAATATACAACAACCATCTCAAAATACATGAACGTCTTCCTTTGAAGCGATTTCTGGAAAATCGTAGAAGAATGGGCACAAGCTTACTGGTTGTGGTTTTACTAGGAACTTACATGGTAATAGGTGATGGTGTTCTCACGCCTGGAATAACAATTCTCTCATTAGTATCTAGGCTCCAAGTATGCACTACAAGGCTCCATGATAGTGTGGTGATGATTCTTGCCTACATTATATTGATTGACTTGTTTTATCTACAACATTTTGGCACTCATAGGGTGGCATTTATATTTGCACCTATTGTGATTTATTTGCTATTATGCATCTGCTTAGTTGGCATATACAATATTTTTCATTGGAATCCTAAGGCGATGTTTGTAGATCTCAGAAACTTCTCTCCTTTGTCTGCCTTTGTAGTCTTTCAAATATTTTTTGCCAATGTTGGAAGAAATTTATACAATTCAATACTTGAGCATGTTTTTTTGACCTGTGATTGTAGTGGCCACCCTTGCTGCTATTGTTGGAAACCTGACTATTATTTCAACGACCTTTTCAATTGTCAAGAAATGCCATGATTTGGTTTATTTTCCACATATCAATATAATCCGCACTTCAAGGCATATCTTTGGTCAAATTTACATACCATAACTAAATTAGATTCTCTTATTTCCATGCCTCGCCTTCACTGTAGGATTTAGGGATGCCATCTTAATTAGGAATGCTTATAATACAATGTTTCTACGAAATGGATTTTCACACTTATACCAAGCCTTATAATTGTGCGGGTTCTTGGTGTTGAATTAATGTATACTGAATTGGTCGTATGGGTTCCTTCTATATTCTCATATTTTGTCACAATTATTCCTAAATTTCATTAAGTACTCGTGTTTATGTGCATTAAATCAACTCCTGTTCCATTTGTCCCTATTGAATCCCCTTTTCTATGCCATGGAATCTTGACTTGGATGAAAGTGTAAATCCATCAAAACAGTGTCTATACAAGGAATGTGATGAGTGGATCGACCTTTGAACTTGAAATTTAGAAAATATGTTGTTCCTAGAAGTGGACAGGAAGGCACATCATGGTTTTGGGGCTTGTGAAATTCTAACTTCCCAAGAGGAACACACATGGGGTTTGGAAAATTGTGTTTTGCTATTGATTTGGCTCAACACTTCCTTGACGAGACCCTAAATGTTGACTCTAAGAAAGTCTTCAAAATTTTGGATATCTTAACCAACAAAGTGTTGGTTGTACAATTAGTGAAAAATTCAACTACACTCTCAAACACATGAAAATGTGGAGAATCTCACCATGATGGAAAAGGTATTAGGTCCATTTTGATAAAATCTAATTATGATGCATGATATACACAATATTTTCATGGAACGAGATTAAATTTTCCTGAAGGAGAATCTTCAAGAGAGAGCATCAAAGCTATCAAGAAGCTACCCTAGCTGCGCAAATTAATAATGGAGCATGCACACTACTGTACTAGTTCACTCATAGACATGCTGCAAGGTCTTCTTAAGTATGAGCCTTCAGAGCATTTGGATGCTCAAAGAACTTTGCTGCATGCCTTACTCATTGAATATTATAAGGAGTTTGGAAGTGGAGTGTTTAACATATGGTGTTCATTAACTTGTAGCCTCCTACCCCACCCTTTGTCATACAATTTATGATTTTTTTTGTCAGCTACTAAATAATATATGACCAAGGATACATGTTCAACAAATTGCAAAATATTATTTTTTCAACTCATATATGAACCTGTTAATCAAATCATCAAAAGTTTGTGTTATGTATGAGAGAAGGCAAGCATTTGTTAAAGATGCACTAGGAAGAACTAAAATAGGCTCCTCTTTTTTGTTTGTTTGCTTTATTAGTCTTGTGGGCATTGTGGTTGGGTAAAGTTTCCATTCATAAAGTTTTGTAAATGACTATAGTACCTGAAATAAGTACTATGTGACATGAGGAGGTTTAGTTTTCCATATTTTTGCAAAGCATGAGAGGAAGCACTATGTATATGCAAATATTGGTGTCATAACAATGTGCGATATTCCTAAACTAAAGGTGTTGAACTATTACGAAGGAAATCTACTAGTTTTTCATGGATTGTATGAGTTTAAAGAAATTGGTCATAAAATGTCTATTGTTAATGAGGACTTTTCAACCTTCTATTTGCCCAGGTAATATAGTTGCTTCCAAAATAATCATGGTATACTAAAGTATACATATGGCATCTCCATATATTTAGGTAAGGTTTCTATTTTTGTATTCTATGAAGGTTTGATGAGATTGCCAAGTGTTGCTTCCCAACATATGGTATGTTGCTTCCTAGGGATTTTGGTTATAATATGATCCCCATTGAATATTATGGGTTCAGTCAACTTCTCAGGTTACAAAAATCGAGTCTGAAGAAGCATTTAGTGTTAATTTATTCTTCTAAAGTACTACATAGTTGTATGCACAAGAAGATGTAAGAAGTAAGCAGCTGTATAATGCTCTAGATTATTGAAAACATTTTGAGGCAAAGACAAGAAAGTGCAGCTAATGATATCATCCATTGTATTTCTTTTCTCATAGGTAAATTTGATGTTGACATAATTACGAAAATGAAGAAAAACCAAAATTATGTAAAATAAATAAGAATATTAAAAGTCACAAGGTAGTTGAAGAGTCACGAGGAAGGTGAAGAGTCACCTAAGCCATTTGTGTGAATATGTACTCATCCCTCTAAGCTATGGGGGGTGGGGGGTGCTGGGGGGGGGGGGAATTTTGGCATTTGAATTCTTCTAGCATAGAGATAGTTGTTAGTACTCAGAGCTTTGAGCACTCTATCTCTTGGCGATTGTAGACTGAGTTGTGGTGAGGCAATTGATTTTATTGGAGATGATATGAGAAACCCTCATTCCACTATTGGATTTTGATGGGCTTGTGGCACATGTACTTGGAATTGAATTAATATTAATGAGAAGCTCTTCAGTTGTGGCATGGGTTTTCAAGCACTCATTTGGTGGTTGTAATGGCTACCCAATGCTCCTGTTATGTTTGTATGTTTTCTTTCACATGGGTTATCTACTGATGAACTGATTCATAGCTTATTGCTCATGTGCTTGCTTGAATCTTTTCTCTTTCATTCCATGTTGCACTAGTAACCAATTATGAACTAATTTGCAACGAAATTCTAGTAGTTTCTTATTCGTGTATGTCTCAAATGGTTTTAGCTCACTAACTCCTCTTTGGATGTACTCCTTATCATTTTACTCGTATATTATTGTCTATTGTTCTACGAGCTTGTTATTTTTGGGCTAATTTCATCCTCATTCTCTAGGGGTTTCATACTTTCTTTCACAAGAAATCCTCTTCACTTGAGAGCCAAGAGGAAAACAAACATGGTGGCAGCTAGGCCCACATATTGGATGGGGCTCCTATCCCAAATGATGTGAGATCTAATTGGGACTTTACACTAGGGAGACCCCCTTAATATTGGTGGTACATTTAGGCACATCAACAATATTGTTTCTCAATTCTCTTACGATCCTCATGAGAGTTCTTGAAGGTTGCAAAACACATTCAAAGATACATTCAGGGTATACCAATTTTGTAATTTAGTGTCGGGTATGTGTTATATTCTTTGCATGAATATATCCATGTGGTTACAAATTTCATTGGGTGCAATAGGGGGGTCATACGGGTTCAAGGGAAACACCCTAAAAATAAAATTGGGTATTTTTTTGTCTGTTTTTGGTGGTTTTCAATAGACAATTTTTGTTTAAAGTTATTTTGTGGCACATGGTGGTTTTCTCCATGGTCTTGTAGTTTTAGTTAAAGAACTATGGTTGTATTCTAACCCATGGTTTATGGATTGGTAGCTGTTGGATACTACAATCAATATATATATATATATATATATATATATATATATGAACCCAAATTCTCTGCAACCCATTGATCTCTATCCACCAATAAATATTTCATTTTGAGCTTCTACAACTCATAACTCTACCCATTAAATCTCTCAATATCTATCTTTGAACTACTTTCCATTTGTTTTCACCACAATAATTACTTTCATAGATCTCCCACTGTAACAAGGTCTACCATAGGCCTGAGCCAAATCCCTTAACCACAAAGGCATCCCCTTGAAGCCAAAACTAGTTTAATACCAAGTCTAGGTTTTAACCCTGTACAATTAATTGTTCCAAACAAAATCTTAATAAGATAGAAAATATTCAATGGAAAGCATACACATTAACGCAAACATTTTTGTCCAGGAAACCCAAATCGAGAAAACTAGAAATATTTTCAATATATTCTATATATATATATATAGAATATATTGAAAATATTTCTAGTTTTCTCGATTTGGGTTTCCTGGACAAAAATGTTTGCGTTAATGTGTATGCTTTCCATTGAATATTTTATATCTTATTAATATTTTGTTTGGAACAATTAATTGTACAGGGTTAAAACCTAGATTTGGTATTAAAGCAGTTTTGGCTTCAAGGGGATGCCTTTGTGGTTAAGAGATTTGGATTGGGCCTATGGTAGACCTTGTTACAGTGGGAGATCTATGAAAGTAATTCTCGTGGTGAAAACAAATGGCAAGTAGTTCAAAGATAGATATTGAGAAATTCAATGGGTAGAGTTATGAGCTATAGAAGCTCAAAATGAAATATTTATTGGTGGATAGTGATCATTGGGCTGCAGTGAATTTGGGTTTTTCACCGATGGGGATGTCAACAAAATACTAGACCAAGTTGGATCAGAAGCCAAAGAGCACAATATGGTTGTGCCTCTGAAATTCAGTATTACTGAACCTTTTAGGAGAAGTTATAGGAAAGGATTTTTGGAACATGACAGGGGCTTTGTATCAATGTAAGTCCCTAGTGAACAAATTATTCCTATGGAAAAAGTTGTATAACCCAAGGATAAAGAATGGAGACTCAATGATAGAGTATATGAATGCCTTAAATACTATGGTAATTCAACTATTATCTATTGATATTAATATTTTAGATGAGGATAAGTGTACCATTTTGTTATGTTCTTTACCATACTTGTGGGATAGTCTAGTTGTTTCCATAGATAGTAATGCAACTACTTTAAGCTTAGATGAAACAGTCTCATCCTTGTTATTAGAGGATATGAGATGGAAAAACATGGAAATATAGAATGGATATGCCTTGTTTGTAAGAGGATTCTCCTGCAATAGAAATATAAATAATCCCTTGAGTGGGAGATATAAATCTAGAGGAAGATATAAATCTCCAAGAAGGTCCATAAATGTATGTTGGAGACATGGAAAGGAAGGGAATTATAAGAAATATTGTAGATCCAAAATTGCTAAGAAAGGGAATGGATCTAAAGTAGAAGGAAAAACATCCTCATATGAAGGAGGATATGTGTACTTGGCTTCTTCAAATACACATGTAAATCATGAGGCATGGTTGGTTGACTTAGGCACATCCTTTCATATGACTTCTTACACGATGGTTCTATAAGTATGAAATATATGATGGTGGTGATGTTTTCTTAGGATACGAATTGATAACTAGAATCATAGGATGAGGAAAAATCAAGTTGAAGCTAATGGGTGGAAGGATTAGAGCACTCTCTAATGTTGTGCACATTTTAGGATTGGCCAATTTTTTTCTTTTTATAAGCAAGATGACTGGTGCAAGTATAAAAATAGTGTTTGAAATTGATACTTGTAGGATGGTTAAAGGAGAAATGGTATCGCTTAGGGGAGTTCATATTGGAACTCTGTATAAGCTACTAGGAAGCACTATTAGCGATGGGTGTAACTGTTCCATTTTTCTTGAGTGTGGAGTTGAAGAAGGCAAAATTCCTACAATATTTAGAGAATGACTATGTTGTGGCATAAAAGATTGGGAAATATCAGAGAGAAGGGCCTTTGAGTACTACATGGTAATGGTATGGTAGAAGGTATGTCTATTTTCTCTCTGGATTTGATTTCTATGAATATTGTTTATATGGGAAGCAAAATGAGGTAAATGTCTGCTTTGGTGCTATGAGGGAAAAGGGAATATTATAGTTGGTGCACAATGAAGTGTTTGGAATTGTGTCCATTCCATCACTAGGAAAATTTGTGTACTACGTCTCATTTATAAATGAATTATCGAGGAATACATGGATTTATTTCCTTAGGAATAAATATAAAATATTTGGAAAATTAAAACTTTTTAAGGATCTTGTGGAAAACCAAATAGAGGAAAAATTAAGGTGTTGAGGACAGATATTGGTGTAGAATTCCACAAGAATGAATTTGAAGAATTCTGTAAGAAGTGCAACATAGTAAGGTAGACGAATACTCCATACACACTTCAACAAAATGGAGTTGTAGAAAGGATGAATAGGATATTGATGGAGATAGAAAGGAGCATGCTCAGTGGGGTCAAGTCAGAACAAGAATTTTGGGCAGAGACAATGGACACTACAATTTTATATGGTTAATAGATCACCCTTATCAACATTATAATACAAGACTCCACATGAGGTATGGACTGATAAGAAACCTTCTCTTAAACATCGCAGGGTATTTGGTTGTGATCTTTATGTACTCTTGCCAAAGGAGAATAGGAGTAAGCTGGACAAGAAAGTTGAACAGTGTATCTTTATTGGATATATAGATGGTTTGAAAGGTTATAAGATTTGAAATCTAGAAACAAAGAAGGTTGTGTATAATAGATATATGGTATTTAGAGAAATCAAAGATGTTGTCAAGTCCTACAAAGAGAGAGTTTGAATTTAAGGATGATGAATTAGAATTTACATAAGAACATGAAGAACAAGAAGAAGAACCAAAAAATTCAACACTAATGAGATCGATTTGGGAAATAAGGAACAAAAATGGTATACACCACCTAATTTCCATTCAAATTTTCTTTGTTTATTACAAATGATCATTATAGAACTATTAGGGAGGAAATGCAATTAGAGGATGGAAAAAATTGGAAAAAGGCCATGGTTAAAGAAATGGTAGCCTTGGACAAGCCTTGAGGATTGGGATCTAATGGATTTTCCAGTAGGAATAAATCCCATTGGTAGAAAATGGATGTTTAAGAAGACGTTGAATGCAAAAGGTAGAGTGGAGAAATAAAAAGCTTAGTTAGTAGCAAAGGGTTTACTCACAAGTAGAGGGAATTGACTTTAGTGATATTTTATCCTATTGCTAAGTCAACTTATATTAGATTTATTTTTTCAATTTTTGTTGCTTTTGATTTTGAAGTAGAAGATATGTATGTGAAAACAACATTCCTACATGGGGATTTCGAAGAAGAAATATACATGAAGCATGTTGGGAAAAATACTAGGCGGGGGGTGAATCAATATTTTAAAACTCATTAAAACCTTTAGATTTCTTATTCATATTTCTGTATGTGACTTTAATACAGTGAACCAACATATGTACGTGACTGTGATGAGGATTGTGGTGCAGGTAAATTCTGAGTGCGGACACAAACAATTCCTCTAGCTCGAGAGAGTGGGTCTAGCCACAAACAAACAATCTATGGAAAATATCCTTAAGCTTGAATCAATTAAGAGGGCCTACCTCTTAGAAAAATATTCCACTTGATGATGATCCTACTTCCTCACTCAAGCTATCTTCCGTTTCCTTCCTTCGAATACTTGAAACAAGAAAACAACAACAACAACAATCATGGAAACATGCAATATTGTATTCAACCTACTTAATAGGTCAAGGAAAATTAAGCCATAAAGATGTAAAATGACACTTCATGTAAGAAATCAATCGATAGTTGCATTAATATAAATAAGAAAGAGATTACAACCGGTGCCTTGACGTTGTTGGTCTCCTCCGACGTATTCGGGTTCCCACACTTCTTCTAGTACTTCATGGATAGCCCCAATAAATGGAAGTTTAAGGCCTCTTTATCTCTAGTCCTAAACCAAACCAAAATCACACTATTCTCCCTCAAACACACACTACAAAGCTATGAGCTATAAATGACTTGCTAGTTATTCACACTTGCTTCAAAACTCCAACTAGATTTTGCTTGGGAAAAAGAGAGGCTTGTATAGCTTAGATGGATGGGAGATGGTTCCCTTCATCATGGGAGAAGGTCTTATCTCTTAAGGTTGTTCCTTCCTAGTAGGGGAAAGGAGCCCAAACTGATTTCCTTGGCTCTATCCGGCCCAACCATCTACTAGACTTCCGTTACGAAGCTTTTAGACATGGAAGCTTCAACTCCTTATTTAAAAAACCTTCCAAAAGAGGATTGACGCGATTGGAAAACGGATCAGTCGATCCGATCGGCACGAGGGTTAGTTTTAACCTCTGTAAATTGGCATGAGGAGAAAATTGGTCAGTAGCGCTGGTCTTGTAAACTGGGATAGAAGGAAGATTCTTGGGAAATGATGCAAAGGGAAATTATTCTACTCATGAAGAGGGAAATATTGGGAGTTTCTTCATGATGGGAAAGCATGTCGGGTACACTGTAGAGGTCCTCCAAGATTGTATACGGGGAGTACAGGGACAGTGACAAAGTGCTGTGTAATAGATGCCCCCTAAAGCGTAAAGGTCGAACTAGAGTGAGGGGTGAAATGCTTTATAAGTAGAAGCGGGGAACCAAAGTTCGTCATCAAAAAACCTGCAAGTAAGAATATATACATATACATCACTGAAAAATCTGAATAATGATACGTGAATCGTGGTATGGACGCAACCATCCAGAGAATAATCATGTAAATGGATCCAAGGCATGGGCACAACCATCCATTTGAAAGGATCATAATGAAACCAAGGTATGGTTGTAGCCATCCAATAATAAGAAGGATAACATATAACAACTCATGGTATGGTCGCAACCATCCATCTGAAAGAGACATGTATATCAACATGACCATGTCACATCGCCTTGCAACTTGGACTTGTGTAATCTTAGCCCAGGATCTTGCGCTCCAAACGACCCAATCAAAGTACAAATACTAACATGTGAATGAATGTGTTGAATTCGAACATGCTAGGAAGTCACTTGATTACCGGTCAATAATGTGAACTATTAACAAGCGTGAGAGAAACTGTCAATAATGACAATGGCTCTCAAGGTACTAACAGCACAGTTCACGGAATGTGAATAAAGGAACTGATTTCGAACACCTGTGAAATCACCCGACCGAAAGCCAATGATGTGAACTTATTGTTGAATGCGAAGAACTTGCCATTAGGGCATGCAAGCTCTAAGGTACTGGAAGGGAGTCTCTCAGCCAACGTCCTGGATAATGAGCTGAAGTCGACAGAAAGCGACCGTGTCAAAGGAGGGCCATGATGTATCCCACATCATCGACACAATACAAAGGGATGCAAATGATTTCAGATGATACAGAGAATCAGGAGTAAGTGTATCTACAAAAGGACTAACTCTTAAACATATCAGCGACACGCTTCTAGAGTTTGGCAGTTGTTGTTGAAAATAGCAACAAGAAATGCTAAAAATAACATTGCTAAAGATAGCATTTCAGGATATTCCAATTTTAATTTGTCCTTGAATTAAAGTTGAGAATTAAAATTCGAATTTAGTCTCACCAGCTGTTTGAAAGATAATTAACTAATTCATCTTGAGTTAATTAGTTGGAGAGATTCAAACATGAAGTCTTTGTGAAGTCATGCAACAATTATTCCTTTGATTGAGGAAGTTATCCCTTAATTAAGGAGATAAGGATGATTTGTATTTGATTTGTATAAATTAGTTCCAAACTGTTTGCGGAACTAATTGTGAGTTCAGTCAGTTAATGCATGCACGCATGCAACTAGTGTACTCCAGATAACTGTGGATTATCTCATAAATAACTCATGCATGTCAGTTTAGACAAATACCCAGTTGAGATTAAAGACAGGGACATTGCATTATCAGTTGGAGGAATTTTCCTATAAATGAAACTCATCCATGCAGAAGGAATAATGTTCCTTGAGGATTGCACAGTTCTGACAGTGTGTTAGAGCAGTGTGTGAGAGTAGTGTTACACTGGGTGAAGGAGATCATCCCAGAGGTAACTGCGCAAGGAAATAGGAGCTTGGAGGGTAGAGGAGAAGGCTTGTGAGAAGCTTTGATTTCCTGTGAACATCCAGGAGGATTGTACTGAGAGCTAAGGCTTTGTATAACGTTGATGTATTTCCACCTTGTATGATAATATAGATAGTGGGGTTTTTAGCTGAGGCTTTCCCCTAAGTATTTTTTGTGTTTCATGTGTATTGATTCTTCTTCTTATGGTTATATGTGTTCAGCTCTAATTCAACTCGATCTTTAAGCTTCCGCAAGTTTGATAGTAGAAGTAGATTATAGTATTTTGCTTTGGTATATTGCATTATCGAGTTAATCTACAGTCAGATTTTCTACATAGATCTCAGAGGTAGATTTGTAGAGAATTTGCAGAATTTCTACATGGTTGAAAGAATAACTTCGGCGTAAATCACATGTAGACAGACATTTGTCGACGCGTTTCGAACCAACAAGTGTGGTTCATCGTCAGGACAAGTTGAAGAAACAGATCCAACTTAGCATGTTAAATAGTCTGAGCAGAGACTCCAACGGCTAAATCGACCAACGACTAATTTTGACCTTAGGACCCAGGTCAAATTATTATTCATTAATTTAATAATATTATTATTTTTAATATTAATACATAAAATATTTTTAATGGTTAGTTTTAAAAATTAATTAATTAATAATTATATATATATATATATATATTAAAGTTATAATATTAGGTTATTAAGATAAAAGTTAGGATTAAAAAATAAATAAAATACTTTTAGTGGTTAGTTTAAGAAGATAATTTACTTATTTATTTAAATTATTTAATAATTATTGTTAATATAATACATATACACACACACACACACACACATATATATATATATATATATATATATATATATATATAATAGGTTGTTAAAGACGAGAATAATTTCAATGGTTAGCTTAAAAAGTAATTTATTAATTTATTTATTAATAATCTCACACACACACACACACACATATATATATATTTTAATTAAAATCATAAAGTTAGGGTTAAAAATATAAATAAATAAAATAATTTAAATGGTTAGTTAGAAAAGGTAATTAATTTAATTTAATTTAATTATTTATTATTATATATTAATAATATAGTCTTAATATAGGTAATTTTTTTGTTTAATTAAATTATTATTAAATATAATTAATATTATATTAGTAATATAGTCTTGATATTAATATATTAATAATATTAGTAGTCAAATTAGTAAAAATATATAGATAAATAAAATACTTTTAATGGTTAGTTTTAAAAACTTTAATTTAATTAATTAATTTAAATTATTTATTAATAATTATTAATATATATATATATATATATATATATATATATATATATATATATATATATATATATATTAAAGTTATAATATTAGGTTATTAAGATAAAAGTTAGGATTAAAAAATAATAAATAAAATACTTTTAGCGGTTAGTTTAAAAAGATAATTTACTTATTTATTTAAATTGTTTAATAATTATTGTTAATATTATACATCTATATATAATAATAATAATAATAATAATAATAATAATAATAATAATAGGTTGTTAAGGGAAAAGGTGATCAAAGCAGAGAACAGTATACAAAGAAGGGAGAAGTTTGATGTTCTTGATTATAGAAATCGAATTCTTATCACATCTCAAATTTCACCAATGACATTCAACGGTTTGAGACTTGAGTATGCCTTGGATGGCAGCTTGAATTATATAGCCTGGAAGGATTGCATGGAAGTGGTATTAGAGGACAATGGTTTGAAGGACTTCATTGATCAAGAAGTCCCCAAGCCAACAACTGCTAATGCCCAAGAATTGGCGGAATGGAAGAAATGTGTGGCTAGAGCGAGGAGGATTCTTCTGGAGGGAGTTCGAGACCACATTGTCTCGAGTCTCCATGGGAAGGAGACATCATTTTCAATGTGGAAAACATTGAAGGATCTATATCAGAATAGCAGCGATCAGAGGAAGCTGGCGCTAAAAGACAAGCTTCAGAAAATCAAGTGTGAAAAGGGCGACACGATCTCTACATATCTGAACAAGCTCACCACCTGCAGGGATGAGCTTGGAAGTGTAGGAATCACGACAGTCGGTGATGACATGGTGAGTCTTGCTCTCCTCGGTCTTCTTAAGAGATGGCATAGTTACTAGGACTCAGTGAATGGAAGAGAGAAACTGCTAGATTGGGAACGACTGTGGTCGGATTTGATGCAGGAGGAGATCAGGAGAAGCATTAGAGATGGTTCTTCATCCAAGGAGGATGAAGAAAATTGCGCCTTAGAGAGTAAGGCAAAGAAAGGGAAGGACAAGGATTCTCATCCCAAATTGAGTTCTTATCATGGAGGGAAGAATATTGACAAATCTAAAGTGCGATGCTTTAATTGTCATGAGGTGGGCATTATTCAACTAATTGTCCATTGAAGAAATCCAAGAAGGGATCCAAGGAAGGATTTGAAGGTGAGGCATTGGTCTCTTAGTTTGAATTGGATTTTAGCCTCATCGCATGCATGGTTTCATTGATTATGGGTTGTGGTTGGTTTCTTAACAGTGGAGCCTCATTCCTCATGACCGACGATAAGAGTTTGTTTAATACCTTGGAGGAGAAAGACGTCAAGATACTCATAGCGATGGTTAATGATGAAAAGTATAGTGTTTCAGGCGTGGGCATGATTTCTTTTCAAAGGGAGCATGGAGCTCACATTACCTTAACAGATGTGAAGTATGTGCTAGGACTGAAGAAGAACTTGGTATCGATCACGATGCTAGAGGACAAAGGTTATGATGTAGTATTCAATAAGGGAAAGGTTTTCCTTAGACAAATCACCATGAGACAGGTGAAGCAGATCGGTTCGCGAGTCAAGAACCTGTATGCTATTGAGGTTCAAGATGCATGCAAAGCCTTGAGGAGCAAGGCAACTGTTGGAGACTTGGTGGTTGAGAGGAAGAGCACATTACCTCTCAACATGTAGCACCAGAAGAAGTCTCAGACAATTGTGGAGGAGCCACAATTGGTGAAGCAACTTTAGGAGGGTGTGGAGCAGCCACAACTGGAGAAGCCGAGACGAGATCGAGTGGAGGCATCCACTCATGCAGAGACCTCGAATAGGGGAAAATTCGAGCCAAGTGGGAAGAGGGATCACATGCATCCATACCTCCAGGTGGGAGGTGAGGCGATGTGGAGTGATAGTCCCAAGAAGGCTGAAATAGGGGTAGGATCCTTGAGGTACCCAACCTCTTTGATTAGACATTGCTATGGGAGCCCCGACGAGGAGTAGCAGGACTGGCTGAGTGGGTAGAGACAGATGCGGATGGAGTGACAGAGGGAGCTTCAACATCAGAGGGTGTTTCTATCCCAACAGGGAGGTCAGTTGGGAGATCAATTACTTAATTCTCAGTAACTGAGTTGCAGTGCAGCGGTGGGAAAAACGATGCAACATGTTGAGAGGACGTGCAGTGTGGATGCAGTGCTGGGAGATAGGACTAGCAGCAACACGGATGCAGCAGGAGGAATCAGTGTGATTGATACAGTCAGAGATCAAAGTGACAGAGGCTAGAGCAGTCAGATACTGAAGAGCACAGAGGTGCAGATTTTTCAGTTTGCAGAGGCAATAGCAGCCAGAGACTTTGATGACAGAGGCATCATTCTGATTCAGGTTGGATGTTTTTTTTCTAGAGTTGCTGGAGCAACAACACTTGAGAGAAGTATTGCATGTAGAACATTCCAAATGTTTAGGATTGGGATCGAGTTGAATTCCTTTCTTGTTGAGAGGGAGCGTTGAAAATAGCAACAGGAAATGCTAAAAATAGAAATGCTAAAAATAACATTGCTAAAGATAGCATTTCAGGATATTCCAATTTTAATTTGTCCTTGAATTAAAATTGAGAATTAAAATTATAATTTAGTCTCCCCAGCTGTTTGAAAGATAATTAATTAATTCATCTTGAGTTAATTAGTTGGAGAAATTCAAACATGAAGTCTTTGTGAAGTCATTGTTATAGACATTTTTGGGCCCTACAACCCCAAGCATGAAATGTCCATAAACCAAGGGCTCCTAAGTCCCTAAAAGTGTTGTTCTAACCCCTAAAGGAACAAGGTCAACAAATTACAGCTTCTCCCAGAAGTTCTCCATGAGAAACTGCTCAGAATTGGTCAAAACAGGATCATTGTAGCTGCTCCACTGGCTAAGTGCGTTGCATCTCACCTAAATACACTGTGAGGGTGCGTTGCATTTCAAAAGTCCCTTCTGTGGGGTGCGATGGGCAAGAAATGACAAATGGCAGTGTCATTCCACGAGGTGGAGAGGCAATGGAAGCTTTCAGAATCTTCTCCTGTGACACTTGCCTCACTGAATTTGACCAAGGATGAGTAAGAGGCCATCAGTCTCCAAGTGGAAGGAGGAACTATCAGAGAGAAGACACTAATCAAATCACAAGCTGACTCATCCCCCTTACATATATATATATATATATATATATATATATATATATATATATATATATATGGATCCCTCATCCCAGAGATCCAGAGGCTGGAATTTTGCATATTGTAAGGAATTGCTGTTGGTTTCCTGAGACAAACATCAGATTGTTGGGTGATCTAAGCTTTGTTTGAGGTGAAGAGGGGCTTCTTTGCTGGGAGGTTGATGCTGGGTCGGAACAACCGGTTGTAACTCCTCTTGGCTCTTTTCTTGTTTATCAATAAAAGCTATTTGAGTTTTCCTCCATGCTTTTGTGTCATTGATGCTTGTTACATTTGTATGGTCAATTTACATCTGACCCTAGATTGTTTATGATTATAGATCCATGTCTTTGTATAGTGCTATGCTTCTGTGATCTTATAGGTACTTTGTGAAGCTGGGCGTGCAAGGGAGCAGGTAGCTGAGGACTATCAAAGAAGAGAGGGATCAAATTAGGAGATTAGCACAAGACAGAGGTTGGTCTTTCTGTTCCTCTCTATCTATAATTCATAAAGGAAAAACAAAAGTAGCTTTTCTCTGTTTGTTTCTAAGGCAGCTGTCACACCTTAGTGGGATAGAGCAGTTCTAAATAGACACTTTTCCCTGTAACAAAATGGCGACTCCGCTGGGGATCTAATTAGTTTTTTTGTTCATCATTCTTTGTTGTTTGTTTCATAAACTTACAAGTAGCATTCGAACTGCGTTTGCCATAACAAATGCAAAGTAGATAACTGTTGCTTCAATCCATCCACTAGATTTGTTTATGATTTAAACAACTGATTCACAAACTATCTGATTGCCCTTTTGATAGCTCTTAGATCCTCTTTAGATCTACCCCTGATTGTTGCATTACTGATTGCTTTTTTATCGGCCAAAACCCAAGAACTGAACTGCAAACTGTGACCCAGAACCCGAACAGAGTCTCGTTTCTAGCCCAGCACAGATACTGTTCAGAGATTCTGAATTTCAGCGCACTTCCCGAGTGGACAACCTGCGTTGCATTTCAGATTCTCTGTGTTACATGTGCGCTGATCAGACTAGCTCCGTGCAGTTGTGGCTTCTGTGGTTCATTCTTTCCAGTTCTATTCTTGAATTTTGCTGCCTGTGATCAATATATGTCTGTTTGAAACCCCTTTTCCTTGCTGTTATTCCGCCTCCTTTGTACAAAATAACTGTAGATGTTTTTGTGTGTTTGTTGAGTCATTTACAGTTCTCCTTTGCAAAAGTAGCATAGTCGTACTGTCGTCCTTTGATTTGAAACTGTCGCAAGTATCGATTTCAATCGTAGGAAAAAGTTTGATTGCTGTTGATGGTCGATTATCCTGTTACTATTACTTTTGGTCTGAATTTGTAACTTTCTAGTGTCGAAAACAAGTATTCAGTTCAAAATCGTAAAGTGTTGTGATCGTCTCCATTTTTTGATTTCGAAAAGAAACTTGTTGATATTTGTCGCTTGAAAAGAAATTCAGATTTGTGCATCAACTTTCTTTTTAGCATTCATATACTAAGAAAGTCGAAAACAAATACATGCATGTGCATTTGCATATAGACAGTCTGATTGGCTTGATTTAGGAAAGTGCATTTAGAGTGTGCTCTTTGCTCTTTGTGAAAAGATTCCGTCTTTCTTTTCCCTAGTAGCTAGGATTTTCATTGCATAAAAGAGATAAAAAGTTTTTTTATCATCTTAGATTGCATTTTAGGAATTACATCTACATCTCGTGGTGAACCCAAAAGGCAAACTTCATAAACAAGATCAACTTAAAATAAATTCAATGAATCTAACAACGCTTTGGAACGTAATGCACAACATTTAGAAGTCTAGGCTAGAGACGTATTCCAGCGTCGTAAAACCTGGTAACTGTTGTTCTCACTAATGGTTGGGTGATTCCTCCACTTTGAGACGATAAGTGCCAGTACGGACTTATGCTCCCACGTACCGTCGAGTATATTTTGGGAGACCCCAATAGGCTTAATCCTTTATCCATAGGAAGCCGTGTCTGCCGCCTTATCGATCGCAATGCACTGAACACAACATTCGGGAAGATTGTCTGCCGTACCATAAAAGGTATTCTGCAGTTTTGCGATTTGTTTGGTAATCCCTCTACCTAGATTTCCAGAGTAGTCCCTTTCGTTCCTTTTCAGACTCCTTAACGGAAAAGGTCCATCTGAGCACTTGTCACTTCAGGCTCATTAAAAATCGAAGGAGACTAGAGTCATCTTTTGTTTTTTCTCGACTCTTAAAAATTGAAAAAACAAGTTGTGTCAAATCATCTAAAATTCATTTAATTCAGAAACATACTTCCCCTTTTATTTTAGTTGATCGAGTAATCCGTAATCGTGGAAGAAAGTCAATTGAAACCCCGTCGTTCGCGGAGGTTTACGAGTCGACCGTCTTTGTCTTCGAAATCGAAGCCAGTACGGACAAAGCGAACTCGTTTAACCGGTTCCAAATCTCCTGTTAAAGTTAGAACAAGTGTTCCAACAGCATCAGAGACTCTGGTTACTCCAAACATTTATGGAATCCTTGCCTCTATAGAAGAAGTTCAGCAGCCACAGAAGGACAGTGATACTGATCCTAGTCTGAGAGTAAACACTTGTGTTACTGAACCCGTTCCATCTTCAACCGGTTCGGAGAGTCTTGCTCTTCAAACATCTGTCGCTGCCGATTCCATACCTTCTTCGGCACCAGAAATATTCTACAGACCTGACGGTCTTCCCCTTCAACTTGGTCTGATTGCCATAGAAGAGATTGTAGAAGATCCTCCAGCGAATACTCCATTACAATTTGGAGTCAGGATCACTCTATATCCTTCTTCATCAGAAGTTAGTCTACCACCAGCTGAAGTTCCTGTAGAATTGCTAGGTAATCTTTTGGATAGACTACAAATTTCTGAACAACCGTCAACATCTAGGATTGTGTCGTCTGACACAGCGACAGCAGAACTCCTTGCTATCACTCCAAAAATGTTCGCCGGTATACCATCTGTCCCGACTAGCTCTCAACCGCTAGAAGGAGCCCACTCAAGGGCCATTTCGACAGTATGGTCTGTTCCTGTTTGTTCATCCGGAATAATATCCAGAAACTCTTATGTTGAATCTCAACAAATTGATCCATTTGGAGGTCAATTTGGGCAGTTTGGCCCCCAAGGGCAAACCATTCCCTTGAGTTCTGGATTACCGCCGTATGGGGGGCAGTATACCCTTTCATTATCCCCTCCGGGAGGATATCCATACGGGAGTTCACAACCACATTCAGATTATACTGGAATTACCTCAAGCGGTTGGGTACTTATACTACCTCAACAACTAAGAGTTGTATACTCAATGCAACAATGCTTACCTATGTCAAATATACCAACTACGCCAGCTATTGTGACGGTGTCGCAAGTTCAAGCGCTGCCTGTTGTATGCCAACCTCAGGTTTCTCAGGTTGTAATGCAACAACCCCTTGACCCTGCGACTCAAACACAATCGCCGACTGGTGGAATGACATAGGTTCAGACGGGTACAATTACCCCTCATCTTGGTCAAACTGTTAGTATCGATCAACAGCACATGGCTTCACAACCATGGCTAGTACAATACCAACAACCGCAATTCCAACAAGTATACCAAGGTTCTAAGCAACAAATCTTTGCAAATAGTGGACAGCCGTATATTCAAAACGGTCAAAATCAACCATTTTACAATGGTCATGTCCACCAACCTTACCAAAGTTACCAACATCAAATGCATTATGCCGGTATGCAAAGACCAACTGCTCAGGCAATCCCATCTTATCCTGGGTATGCTTCGCCTAACCTGAATCAACAGTTACCCTTTGTGGCAATTTTAGAGTTACCTGATTTAAATCGGTTAACAAACGATCCAATCACTTACGCCCCTTGGTGGCCAGCGATCCCGCATAAACTTCCATCAGATATTCCTAAATTTAATGGAAATCCGGGTGAAGATCCGTCGAATCATGTGATGACCTTTCATCTATGGTGTTCATCAAACACCTTAAATGATGATTCGATAAGGCTTCGCCTCTTTCAGAGGACGTTAACGGGTCCGGCAGCAAAATGGTACATTGAATTGCCTAGAGCTTCGTTCGACAACTTCAGTACCTTAGCCACAACATTTTTAACCCATTTTAAGTTACCAATAAGGTACGAAATGGGAACAGAACTTCTTACCAATTTCAAACAGACAACGGCCACCCACATATCTGATCATATACATGAGTGGCGACGTCGTCGTAGGATGGTAAAAACGTATGTCCCCGATCAGCTCTTAGCTGAATGGTTTATCAAGTCATTACTACCTTCCATCACGGAAGATGTGGCAAAGGGGGGAGTCGTAACAGAAGAGCAAGTTATCGCTCGTGCGCAATATCTGGACTTGATTTACACTCAATCCGGCATGCTCTACGATAAAATACCTGACGCCCCTAGACCGGAATTCTCAATTCCTCCTCCTCCTAAATCAAACAATGACTCTCATGCCGTAGATGGCGTGATTGGCACAACAGACACGAAATCGACAAAGGCTACATCCAAAAATGCCCGTAAGATTTCAAGTCAAAATGCAAAAGATGAACTTCTTGCTTCGGAAGTAAATGCCATATTAACAGATAAAGGCAAAGAAACCAAACAACCAGGGAGCAAGAAGAAAGGAAAAGGGAAGAAGAAGAAACAGGAGGAATCATCACCTGAAAAATCTTCTTCAAACCCTCCTGGAGATAGGAAACCAAAAAATCCATGCCTTATATGCGACGAGGATCATTGGACCGCAAGTTGTCCACACAGAGCTGAGCTTAAGAAATTCTTCAAGAATTCAAAAACCTCCGCAGTGTTAACTGATCCATTTCCAAATCCAGGAACAAATCTGGTTGAAAGCGGAAATGCTTCCTCGTCTCAAGTGCTAATGTTGTCGGTTTCAAAACAACAAAATGATGCTTTGATATCGACAAGGAACAAAGATTATGGGAATCCACAACTGTCGAACAACAAGGATAAAGATCAACCTAGTAGTTCGACAACAACTTCAACAGAAGTTGCGCCACCCATCATTCCTGAATTGACAATAAAACCGCCAAAGGGAGTAGTACACAAGTCGACGTTTAATCCCCGTGCTAGAGCGGCACATCATTATAATATAGTGGAAGATTTTGCCCAATCGCCATCTGCTATGTCGACTCTTGAAGTACTACAGAATTGCCCATCCCAAAGGCAGGCTTTATTATCAGCGATTGGTGGGATAGACCAAAAGGATTCCGATCTTGTATCCTTCGACCATAAAGGATACGATCCTCAATTACCAGCTCAACTAGCTTTCCTTGTTCAAGTGAAAGCCCTCAACAAAACTGTTCATCGAACAATTATTGATGAGGGAACATCTACATGCATTATGTCGATGAGTTGCTGGAAAACTTTAGGATCTCCAACCTTGTCGCGATCTTCGACGACATTAAAAGCATTTGATGGAAGGACATATACCCCATATGGTATTCTAAGTAACTTTAAAGTTGAACTAGGAGGGAAAACGGTAGAAATAGATGTTGAAGTAATCGATGGCAATCTTGATTACAACATCCTACTAGGAAGACCATGGATATATGCTATGGCGGCTGTTGTGTCAACCTATTTTAGGAAGATTGCATTTCCCTTTCAAGGAGGGATTACAATCGTCGATCAATAAAAATTCCTCCCCAATGGTTCTCAAGTTACAAGAAGCATTCCCATGATCCATGGAAGCCCCCATTCGCTTCAAAATATCAGAGTAGGCCTACTAAAAGATCCTATATTAATGGGAACTTTCGTCCTTCCACCTCCAATCAACCTGGCGGAAGTAGCGTCGGTAGGAACCTGCAATATGATATCTTCTAAAAATATCTCAGAAAACGATATCGACATGGATCATGCAATGGTTTTGCCCCCAAGCCCAACATAAATATTGTAGCAATCAATGTTTCTAGCATGGGAGGCAAACCCCAATCAACGCTCATCAAGCGTTTGGATAGATAGGTCTAAAGAATATGGTACCCCTTCGGATCCTTGGTCGCGAGTGCATGTCACCGACGAAGGAATTGTCCAATCAATGGTAATTGAAGGGACACCATGGAATGATTCCCACCATCGTTCCCTTCTCCCAGATTGTGGAGAAGATACTCAAGATGACCTTTATCATCCTTCAGTCTTTGATTTCCTATCAAATACTGTAAATACGGTGGATTCCGAGTGAAACTTGTCCAATATTGAAGAGACTATCGCCATAAATATCTCGACCAAAAACATAAATATTTATGTTGGCAAATGTTGTTCTCCTTCAGAACTGGAAATATATAACGCTCTTTTTTGCGAATTCAGAGATGTCTTTGCTTGGTCATACAGTGAAATGCCAGGCATTGACTCGAGTATCATTGAACACGAAATTAAGATGTATCCATATGTCAAACCAGTACGACAACGGCTACGGCAGGTGCACCCCAAGAAAGCCGCTGCCATTAAGGCAGAAGTTGAAAAAATTCTCCATGCTGGTTTCATCTACCTGGTTCCTCTAACCGATTGGGTATCAAATATTATCCCTGTTATGAAAAAACAAGGAACAATTAGAGTGTGCGTCGATTATAGGGATGTAAATCAAGCTTGTCCAAAAGACAACTACCCTACGCCCTTCATTGACCAGATAATTGATGAATGCGCCGGATGCGAAATCTTTTCATTCATGGATGGATTCTCCGGGTATAATCAAATAAATATCCGCCCACAGGACCAGTCAAAGACTGCATTTATTTGTCTGTGGGGTACATTCGCATATCGAAAATTACCCTTTGGTTTAAAGAATGCAGGGGCGACGTTTCAGAGGGCAATGAATTATGCCTTCCATGACATCAAAAACATCGTTCAACCATACCTCGACGACCTTCCGGCTCATTCGCGAAAGCGGACAGATCACCCGCAGCATCTAAGAGCGATATTTCTACATTGCCGACACGACAAGATACGACTCAATCCACACAAATGTGTATTTTGCGTCAGTTCTGGTCATTTGCTTGGCTTTGTAGTCTCAAAGGACGGGATTCGTCTCGACCCTTGTAAGGTCTAGGCAATCATAAATTTGCCTCCACCTTCGAATTTGCTTCAGATTCATAAACTTCAAGGGAAAGCGAACTTTCTGAGGAGGTTCATTCCAAATTACGCCGAACTTGCTAAAGGTTATACACGTCTTTTGAAAAAAGGAGTACCCTTTGTCTGGGATCAGGTTGTGCAAGCTTCCTTTGATGCTTTAAAAGAATCCCTAATGAAAGCATCATTAATGTACGCTCCTGATTATCAAAAATATTTTAACCTGTATCTGGTTGCAGCGGATACGACCATCGCAATGGTTTTAGTTCAAGAAGTCGATGGAATTGAACATCCTATATATTATTTAAGTAAAAAATTAAATGATACAGAAAGCAAATATTCTTACGTTGAAAAGCTAGCACTCGCAACTGTTCAAGCGTTACAGAGGTTTCGACACTATGTCCTCTTTCGAAAAACTACCATTCTGTCAGATTGCAACCCCATGACTTATATATTGTCGCAACAGTTGCTGGGGGGCAAATATTCAAAATGGATAGCAATCCTGCAAGAGTTTGATCTGGAATTTGTAAAGTCCAAGTCAAAGAAAGCTCTAGTTTTCGCAGAATTATTATGCGATCTCCCATCGTCGTCCAACGACGAAACATCGGATGAAACAATCGTGGACGAAAGTTTGTTTCTGATATCTTCAAGAAATGAGTGGTATGGGGATATAATCATTTATCTCCAAACCCAAAAATACAGGCCAAACACCTCCCACTCCGAACAAAAACGTATTCGATACCAAGCAAAAGACTACATGATCGTCGGTGATACACTTTACCGTCGCGGTATCGATACAGTTCTGAGAAGGTGCCTCACCCATGAGGAGGTCGAAAAAGTCCTGAATGATTGCCATTCAGGCGCGTGTGGGGGGCATCAATCCAGATATGCTACAGCGCAAAAAATCTTACGAGCAAGATACTTTTGGCCAACAATGTTCAAAGATTGCATAACCGCAGTCAGAAGTTGCCATGCTTGTCAAATTTTCGATAGCAAAACCAGAAGACCACCCGCACCTTTACAGCCAATAGTTGCTGTTGGGCCATTCGCCAAATGGGGCATCGATTTCATGACATGTAACCCCACCTCGACCGGGGGGCATGGGTATATCATAGTCGCAGTTGACTATTTTACCAAATGGGTCGAGGCGATGCCTACATTAGATAATACTGGTAAAATAGATGCCCTCTTATTTTTCAATCATGTAGTCGCCAGATTCGGCGTACCACAGGCTATAGTCACAGATCATGGATCACATTTTCGCAATCACATGATGGTCGAATTAGCTGCCAAACTAGGGTTGTCTCACGACAGCTCTACTCCATATTATCCGCAAGCCAATGGACAAGTTGAAGCAATCAACAAGGTCCTAAAGCGCATGCTGCAAAGGATGATTGGAGTTCACAAAAGAAGATGGGACCTAATCCTGTACTCAGCTTTGTGGGCTTACCGAACATCGGTAAGGAATGCAACCGGGTTTACACCTTTCCAACTGGTATATGGCCTGGAAGCAGTCTAGTCAATCCAGTGTGAAATCTCGTCTCTCAAAATCGCAATTGATCTCCTCCCCGGAACTTCAGAAGAAGAAGCTCATTTCTTGGAATTAATCGAATTAGATGAAACCCGTCGTGATGCCGCTTTGGCTAACGAAGCCCATAAGAAACGAGTCAAGGCGCAGTTCGACAAAAATGTCAAACCCCGTATCTTCTCAGAAGGTGACTTGGTCTTGCTTTACGACCAAGAATCCGATAAATTGGGAGCAGGTAAATTTAAGTCTTTATGGATGGGCCCCTATATTGTTAAACGAGTGTTAGCAAAAGGAGCCTACGAGTTAATGGATTATGACGGAATTCCACTGGCGCAACCTCGTAATGGGCTGTACCTCAAGCGTTACTATGCGTAATGGTAACCTGTATGCTTTTGTTATGTTTTTGTTTTCGCTAAAGTGTTTATTTTGGTCAAGTAATCCACTTTTTACATTTGTTGCAGATGTCAAACCTATTGGAGTCGTGTGTTGGATATGCCGACGGAGCGAGTCGTAGTTCGCGGAACCTATCTTCCGCAGCCTGGGCTATTTTTGATCCAAGCGGCGAGTTAGTAAGTTTCACAGGGGTATGTATTGGTCGATCAACAAATAACATCACTGAATATAGCGCGTTGATAGAACTTCTCTCTGATGCCATCACACATGGTATACGCCGACTAATTGTCAGGCTAGACTCACAACTCGTAATACTACAACTCACTGGTATCTATTCCGTCCGAAACCCAGCTATTTATCGCATGTTCCTAAGGGTTAAGATTTTGGAAAGACAATTTGATTTTATTCAATATCAACACATTTCCAGAAACTTAAACACATTAACTGACTCATTAGCAAATTATGTGTTAGATAGACATTTGCAACATTTATAAAAAGAAACATACCATCAATGTTTGCATTTGGATCATGTAACTTAACCAAAATAAAACTCCGAAAATCAAAAATATATATAACTGTTTATGGTTTGCACATAATGTTCTGTAACCAAGACAAAATCGGTCAAGTGACCAAAAAACTCAAAATGCTAGGGGGCACCCTAGTCTAATGATGCTCGTGATAGCAAGTCACAGCCTGTGCGATCATGCGTAAGAGATGAGTCCATCGTCTTGGCACACCAGTAGTATGCCGCTGTAACCTCAAAGGTAGCTCGTCAGTCCTCACATCTGGAATACCAAGAGTGAGGCCCTTAACCTGCTCCTGTAATGCTATGAGAGTCTCAGCCACATCGAGGTCACGAAGGATAGCCCTTCCGACAGCCTCTCCTGCCGGGGCGGCAGCTGGTACTCTCAGGCGAACTACTGGACGGACAAGACCAACATCTGCATGTACACATGAGTTTGATTAAAGTCTTGATAGAATAAAGCACAAGGACATTATAAATGAAAAACGATAAACAGAAATACGGTCAAAGATTTTACCAATGGCGCCCCACTGTTCGCCATTCGGCAGTACTAGATCTGGATCACCCCGGAAGTCCATGCCAGCATATGGATACTCGGAATAAACCATCTCTTGACGATTAAACCACCTGAAGAAGGTATCAGAAAATGAAATCTGAGACTGACCAGCATGCCTAGACATATGGTCAACCCATCTCTGCATACATGGTTCAATAGGTGAAGGTAAATCGAGTGCAATATACTGCGGCTGCATCAGTGGTATCTTCTCCAAGGCAAAGGCGATCAAAATAGAACCATACCCAAAGTTCTTCAACCTCCTGCTCTTTATCTTGGTCAACTGTTCTTTCATCACAAGAAGTACTGCGTCGCACCAGTTGAACACCTTTGGTTCGAGGCATTCCAAGGCATACTGCATATAACATCGGTTGGCTACATGAAGGGCCGCACCACCAGCCATCCTACCAAAAGTAAATAGAATAGTCCTGAGGGACCTGTTAGTAAAATCACGGATGATGATCTTGTCGTCTTTACTCGGCTGAGATCCTTCTCTACAGTACCGGCGAACATAATCTCTCACCGAGTCACCTCCTCGGGCCGAACCTGATAAAGAGATGGGGGCACCCCGCCTCGACAAGCCAGTCAAGAAATAGATGTCTACTACAGTCAAGGGGATAGATTTGCCCCTGATCTGGAAAACTTGGTTGGTAGGATCCCAAGCATCGAGCAAATACTGCAGTAAGTTGATCTGTTGTCTCATGCTAGAAATGCGGAAAAACTTCAGCAAGCCACAGTTCCGCAGTGCGTTTACTGTAACTGGATCATGTAGGGCAAGCATGCACTCTTCTTCATGCTCACGTTCTTGCCATGTAATGGTCATCTTACTCCAAAGATCTCTGAAAAACAACAAGAGAAGAGTTACATCCTGATTTTGGTAAGAAACAGGCAAAATTTCCATAAAAAATTGTGCACCGAATTCCTCCTCTGCGCCCATCGCACCTACAGTAGTAGTCTGGGTGCGTTGCATGTCAGATGGCCTTTAGACAGGCCAACATTCAACGCGCCTTTCGATACACAGAGGGTGCGCTGAAGGCAGAACGAGTTTTTCAAACCCCAGGGGCTCAGAAAAACTAGGAATCAAGCTCAGAATGCAAAATGGAAACCATGAAATGAAAGAGCTCAGGTTTAGCTCCTACCTGGTCCAGACGGCACCGAGAATCGTCCACAGAATCTCCTAAAATCAGCTGATGAAAATCAAAGGGGGAAAGCACCTCCAAAGCTCCAACAAACCAAAGTTCAAATGAAATGGTAAAATGAGAGGTAAAAACACTTTTTCATTACTTTTTACGTAGTTCAAAATAAAATATTAGTGTTCTAACTCGTTTTCAAGCATATATTGTTCATTTCTGACTAGTTTGATGAAGCAGTTGAAAATACAGTACAATCTTTGAAAGAACAGAGCTATTTATGGTAAAATCAAAAGGGGACCATTCAATCGAGCAGTTTTAGCACATAGTTCAAGCTCGTTAAAAAATAAACATAAGCCATGAGCAAATGTTTCCCCCCGCATTTAAGCTCGTTAAAAAATGAACTATTCCCCGGTAAATAACCATCGTGAATGTAGTACTTCAGCCATTAAAACCTTGGTCGTGTTTGCATCGTCACCTCCACTTTTTCATTGGCCGATCTTTCACCTCCATTTGATTGTTTACGCATTCTGAGGAACAGCTGCGAAGAGTGATCTCATTAGCCATCCTTGTGACACTGCCGTGATTGGAAAATTCCAAACCTTACCTGGAATCAGCTGCTACCCATAATATCACTCGTTCCTCAAAAGACGAGTCTCCTTTAAGCTCTTTTCAAATGACTCGTAAAATATGAAAAGATTGCCGAGCCATTGGCCTCTCCAGCTCATTAAAGGGACAGGAAGTGCTATCCCTCCTCTAGATTTTACTTTATTTGCACCTGAGGGATTATTACACAAAAAGATCGAGCACTTGTTTTGTTCGGCTCGTTAAAAGTATCGAAAATTCATCCCTTCTGTATTGTTTTATACTTTTTCAGACTTAAGGGATTAGATGATGAAAAAGGAATTTTGGAGTTACCTTTACGTTCCTTTTCAGACTCTCTAAAATTGAAAAGGATCGAGTTATCTTTGTCGTTAAACTCGTTAAAAAGATTAATAGCAACAAACTTGTCTATAGACGAGAATGACTTTCACTATCGCTAGGCTCGTTAAAACATAGCGATGGGTTTGCCCGAAGGGAAAATTATAGAACAAGCATATGTTATCCTCCTCAAGCTTGAAAAAAATAAAGAGGTACTGGTCAGCAATGACTGGGGAAAATTGGGAAGAAAACTTGAAGAAACTTTGTTGGTAGCAAGTCGCTCTTGAACATGACACTTCCACTCCATGTCCGAGTCGGGTTGGGTTGTTTCATTCACCGGTCACATCACCATGGTCACGCCATACCATCCACATTTGGGGTTAATGCTACCAATCCATCACATCAGTGTCGCCGATATGTTCAAGAGAAGTCATTCAAAGAATTCACCTGTGTCTCACCCACTACCATACATTATACTCCATTCTTTCATGACCGCCACCCTGAACCTTATATCACCAGATCATTTTCACCTCCATTAAAATCATTTGCTCCGTTCCGTGTCATTGATGTGGGATTCATTAAGGCCCTCCTGTGACGGATTACTTCTTGTTGCCATCAGCTCATTATCCAAGAAGTTGATCTAGGAACACCCCATTCAGTACTTTGAAGCTTGCATGCCTCAATGGCAAGTTTCTCACTTCCGGCGATAGGTTTACATCAATGGCCTTCGACCAAAAGATTTTACGTAGTGTTCGACGCCAAGTCCTTTATTCACACCACGTGAATTGTACTGCAGTACCTTGAGGGTCATTATCATTATCGGCGATTCCTCTCGCGCTTGTTAACAGTTTACATCATTGACTGGTAATCAAGCGATGTATTTCCATGTTTGACTTCAGAGCATTTCTCACATGGATCGACTTGTACTTCGAGTGAAGATCGGACGAGATTGAAGACCCCGGATCTAGTTTCATCCATCCGGGTTGCAATATATATTCAGGGAAATAAAGACATTAAATGTACATCATTCTGCACATATAATCATCCACTCAAAATGATGATGGCTCTATCAGAATCATCAGTCTACACTCAGACGATTGTCTGCCCTATGTACATGAAAATGAATTTATAAAGCTGAGCATGGGAATGCCCGCCTCAGCTAGATCATGAAAATATTATGAAGATAATGTATTGTATTGTATCTAATTACAGGTCTCCTCCCAACATTGAAAGAACTTCGGATCCTCATAATAAAGCATTTCAACCGACATCGAAAGATTAATGGCCTCACGCTTTAGGGGGAAACTGTTATAGACATTTTTGGGCCCTACAACCCCAAGCATGAAATGTCCATAAACCAAGGGCTCCTAAGTCCCTAAAAGTGTTGTTCTAACCTGTTGAAGCCCCGAAAATCGGGTCGACAACAAGGGGGATACCCACCCGGTCCGGACCTTGGTTGGCAGCTCCTTATCCGTTTGGTATAGTGGGTCCGACTGGGGATAATGGGACCAGTTTCCAAATTTAAGGGTGTGTGTGTGTGCAGAGTTGGATGATGCTGATCTAAGAGTACTTAAAGCTAATTTAATTCAAACTTTTAAACTAACTCTATGCTATTGTAATCTAATGAGAAACAACACATCTAATCTACGCTAACCCGGGGTGTATTTCTTCTATTATGCGATCTAAAGAGATTTCAAACAATAACTGGTAATAAAGATCATTCAGCTATCATAAGAATAGAAATCAATTAAGATAAACCACTTTGCATAAAAAGTTAGGCAAAACAGTTGTGAACAACATATCGCATAATAAGTTATTCATATATCAAACATAAATAAATGACTCCACCGTACAAACATGCCAAATGGTAACTCACACATTCATGCAGTAACATATAAACAACTAAAAACTGTATATCACTTTAAGAATATAAACAGAAACGATCAAGAGATAAAAGTACCATTTATGACTGGTTCCACTCATAAGCTTCAAGCAACAATGATTTATCTCTCCTTGCTCTAACATCTACTAAGAGTACAGAAGTGCAACATCAGTAGCAGATATCAAATGCAAACATTAATAAACCTTGATCCATCCATTCATCAAAACCCCCTCCGAGGGTGAAAAAGTGCATGTTCTGAGGACAAGTTTTTTGAAAAATTTTTGGACCCTTCTCCAAATGCCTGAGAAGGGTTTAAATACTGCTAAGTAATTAAATTAATTACATAAATTTAGGATACGGTTTTTAAATGACCGCCCTTCTGCTAAAGCAAAACTATTTCTAAAAATTGAATCTAATTCCCAACCATTTTTGTATTTGCTCCTTAGTGCTGCAAGCATGCAACATTCGCCTGGGAAGAGTCGGCTGGTCGCCTTCTGCTTTCGTTTGAGCTACGAAAATAGAAATAACACGCGCTGACACCACTTTCTGGTAAACTAGAAGATATTTTCGAGAATCTTCCTCTGGATGGGTGTATTCACTGCATGTATACTTGGTAATAACCCAAATCTCTCTCAAACTGATTCTGCTTTTTCTATTTCGGTTTCCGGCCTTGCGAATGACTGAACAAGTTAGGGACTTTGCTCTTTGAACAATTTTCTTAGCGATGCTGCCTCCGTTCTTTGTTCCGAGCTTTTCTGGTGCGTTTTCCTTCTTTAGCGCCTTTTTTCCTTTACCGGGCATAAGCTTCAGGATCTTTTGTAAACATGCTACTTTTGTGCGCTTTTGACTCTGAGCGTTGGATGGCCTATTGACATCAGCATCTGTTGAGTGATACTCTGGAATCTGAGGTCCTGTTGCATGCGGCATCCGTACATGAAGGCATCTCTTCTCTGTTCTCCGAGCATTGACGCTTTCGCCTTTTCCTTAGATGTTTCCTGCACATTGCTTCATGTTATTTCCTGTCTTACAGTTTACGCAAAGGAAAAGAGTAATGATAATAAAGATTGACATGAAAGCTTTAAGCTCTTATGAATGTATGAAATCATGACACCCATAGCGAACTGACTCTTCGAAAAACACAAAATTGTCCTTCTTGAATACTTTGGCGTACATTCATTAATTTCTTTTAAGGCGCGCGTCCAATTTTGGTTTACGGATAGCTTTCCTTGAATACTGCGCCGAGGAAAATTTAGAATGGGTGATTTCTGCGACTCACATCGCAGCATCGCGGATCGCGTCGTCAAGATGTGTCATCACAGAAATTCATGATCGCATTTATCGCAAATCGCATTTATCACATATCGCATTCATCGCAGATCACAGCATTGCGGCATCGCAGATCGCGCTTAGTCATTCAATCATTGTGTGCTGCTTACACGATGTTGCGATATGCGACGTCGCATATCGGTCGTCGGAGATTTCTTAAGATTTTTCATTTAAGAGCGCTTCATAATGTATGCGATGCGATGAATTTCGCGTCGCTTCTTCGCGGTTTATTATGCTCATAAGAAAATGTTTTATTCTCTTCTCGCAATGCGATACAGTTTTAAGGAGTCGAATACAAAAATTTTCATAAAATGTTTTTTGGATTTTTTATTAAGGGTCCCCATTTGCTTGGTGTTATTGCTAATACCAAACAAAGAGGGGGGTTGTTGGTGGCCACAACAATGGCGATTCACTGGGAAGAACCAGTTATCTCTGCTTTTCTATTGAATTTTAACTTCCAAAGCAGAAAAATTTTCATAAGTCTAAATTTTGTTATGGACAGATAGAGTACATTATGCCTTATCCTATCAATGATATTTTGTTTCAACCTTTTTCTATTCCAATTGTTTGCTTCCTCAGGCTTTGTCCTTGTATTTACATCAGCCATTACTTGGTCTTTTAAAGATAAAATAAGGTATTCTCTGTGTGCTGGCTTTTAAAATATGCTCATTTGTCGTAGGTAGAGCCTCTGCTGCCAGCAGGCGTCCATAGCCTCGACAGGGTTACCTGTTACCCAACAATGATCCTTTATCCTGCTTAAGGCTATTTACAACCTTTCAGAGAAAAACCCATTTTGACACTTTTTTCCTTTTTTATTCTCTAAAGAACAATGTCTTGGTTTGGTGGCCAAATTATGACACAGTCATTCACTTGATTTACACTTTTGCTGAACAAGCTGGCTCGTGATGAGACCCCTTGTCTTTTGATTGCAACAATCTTGAGTCATTGCCCTGTTTTGGTGGACAGTATTGGAAAAGTCAGCAAGTTATAATATCTGTGATCATGATAAGCCGGCTCGTGATGAGACCTCTTATTCTTTGAGATATAGTGTTTTCTCGGATTGTTCCTCTGAATGCTGCGATTTTCTTTAGCAGGGAGGAAATCATTGTTTTTCCTTAAGAAAGCTCTGGACGACAATAATAGAGTTTGAAAACAACAGTTTTACAGAGAATCTTTATTTTATTATTGATACCTTTCATTGTGCTGATATAAAACAATTTTTTGCCAAAGGTTGCTTTCATCAAATTTTTTGAAGTTGAAACTAGTATCATATCTAGGCTAAAGTTTTTTTTTTTTTAACTCTATCTGTCAATAATAAAGATCAGATTTTTCGAAAAATTTTACTATTTGTACAAGCGAAAAAAAATCAAAATCTGATAGAGAATTGGTGTCTTTTTCGTGAACCCCTGTAGTAACCATCTACAACTGGTTTTATTTATAAGGAAGAAAAGAAAAACTAAAACTATCCTACAAAATAGAAGAATAATCTTCTATGGAAAATATATTTTAAGGATCTGTCCATTAACAGGCAAAGAATCTCTTCTACCTGCTAAATCCTGCAACACAAATGTTGATGGGCCTATGACTTCTACAATCTGAAAAGGACCAAGCCACATCTTCTGAAATTTTGTATGTTTGCCCTTTTCTTCATGAGCCTTATCCCATTTCAAAACTAGATCTCCCATCTGAAAAATTTTTCTGGTCATTATGCTTGAATCAAAAGAGGATTTTATTAGCGCTTGGTGATGAGCATGGGTTTTCTTAGCTTGTTCTCGTCGTTCTTCTAATTTAATTATTTCCATTTGTCTTAATTGTAAGGAGGAAGTAGATACTTCATCGATGTATTGTACTAAAGACAAGGAGGGGATCACTAAGTGAGTTGGGAGAACCACTTCCTTCCCATAAACTAAATTAAAGGGAGAAGTGCCGATTGAAGCTTTCTTCGTTATTCTATCTGCCCATAAAGCATTTACCAAAGTTTTGTGCCAATTCTTTTGGTTCTGGTCAATTGTTCTTTTAATAATCCTGATTAGGTTTTTATTTGTTGACTCAGCCAATCCATTACCTTGCGGATAGTAGTTGGCCGAATATTTCAGTTTGAACCCTCTTTTAAGTGCAAACTCAGTCATTGCATTCCTAGAAAAGTATGAGGCATTATCAAACATTAAAGCCGTTGGCAATACAAACCTAGTGATTATAAATTGATCTATAAATTCAATGATGTTTTCAGAATTAGCTGTCTTGAGAGGAACTGCTTCTACCCATTTAGTAAAATAATCTGTTGCTGTGAGGATGTATCTATGCTGCTTAGAAGAGTGAGGAACAATCTCACCTATTATGTCCAAGCCCCACTGACTGAATGGTTGCTCGATGTTTACCGGCTGTAGTGGCATGGACGATTTCTTTTGTCTCCCTGCAGTAGTTTGGTAGACTTGACATTTCCCCACGTAACTGTGTGAGTCTTTGAACAGCGTGGGCCAATAATATCCTGCACGTAAGATTTTATGTGCAGTAGCATCTCCAGCATAGTGTCTGCCTGCTGGTCCATCGTGGAGTTCCTGCAAAACCTTTTCGGCTTCAGTTTTCTCAAGACACCTAAGAAGAACAGAATCGTAATTCTTTTTAAACAGAACATCATTTATGAGCTGATATTGTTTAGCTTTCAATCTCAGAGCTCTTTTCTTAGTGTGATCCAGGTGTGATGGAGCATACCCGTTCTTAAGATAATAAATGGTGTCAGCATATAATGATTCTGCATCGTTTAGGCTTACCTCATACATTTGTACCTCTTCAGATGAATTTTCAGGAATTTGCGATGCTCCAGCCAACATTTTGCAGAAGCCTTGACCTCTTACAATGCTTGCTGGTTTGATCTCAAGGTCGTATTCTTGTAAAGTAGTGATCCAATTTGCTCTTTTTTCACCCACATCCTTCTGTACTAGAAGATTTCTTACCGCTGGAAACGGTACTATGACTTTAGTATGGGTTTTAAGTAAGAAAGGTCTGAAATATTTGACCGCTTTGAAAATAGTATATGCCTGTTTCTCCACGTTTGAATAGTTGAGTTCAGCACCTTGTAAATTCGAGCTAAAAAATGCGATTGGAGCTTCCGCTTTCTCTTGATTTGCTTGAGTTAGAATCGCAGCATATGATTTCTCTGAGGCAAATGTGTATAAGATAAAAGATTCTGAAAAACTCGGGGTTGCTAAAGATGGAGCGTTAATGATAGCTTGTTTGATCAGGTTGAATGCTTCATGCTCATCTTGACCCCATTTAAAACTTGAATTCTTTTTAATCATGGTTTGCAAAGGAGAAACAATTCGTGAAAAATCTGGGACAAATCTCTTCACAAAATTGATTTGACCAAGGAAAGATTGCATGGCTTTTTTATTATGAGGTAGGGATATTTCAGAAATTTCTTTGATTCTGTCAGGCTCAATGTGAATACCAGATTTTGACACTATGAATCCTAGAAGTTTTCCTTCACTTAATGCGAAAAAAGATTTCTTTGGGTTAAGTGAAATCCCATACCTTAAGCATCGTTGAAAGATTTGTTTCAAGTCCTTGAGATGGTCGCTTCGCTTCTTGGAGTACACTGTTATATCATCCAAATAAATTACTACAGATTTATTGACTAAACCCTTGAATGCGATGTCCATGGCTCTCTGAAATGTAGCGCCGGCATTGATCAAACCAAATGGCATCTTCCGATATGCGTATGTGCCCCATTTAGTTCGGAATGTGGTTTTTAACTGATCATAGGGATGTACCGGCACTTGATTGTATCCTGAAAATCCATCCAAAAAAGACATTAGTTCTGAGTCTGCTACTGCCTGTAATATCTGCTCCATAGGTGGGAGGGGAAAATTGTCTTTTTGACAGGGTTTGTTGAGATTCCGAAAATTGATGCAGATTCTAATATCTCCGTTTTTCTTTCTAACGGGTACCATATTGGAGACCCATTTGGAATGTCTGACGGGGAAAATTATTCTGGCTTTTAATAACTTATTTAGCTCAGTTTTTATCTGATTTTCTAAATTGGGGTGGATTTTTCTGAGTTTCTGTTGGATAGGTTTTTCGTTGTCAATCATAGGGATAGTATGTTGAATGATAGAAGTGTCGTATGTCTTCGGCTCATCGTAATTCCAGGCAAAAACATTTTTGTATTGTCTCAAAAGACGAATATACGCTAGTTTTTCTTCAGGGGCTAGGCTGTGGCCTAGATTAACGTTTTGTGGTTTATCATCGGTTCCTAGGTTTACTAATTCGTAGTTTAGAGTTGAACTGTAGAGCTTAGAATTGGTAGACCTTTTAAACCGATTTTTCAAATCGTATAAGTCTTCCAACTTAACCACCGATTTAGGTATAGCATTATCAGTGCTATCTTGTTGTATTTGTCGATCGTGATGGTCTTCGTCAATTATTTGATTGGAGTAGGATCCTTCAGAAGTGAGGAAATTTACAATATCAGGATCGTCATTGAATACTCTCCAATTTGTAATGTTGTCAGGGATGGACGGTCTAAAGATTAATTCTATTGAGAATCTATCTGGACTAAAATCTTCGGAGGGAATAAGTCTAGAGGCTACATTAGCTAAAAGGTCTGCGCTCACGTTTTGGAGTCTTGGGATTGACGAAATATTGAATGCTATGAAATGCTCAGTCAGATCTTGTACTAAAGATTGATAATGTTTCAAATGACCTGATAGGCAATGTATGGTGTTACGTACCTGTTTGACGACAATCTCAGAGTCTCCGAAGACTTGAAGATACTTGACGTTCAACCCGATTGCTTTGTATAGGCCTTGCACCAAGGCCTCATATTCCGCTGTATTGTTTGTGCAATCGAATTCAAGTCTGCACGTAAGCATGGTCTTATTTCCTTCTGGACTAATCAGAACGCATCCTGCTCCTGCTCCTTCGTTAGATTTAGAGCCATCAAAATATAATTTCCAAAACAAAGATGTATTTACAGGTTTATCTACAAAATTAACACACTTTGAATTATCAGTTTGGGAAAAATTTTCGACTTGGGACAAAACTGAATTTTCTAAGTAAGGTGATGTATGAGCATTGAAATTTCCGAGGAAAGAATCTACCGAGTAATTGCCTATGATACTGCTGTTATATGCTATTGCTTCATTTTCTCCCTCCAATTCCGTTACTATGTACTTCTGGTGTAACTCTCGTTCAACCTTTATTTGATTCGGTTTACCATTGTAGGGTAACCACATGTGCGACCAGTCGGTTGAGAAGTATCCATGGAGTTTTTCGGACCAATCCCTGCTAAGAATCAAGCCATAGAATTCTGGGATATCAGCTACTAGAATGTCAATAACCTGACATACCTTCGGGTTGGACGACAATCTTATGGTTACTTGATTAAATTCACCAATCACTTCGACTTGAGATCGATCAAGATGAACTATGCGCACTGCGGATTTTTGTGGTTGAACATTCAACTTGGCACATATTGATCTGGGTAAAATATTCGTTGAAGCACCAAAATCTACCAAACAATTGTGCACATTTTTATTGAAAATTTCATAAGTGAGAAGAAAAGGGGGAGTGTGAGACCTTGATCTTCCTCCAATCAAGGCGATGTCATTTGGATCAATCTTATTGATCATGTTGGTTGGAGTTCTTCCCATGTTGTGGGAAGCTACATCTGTAGGCAAAGATGTAGTAGGCACGGCATGTAATTCTTTCATCATTATCTTCTGTTGATGTTTCAATTTGCTCAATTCATAAAGAGTGATATTAGCCCTAGTCTTTTTCATGTCATCAATAATATTGTATTCCATTTCATCCGACACTATCTGTGTTCTTGATGGAGTTGTTTGATCTGGTTGGACTGGGCTAGATTGAGTCGCTTTAGCGGTCGTTTTCTTTCTTGCGACTTTATCTTTTGCTGCAGGGCTTGCGCCCTTCTGCTTAGGGGTAGTTTGGGGAGGATCAAGTTGATTTTTGCTTCGTGTGCTAACCGGAAATGCTTCTTGATCTTCTTCTTGTGGGAGGATGAAATCCCACATTCCTTGTAGTTCCACAACTTCTTCGTCATCGGTCTGCCCTTCAGTGGTACTCTCTTCTTCTTCCTCTTCTTCGGATTCGACATTTGAGATAGTGTTGGGTGGTTTCACATCCATTGAAGGGCCTCTTTTAAAAGCTCTGTAGGGCTTTTTTGAAGAAGTTTCTGCTACTTGTTTTTTTATGTCAATCATCTCATTGGACATGGTCTTTAATACTTTTTTCAATCCTTCCAAATCGAAAGGGTCTTTCGTTTGTTTCTTCTTGGAGTCTTCCTTGAAGGTGACTTTTTTAGATTTGCGTTCCTCTATCACAGATCTCTTTTCCAGGGCTACTACGCGTTTCTCAACTGCTATCGCCTCTGTCAGGTTTTCAACTAAGGTTGTTTTATTTGCCCTATCCACGAAGATTGCTAAGTTTGATGGTAAGGCCGTAACATACCATTCACATCGTACTTCTTCGCTGGGTTGGGAAGCAGTGGGAATTTTGTTGAGGATTTTATTGAACCGTAAATTGAAATCTTTGATGGGTTCTCTAGCCTCGGCTTTAAGATTGGATAGGTCATTGATTAACGTTGCCGTTGATATGTCATCACCAAACTTGATAAGGAATTGACTTTGAAAAATGTCCCAACTTGTGATAGACCCGGAGGGTAATGAAAAGTACCATGACCCGGCTGTTCCTTGCATTGTATAGGGAAAAATCCGGACAACAGCATCCTCGTTGGTAACTCCGTTGAGATTGACAGAAAGCATGAAATTGTTAATGTGCTCTTCAGCTAGCATGCCTGCTTCTGGATTGAATTTGGGTAGCCATTTCTCAGGATGGGCCGGTATTTGGCTCAGGGGTGGAGGCATTAAAACTGCCCCAGGATTGTTCCATGGAGACTGGGCCATCGATGAGCTGCTAGTAAATGAAAGTGCAGAGGATGATCCCTGAGGCTGGGAAGATGAAGATATTATGATCTTAGATGATTGAAGAAGAGGGGTTGTGGAAGATGGATGGGTGGTTTGGAATGAAGATGTGGGTGGCTGACTTCGCGGTGAGGGAGTTGAAATGGACGATGTAGATGAAAGAGTCTCACTGTCAGACTCTTGTGGTGTTTTCCTTGCTCTTTTCCTGGTGGGGAGAGGGAATTCAGTTGGCTGGATGCCAAATTTTTCACTCTTTAATCTGGTAAGGGGATGAGCAGGATTGTACTGAGAAGTCACGCTGCTTTGAGATTTATCAGACCTCTGTGTAGAAATAGAAAATCCCTGGAGTTTGCGAATCAGAGTTTGAACTTCAGGGGGTTCAATGGTAGATTGGTCTGAAATATTAGGGTATGTAGCAGTGGTTAATACTCGAGTGACTTCTGTCTCTGGATTTAAACGTACTGGGGAAGTCGGGGGAGTTGATGAGGGTGATTTACTCTCAGAATGGTATTTAGATTTTGATTTAGGTGCCATTCGTAGTTCGGGCCCTCCTTCTAGCGCCAAATATGTTGAAGCCCCGAAAATCGGGTCGACAACAAGGGGGATACCCACCCGGTCCGGACCTTGGTTGGCAGTTCCTTATCCGTTTGGTATAGTGGGTCCGACTGGGGATAATGGGACCAATTTCCCAATTTAATGGTGTGTGTGTGTGCAGAGTTGGATGATGCTGATCTAAGAGTACTTAAAGCTAATTTAATTCAAACTGTTAAACTAACTCTATGCTATTGTAATCTAATGAGAAACAACACATCTAATCTACGCTAACCCGGGGTGTATTTCTTCTATTATGCGATCTAAAGAGATTTCAAACAATAACTGGTAATAAAGATCATTCAGCTATCATAAGAATAGAAATCAATTAAGATAAACCACTTTGCATAAAAGTTAGGCAAAACAGTTGTGAACAGCATATCGCATAATAAGTTATTCATATATCAAACATAAATAAATGACTCCACCGTACAAAAGTGCCGAATGGTAACTCACACATTCATGCAGTAACATATAAACAAGTAAAAACTGTATATCACTTTAAGAATATAAACAGAAACGATCAAGAGATAAAAGTACCATTTATGACTGGTTCCACTCATAAGCTTCAAGCAACAATGATTTATCTCTCCTTGCTCTAACATCTACTAAGAGTACAGAAGTGCAACATCAGTAGCAGATATCAAATGCAAACATTAATAAACCTTGATCCATCCATTCATCAAAACCCCCTCCGAGGGTGCAAAAGTGCATGTTTTGAGGACAAGTTTTTTGACAAATTTCTGGACCCTTCTCCAAATGCCTGAGAAGGGTTTAAATACTGCTAACTAATTAACTTAATTACATAAATTTAGGATACAGTTTTTAAATGACCGCCCTTCTGCTAAAGCAAAACTATTTCTAAAAATTGAATCTAATTCCCAACCATTTCTGTATTTGCTCCTTAGTGCTGCAAGCATGCAACATTCGCCTGGGAAGAGTCGGCTGGTCGCCTTCTGCTTTCGTTTGAGCTACGAAAATAGAAATAACACGCGCTGGCACCACTTTCTGGTAAACTAGAAGATATTTTCGAGAATATTCCTCTGGCTGGGTGTATTCACTGCGTGTATACTTGGTAATAACCCAAATCTCTCTCAAACTGATTCTGCTTTTGCTATTTCGGTTTCTGGCCTTACGAATGACTGAAAAAGTTAGGGACTTTGCTCTCTGAAAAATTTTCTTAGCGATGCTACCTCCGTTCTTTGTTCCGGGCTTTTCTGGTGCGTTTTCCTTCTTTAGCACCTTTTTTCCTTTACCGGCATAAGCTTCAGGATCTTTTGTAAACATGCTGCTTTTGTGTGCTTTTGACTCTGAGCGTTGGATGGCCTATTGACATCAGCATCTGTTGAGTGATACTCTGGAATCTGTGGTCCTGTTGCATGCGGCATCCGTTCATGAAGGCATCTCTTCTCTGTTCTCCGAGCATTGACGCTTTCGCCTTTTCCTTAGATGTTTCCTGCACATTGCTTCATGTTATTTCCTGTCTTACAGTTTACGCAAAGGAAAAGAGTAATGATAATAAAGATTGACATGAAAGCTTTAAGCTCTTATGAATGTATGAAATCATGACACCCATAGCGAACTGACTCTACGAAAAACACAAAACTGTCCTTCTTGAATACTTTGGCGTACATTCATTAATTTCTTTTAAGACGCGCGCCCAATTTTGGTTTACGGACAACTTTCCTTGAATACTGCGCCGAGGAAAATTTGCGATGGGTGATTTCTGTGACTCGCATCGCAGCATCGCGGATCGCGTCGTCAAGATGTGTCATCGCAGAAATTCATGATCGCATTTATCGCAAATCGCATTTATCGCATATCGCATTCATCGCAGATCGCAACATTGCGGCATCGCAGATCGCGCTTAGTCATTCAATCATTGTGTGCTGCTTACGCGATGTTGCGATATGCGACGTCGCATATCGGCCGTCGGAGATTTCTTAAGATTTTTCATTTAAGAGCGCTTCATAATGTATGCGATGCGATGAATTTCGCGTCGTTTTATTCTCTTCTCGCGATGCGATATAGTTTTAAGGAGTCGAATACAAAAATTTTCATAAAATGTTTTTTGGATTTTTTATTAAGGGTCCCCATTTGCTTGGTGTTATTGCTAATACCAAAAAAAGAGGGGGGTTGTTGGTGGCCACAACATAACCCCTAAAGGAACAAAGTCAACAGATTACAGCTTCTCCCAGAAGTTCTCCATGAGAAACTGCTCAGAATTGGTCAAAACAGGATCATTGCAGCTGCTCCACTGGCTAAGTGCGTTGCATCTCACCTAAATACACTGTGAGGGTGCGTTGCATTTCAAAAGTCCCTTCTGTGGGGTGCGATGGGCGAGAAATGACAAATGGCAGTGTCATTCCGCGAGGTGGAGAGGCAATGGAAGCTTCCAGAATCTTCTCCTGTGACACTTGCCTCACTGAATTCGACCAAGGATGAGTAAGAGGCCATCAGTCTCCAAGTGGAAGCAGGAACTATCAGAGAGAAGACACTAATCAAATCACAAGCTGACTCATCCCCCTTACAGATATCTATATATGGATCCCTCATCCCAGAGATCCAGAGGCTGGAATTTTGCATATTGTAAGGAATTGCTGTTGGTTTCCTGAGACAAACATCAGATTGTTGGGTGATCTAAGCTTTGTTTGAGGTGAAGAGGGGCTTCTTTGTTGGGAGGTTGATGCTGGGTCGGAACAACCGGTTGTAACTCCTCTTGGCTCTTTTCTTGTTTATCAATAAAAGCTATTTGAGTTTTCCTCCATGCTTTTGTGTCATTGACGCTTGTTACATTTGTATGGTCAATTTACATATGACCCTAGATTGTTTATGATTATAGATCCATGTCTTTGTATAGTGCTATGCTTCTGTGATCTTACAGGTACTTTGTGAAGCTGGGCGTGCAAGGGAGCAGGTAGCTGAGGACTATCAAAGAAGAGAGGGATCAAATCAGGAGATTAGCACAAGACAGAGGTTGGTCTTTCTGTTCCTCTCTATCTATAATTCATAAAGGAAAAACAAAAGTAGCTTTTCTCTGTTTGTTTCTAAGGCAGCTGTCACACCTTAGTGGGATAGAGCAGTTCTAAATAGACACTTTTCCCTGTAACAGTCATGCAACAGTTATCCCTTTGATTGAGGAAGTTATCCCTTAATTAAGGAGATAAGGATGATTTGTATTTGAGTTGTAATTAGTTAGCTCAGTTAACTGAGTTAAGTCCAGTTAAATTAGTTCCAAACTGTTTGAGGAACTAATTGTGAGTTTAGTCAGTTAATGCATGCATGCATGCAACTAGTGTACTCCAGATAACTAAGGATTCTCTCATAAATAGTTCATGCATGTCAGTTCAGACTAAGACCCAGTTGAGATTAAAGACAGGGACATTGCATTATCAGTTGGAGGAATTTTCCTATAAAGAAAACTTATCCATGTAGAAGGAATAAGGTTCCTTGAGGATTGCACAGTTATGACAGTGTGTTAGAGCAGTGTGTGAGAGCAGTGTTACACTGGGTGAAGGAGATCATCCCAAAGGTAACTACGCAAGGAAATAGAAGCTTGGAGGGTAGAGGAGAAGGCTTGTGAGAAGTTTTGATTGTCTGTGAGCATCCAGGAGGATTGTACTGAGAGCTGGCTCGCTGTGAGAGCTAAGGCTTTGTATAATCTTGATGTCTTTCCACCTTGTATGATAATACAGATAGTGGGGTTTTTAGCTAAGGCTTTCTCCTAAGTATTTTCCGTGTTTCATGTGTATTGATTCTTCTTCTTATGGTTATATGTGTTCAAATCTGATTCAACTCGATCTTTAAGCTTCAACAAGTTTGATAGTATAAGTAGATTATAGTATTTTGCTTTGGTATATTGCATTATCGAGTTAATCTACAGTAAGATTTTCTACATAGATCTCAGAGGTAGATTTGTAGAGAATTTGTAGAATTTCTACAGTTGTTGGATCCATAGGATTGGTGGTCATGATGATGTGGTAGAGATCAAATGGAAGGAAAAAATGAGTGGCCCAACCTAGGAAGGTTAAATGAAAAGGAGGATATCCCAACTTGACATGAAGCAGAAAGTGTCATGTTCAAGACTGAGCTGATGACACAACTGACTGAATTTCCAAATCCCCCCCCCCACCATTTCTAGCAGGTACCCCAATTATTTTTGATCGCAAGCTTGAAGGGGATAGCATATGCTTGCACTGTAAGTTCATCCTTCGGATAAATCCGACCTAGTAAGTTTAATGAGCCCTAGGAAGGAGAAGCTCACGTTCATCATGGCAATGAATCCAATGTCGTTTAATGTTTTAATGAGTCCAACAAAGGTATAACTCAGTATCTTTTTCATGTTTAGAGAGTTTGAAAAAGACACGAAAAAAGAAAAATCCATATGGTCCATTTTCATACATTTGTGTCCTTCGAGCCCGAAAAGGTAGAAAACGATTCTTGAGAGAACTGCTTGACCATTTTAGTCAAGGAGTACCTTTTTCATAAATAGTGCATCCCAACCTGAAAAAGGGGTAAATGTATACTGGGTGCACAGTGTTTCATATCCTTTAACGAGTTCAAAACGACAAGATCTCAACAATATTTTTTTGTTTAAAGAGTCGAAAGAGAGCTTGAAAGCAGACCCCCCATTTTATTCTCTTTTATGAGTCAAAAAGGGAAAAACACTCAGCGATATTTTCATTTGAGATTTACGAGTCGAGAAAAGAGCTGAAACACTACTCTAGTACCATCATCGACAATCCATCACTTGTCGCTGGACAAGAAAGGTAAAGGCGTTATCCAGTTTTGAAGAAAAATAGGTCAAAAATAATAAAAAACCCTAATATTTCATGAAAAAATGAATAAAATGGGGAAAAAGTAATTATTTTTTACCATTTACCATTTTACCTTTGTGTGAAGAGCTTTTTACCCACTTGTGCCCTAATTTTTCCAGAGCAGATTATAGGAGATCCGGGAGGTCATTCGCCGAGCCGTCAATTGCAGGTAAGAGCCGAGACCTTAAGCTCCATTTTCATACTGATTTTTTGTATTTTTATCCATTTTTTGGATTTCATGGGGAGCTTTTGGGAAAAAAATTTCGCCCTTGGTCGGTGTAATTAACGGGCACGGAATCGCGCTGACGGGGGTGGGTAAAACTGCCAATCGTGTCGTCGGCGCCACTGTTTTTAAAAAAGTCATGCCGACACTGTGAGAAAAAATTTGCATGTTCCTTGCTGAATTCAGCCGTTTGAACCCAAATTTTTCCAGCCAAGGATGATCATTGACTTGATTACATGGTTTTTGTAGGAAGAAATCGTGAAAAATTGTAGATTGGAAAGAACATGAGCATGAGGATATTGATACTCAAGCAATAGCTGATCCAAATTGCTTGGAGGCTTTGAGGAACTATGGGCTCCTCAAATTCTTTCTTACACCAGGTATACGGGCCCAACCCGAGTTGCTATGGTACTTGATTAGTCTCTGGGACATAAATCAAGAAATTTTCATCATCGGTGACTAAGAGCAGGATTTGGAGACTTCAGACATTTATTTCATCACAAGACTGTCCTGGAGAGGGGAACCAGTCAACGTATATGGGTCGGGGCTGACTGGGGAAAGCGTGACTATGCTACTTGCTGAACATTGCCCAGAAGCTCTAAAATCCAAAAGTGGCAAGATTGAGAGTATGACTGTTCGGGATCTTATGTTGAGAGTGGTACCGTTGACCATCAAGAGAGTGTCTGGGTCCCAAGCGCTGCATGAGACCAACAAGTCGAAGTTCCAGTAAGCTATCGACTGCACGACGCCCACCATATTTAACTGGGTAGAAGCAATGAAAATCAACATGAAGCACCAGTTATCAAAAGCTAAGGCGGGACACCTGAAGCAGTTTTGCTTTTGATCTGTGTTGGTGACCTTCTTCTTGGAACAAGTGTCGCTGTTCTAATACTAGTTGACTGAGGTAGATTCGCCGATGCCACGAGACCCATGGATGGTCAGTTAGAGCGAGTTGATGCCTAGGGTTACGGGGGGCCAACAGATGTCCTACAAGCCCACCATTTTCTCGTGGCTACGATGACAGTTGATCGTAGTGGAGGATTGGCCTTACAGCGGTACCGACTTCCACGAAGACCCAGATATGCCTCTCCCAGAAGGGGAGGATTTTGATGATGGAGGTAAAAGCAAACAGTTTTTTAGTTTTTTGATGTTTTTTACTGTTTTTGAAATATATGTGTTCATGACACTTTGATTTTATGAATGCAGATGTTGGACCAGAATTCCCTACCGGGATGTCCTCGATCGCCAAGCGTGTTGCTTGGTAGTTTGATGTCGCTCCTTATCAGGAGGGAAGTGACAATGAGGAGGAGATTGCATAGAATCTCGAGGGTTTGACCCATGGGATCCCAGAGTATGCTCGGATGGGTGATGTCCCATGCCAGTACCAGAGGCATACAGTGGGGGTGTCAGATCGGATTCGCCGACTGCTGATTTGCGTATTCCGAGTAGTTACATGTTGTCATGAGCATCATGGTGTTTAGTGCATAGGTCTAGCATTCCATATTTTTGAGGCCTGCGAGCCACAGATGTATAAGACCTGTTAGCCATGGATGTATAAGGCCTGCGGGCCACGAATGTATTTTGAACACATATTATTTTTTGAGGTTTTGATGTATGACAAACATTACTAGCACACATATATATATGTTGTACTTCCTTGCTTACTATGGTACAAATGTTTTTGTTTTTGAGTTGTTACATGTTTCGCAAATGTATATCCAACACATAATTAGCTAATGCATCTGTTAATGTATTCATGTGTCGAGGAATATGATGATATGTAATGTAATAAAAATTTCTCTCTAGCAGAGAAATACGTAGATACATTCTCAATATCTGAGGGTTTCTAATGGAATATTTCCCGTTAAGTTGAAGATCAACAAGCTGTGAATCAAGGTTAACAACCAATTCCCGAATTCCAAGAGAAATAGCTTATGACAATAATTCGATAACCGCGCTATACTCAGTGATGTTATTAGTTGTTCGACCCAAACATATACCTTGAAGATCAATCAACTCACCATGGGGGTCATAAATGGCCCATGCCGCGGATGATGGATTCTGGGTACTATGGCAAGTAGCATCAACGAAATCGACATGAGGGGACATCGACATCTGCAAAGCAGGAAAAAATATAATAAGCAGAGAAGCTGCTTGAAAAATAACACACCAAACCACATTTAAAAAAAAATGAATGACACACTATTGTACAAAAGTAATCATGCAAAATGGCCTAAGCATAGTACTTTTTGAGAGAGTCCATGCTAGGACTCGGGTAATCAATAAACACTGATGAAAACCGGAGTTTTACAGTTGAAATGATGAGTAAGCATCGACTCGGCCAAATAATAGAGTAGAACTAATATAAGGTTGTGCCCCCATGCCCCCTGGGAAAGGGAGGGTTACGAGTCAGAAGATGACAACTCCATTGCAATAATGGGCAATCGGTAAAAACTCGGGGATGGAGAAAAAACTTGAATCCATGAAGAGATAAATGTGCCCTCAGTTGAAAGGTATTGAAAATGTCAGGAGAAACTAACATGTCAATAGACAATGGAGAAGAGAACTCCTCAAGACACATAGACATGACCACTGGGTCAGAACCAAGCCATGGGGAATGAGAATACACATCGAGAGATTTTCTCGAAACATGATGATCCCAGGATACCGAAGGTGAAGCCGAAACAATTTCCACGTAATCAATTTCGGTGGGACTTAACGGCATAACCTCGCCCCATGTATCAACAATATTCGGCGAAGGAACGACATAAGGATCAGACTTGACTGAAATCATGTTGATAGAGGCAACATGAGGAGGTGGGAGCGGAAATATGCCCATCAAGGTAGGATCTTTAAAAAGTCCTACACCCACACTCTCATAAGGAGCACTGGTGTTCTTAACATATGGAACATTGCCATCAGAGGAGGAAGAGGGAAAGTAGGACAATTGGTTGACTGGGACTATCTTCCCTTGATGGGGAAAACGAATCACGCGGAAGAGGGAGGAGGCTACAACATGCATGGCATGGGTCTAGCTCCATCCGAGTAGAAGATTGTAGTTAAGATTAGCATCAACGATCTCTATCTTGACATGTACCATCTTTCCCTCCAATGTAATGGCAAGGTTGGGAAGGACACCGAAAGGTCATGAATCACGCTCGTCAAAGCTTCCAGAGTGTTAGGGGACTGGTTCAGAGCAGGAGAACCAATTGCCTTCCAACAAGTGACAAACATGATGCAAGTAGAAGCAACTTCATCGATGATGGTCCTATGAATGGTTTTCTCATTTACGATTACCTGAATGAGAAGGAAAATTTGATGAGGTAAATGTGGAATGTGGTTTTCCAGGTCAAAGTAGATGAGATTAGAGTCAACTGGATCAATACCCCCAATAGCCGACAATAACACTTTCTGTTGAGAAGGACAACTTTGAAGGACCTCGAGAGCAGACCTAGCTGATGGCGCTTGAGCCAAATCCTCAACAATGTTATAATGTTGAGCAGCTCGAGTGTTGGGATTGTACGAGGAATTTCGAAGCACACCTTGAGAAGGTGGTCGAATGGCGAAATCGGGATTAGGTCGCTCTATATGAAGAGGACCAGAATCGTATGGGGTGGAAGAAGAAGGGGTACCTTCTTTCTCTTTCCCTGTTGACGGGGTAGGAGTTTGATAATCTTTTGACCTGGTAGCCACGTTGATTGGGGTACTCATCATGAACACTTGTGAACCTGAGGAAGCAGATGACTGAGGTTGGTCTACCATTTGAGTCTGCTGGGATGGAAAGGGCTCTTTTAGGATAGTTGGGGTCCCTTTGAGCAAACGACTAACTTCAGACCATCTGGGACAATCCTTAGTATAGTGATCCTCCTCACAAATGAGGCATGGATACTTAGGTTTCCATTGGGAAGCATCACCAACAGATGGTTTAGGAGGACCCTGTTTTGGGGCATCAACTTTACCCTTGCCTTTGCCTTTCTTCTTACCTTTAGAGGATTTATCCACTGCGGTAGACTGGACAACATGAACCTCTGAGGTTTTACCAGGGCCAGACGCATTGCGAGAGGAGTCATTGGGAGTAGTGTTGGAGACCGACTTCTGTTTGGAAGAATATTTTGTAGGGGTCTGAGTCACTGAACCAATTAATCCATCAATAGGAGGGGTAGCGGGGGACTTAGATGTCGTCAGATTAGAAGAGGGTATGGGTGCATCGGGTAACACATCATATAATGTGCCAGACTGTGAATAGACAAGGTCTAGATACTAGGCACGTGTGATGGCTTGTTCCTTAGTGATGCATCCACCCATAGCAATGTCCTCAACAATTTTGTTGACAAATGATTTGGTGAACCACTCGGTCAACAACTGATCAACAATTTCAAACTTAATCAGACAACACCTACGTCTCCATTCATGGATGTGATTGGAGATGTGAGTCGTTGTGTCTTGCTTGAGTGACGTTAACAGATGGGTGCCAGTTTCATAGCGAATCAGCAACTAGAAATGTGTGAGAAAGGCCATGGCGAGAGTGTTAAAGTCATGATAGGTATTCCGGGGGAGCTCAATATACCACTTGGCCGCAACTCCTGTAAGAGTTCGTTGGAAAAGATGAAGACGAATGGAATCATCAACATAGGAATTCGAGGAGCACCAGAGGTGATATGTCATCATGTGGGCTTGAGGGTCCTCTTTTGCTTTTCCTTCAAACTTTGGACAATTGCTTGAAATCTTGGATGGAACTAGAGGCCACTATGGCGAATGAAGAATCAGATCATTCGTGAGTCTAGACACATCTGGAAATTCCAGCATAGCCAAGAATGGAAATTGGGTATTGAAAGGCATTTGAGGTTGATAAGGGGGTCCAAATGGTAGGACCCATCCCTGGTGGTAAGGATTTTGTCCCCAAAGTGGAGGGTTTTTCCCATAATAAATTTTATTTTGCCCCCACTCTAGGTTACCTAGCCATTAGGGAGGATTCTGACCTTGAAAGCCTTGAAACTGTCCAGTAAGAGGATGTTGATAAGAAACATACCAGTTAAAATGATGTTGAGCATGCTGGCCTTGGACATATGGATTTTGCACCTGAAGTCCCTGAGCATAAGGATTTTGGACTTGCTGCCCCTGGACAAATGGGTATTGGACCTGCTGCCTTTGGACTTAAGGATTCTGGACTTGTTGTCCTTGGACATAAGGATTTTTGACTTGCTCTCCTTGGACAAAAGGAGGCTGAACCTGTTGCCCTTGGACATAAGGATTTTGAGCCTACTACTGTGGGACTTGTCCCTGGCCCTACCCTTGCAAGGGTTGACCCTGTTGATACGAGTATAAGGGTTGCTGCTGCGCAGGTTGGCCTTGTCGATGCAAGGGTTGACCTTGTGGCTGTAAAGGGTGTCCCTGCGGCTACAGAGGTTGACCTTGCAAAGGCATAGGCTGAGAGGATTGTGGTGCATACTGCATCTGCGGCTGCACAGTTTGCTGCAACTATTGTGAGGGTTGCCCCCGTGGTTGTTGCAGTTGTCCTTGCTATGGCATGATCTCACCTTGCTGCTGCATGGATGGCCCCTACTGCAACAAAGGTTTCCCTTGCTGCTGCAGGAGTTGTCCTTGCTGCTGCAAAGGTGCTTGAACAGTTCCCGGAATGACAACTTGAGAGTTCCTGAACTGTATCTGGCCATAACCACTAGGCGCGATGGATGGACCAAGCTGGACATAGGGTCCGGGCTGAGGGATGTATGACATAGTAGCCATCGTTTGTAAACCATATGGAACATAAAGAGGTTAGTACTGACCTTGAGCCATATTAGGCTGCTGGATTGGACATGACTTGACCCAGATGGACCAACATTAGGTTGTTGGTACTGGACATGACTTGACCTAGACGGACCAACATTAGGCTGTTGGTACTGGACATTACTTGATCTAGCATGACCAACAGGATTTGAAATGGCACTTGAAGAGGGTTGGTTCATCCCAACCATGTGAGGTTGTGAGCCACTCACATTGGTTGTGCTAGACATCATAGAAAAATTCGGACTCTGCCCCCCAGGCTGTGGAACAGCCTGTCCACTTACTGGAGGGATCAAATAACTGACAATGACATGAATCGAGATTGTCGATTGAACTGGATGGGTCACCTGGACCGAAAAAACAAGAGGATTGGGAATGGTGGGTTGCATCAAGACTGAAGTGACTGCAGACATCACCATTTGTTGGGTGGTCAGGTTCTGAATGAACGGACCTATGGTAGGCATAGCGCTAGACGCCCAAATAGGGTTGTGATAAAATGATGAGGCAGTAGGCGTGCCTGAAACCAACTGAGCTAAAGTCACGTAATTATGCGGTAACTCAGGATGAACACTAGTCAGAATGCTTCCCATGTAAGGGAAACCTTCAGGAGGGAAAGGATATTCCTGCTCCTCGACTGTGCGCAGAGTGGAAACAACCCAGAGAGGAGATTGGGATTTCGCCTTCTGATTCCATGGGTGAAAATAGACGACGACGGACTACCGAAGATGTTCGAGGGGATAATTCCAAAGGAATACCCGGCTGATCGTACGGACTATATGGACGCTGCGGTGATATCACAACAGGATCGAACAAAGGATTCGAAGGATAAACAACTAGTCCAAGTTGACCTTCAGAAGTTGGTAGACTCTCGGGAGTCTGGATAGGGTTATCCGGAGATTTTGGGCCAACGTCAAAAAGTGACCCAGTATCTGAAGGGGGTGGACGAGATGACAAAGGTTGAATACTCAAAACAATTCCAAGCTCAACACCTTAGTCCTCAAGCGACTGTGGCAATTTAGGGAGAGGTTCCTCAGACAATCTTTCAGAGAGAGGAGAGGAAGAGGAACTAGGCAAACCAGTTGGTTTAGCCATGATGATCTTGTCTCAAATAACCAAAAGAGAGATCGATTTCAAGGGCTTTAAAAATGTATTTAAAGGTATACTCATGATGTGGTGTAAAAAAGATTAACATGGATGCCGTAAGATCGTGGGAAATAACTTTTTAAGACGCAAAAACAAATTGGTGCTCTTTCATGTTTTAAGAGTCGAGAAAGAAGCAAAGGTGACTCTATCACTTTCAGTTTGAAGCAAGCTTGAAAGGACAAGTGCTCGGGTGATATTTCATATTTAGGGAGTCAAAAATGTCAAAATTACCACTCAAGATGATCTAGGTAAAAATGATTACCAGGTAACCGTGAACTGCAGAATACCTGCCGACGAATTGAGAAGTACGGGCATGCAATCTCCCCGAATGCTGTGTTTGGTGTATCACGTTTACAAGGAGGCAAACTCGAATTCCTATGGATAAAGGATTGCAACCTAGTGCAGTCTCCCTTTATATAATTGACTGTACAGGGAGCATAAGTCCGTACTAGTGCTGTCTAGTGCTGAAGCGAATGACATCTGCTAGGTTTTAAGATGCTGGAACACGTCTCTATCCTAGACCTTCTAAGATGTGATCGTTAGATTTCAAATGTGCCTTAGGTTAATTGAGTACATTTTAGAGTTTATCTTGAAATTATGTCTTGGTTTTCAGGCCTTATCGATGCCACTCAAAAACACCTATATGCAGCTAAATGAGACAGGACCCTTTCAATTCGATGAATTGTCTACAATAATGAGAGTAGAAATCATACTCAAATGCAACAAAACAAGTAATTGAAAGAAAACTGATTTTTCACTATTTCGTCTTTTGAAAAAAATGATGAAAAACTCTTTCCAATTCCTAAATTTCCTATCAAATGCACTTCAAGTAGCCCTTTCACTAATAAAGAGAATTCATTTCTTTTGCTATGCAAGTGACGTTGCAACTCTAGCCTTCAATGATGCTAACTAATGTAACATATTGATGCAGCGAACTAGAGTTAATCTTTCACAAACACTCCACACTTCAATGACAAATTCGAAATACAATCAATCACAAGTGAGCATAAAAGAGAATTCTTTTCAAAACTAATGAAACAAAGATTGAACCAAAAACAAGATGGGAAATGTGATCTATGCTCGAAAAGAGATGCTCAAACACTAAATGAAACTTTCCAAACTTGTTAAATGGAAATCGAAGCAATGAAAAGACTAATCAAATGAAATGCAAGGAGAAAATTTGACTATGGACTTGACTTTCTGAGTAGGCAAACAAGTGAATGGGTGATGACCTAGATGCCCTAGGGTTATACACCATCCAAGAACTCAAGAAAGCAAGTGAAGGAAATGCAAATTAACCAATCATACAAACCAAGCTAAAAGAGATTTCCAGCTAGGGAGAACATAGTGAAAACGAGCAGAGAAACATAAATCAAAAGGGAAAGACACACTGGCTATGATCTAGGGTAAACCCTGATCTTCACCTACAGCAATCGATGCGTCTGCCTAACTAACAACACACGCCAAAAGGGGGTCGGTGCGTCTTGTTTTTGAGAAACTCGCACTGGTTGGCGCAATTGTTAGAAAAATAAATGCGCTAACCGAGGATTCGAGGAAAAAAATAAAAAATTTCAAAGGCTAAGACTATACTTTCCACTGTAAATTTCAGGATCAGAGCAGTAAACCAGGCAAAGAAGAGAACACTAAAGGGAAATGGTGATACTAGAAAAGTTCACACAAAACCATAAAATGACAATCAATCAAAGAGAAGGATTGGCTCCCCAGCATGGTCGCCAATTTGTGGTGTAGGTAAATTCTCAGTGTGGACACAAACAATTCCTCTAGCCAGAGAGAGCAGGTCTAGCTACAAACAAACAATCTATTGAAAATCTCCTTAAGATAGAATCGATTAAGAGGGCCTACCTTTTAGAACGCTATTCCGCTTGGTGATGATCCTGCTTCCTCACTCAACTATATTCTGTTTCCTTCCTTCGAATACCTGAAATAAGTAAACAACAACAACAAAAAACGTGACATCATGAAATATTGTATTCAACCTACTTAATAGGTGAAGGAACGTTAAGCCATAAATATGTAAAATGACACTTCATGTAGGAAATCAATTGATAGTTGCATTAATATAAATTAGAAAGAGATTACAACTGGTGCCTTGACGTTGCTAGTCTCCTTCAACGTATCCGGGTTCCCACACTTCTGCTAGCACTTCATGGATAGCCCCAACAAATGGAAGTTTAAGGCCTCTTTCCCTCTAGTCCAAAACCAAACCAAAATCACACTATTCTCCCTTAAACACACACTAGAAGTCTATAAGCTATAAATGACTTGCTGGTTATTCACACTTGCTTCAAAACTCTAACTAGCTTTTGCTTGGGAAAAAGAGAGGCTTATATAGCTTGGATGGATGGGATATGGTTCCTCTCATCATGGGAGAAGGTCTTATCTCTTGAAGTTGTTCCATCCTAATAGGGGAAAGGAGCCCAAACTGATTTCCTCGGCTCTATCCGACCCAACCATCTACTAGACTTTCGTTACGAAGCTTCTAGACATGGAAGCTTTGACTCCTTATTTAAAAAACCTTCCAAAATATGATCAACGTGACTGGAAAAGGGCTTAGTCAATCCGATCGGTATGGGGGTTAGTTTTAACCTTTGTAAATCGACATGAGGATAAAACTAGTCAGTAGCGTTGGTCTTGTAAACTGGGATAGAAGGAAGATTCTTGGGAAATGATGCAAAGGGGAATTATTCTGCTCATGAAGAGGGACATATTGGGAGTTTCTTCATGATGGGAAAGCATGTTGGGTACACTGTAGAGGTCCTCCAATATTGTAGATGGGGAGTACAGGGACAATGACAAAATGTTGTGTAACAGGATAAGTAGTGTATATCTAGTTAACTAACTTTTCAAATAATTCATCATTTATTTAACTTGAACCATGCATCAATACTTATTTAGACATTAATTAAATAGTAACCATGTGCAGTAAGAACAAAACAAACCATCACACATAAAAAATACACTAACACACATGAAAACCCAGATTTTTTAGGTGGAAACCCAATGTGGGAAAAAGCCACCATTGTTTTCGTCTCTGTCTTTGTATTTTATTATAAATAAAACATCTTAGAATCTTGTATGGGCGTAGAATAATACTAGCACGTAGGCACCCACCCGCAGAAGGCTACAACCTTCTCTCGTTCTCCATCACCCATTGGAAGGGAGCTTCAAACCCGTGATCTCATTTACAGGCACGCACCAGAAGGGAGCTCAACCCCCCTTATCAAATTTAACAGCTGCCATTGGAAGAAAGATTCAAATCCCTTACTTAAGGCTCCAACCCTCAGTACTTTCATGGACCACGTTTCATAATTTTCATACTAGATCTACCTAAACCAAAACATCAAATATGTAGGCCACGTTTCATCAAATTTTCAGACTGGACCCATTACCATCATTTAAGACCAATATCAAATAAAAAACTGAAACCAATCACTGCATCACATCACTGGACGAACTTAGTCATTAAATCATTAAATGAACCAATTACTGAATCTCAAACAACCAAAGCAACTAGATAATCTCAAATCATTGTATAGTCTTCATCAAAATGTTAGACCACTTATTGTTCATCACAGAAATTAGATCCTGTCATTGCAAACCCTGGACAATGTTATGTCATAATATATACACTATCATTATGATACATACCTATGTATATACATGCTTTCTCTTCAGATAACCTGCATATAGATCTCAAAGCACTGAACCATGAAACTGAATCACTATACTATTGAATTCAATCACTGAAACACATACTGACCTTGTCACATATATCTGAACCAAATACATATCATATCATAAGAACACCATTACTATTCAACATTTTATAACATAATCAGTTCAACCTCAACTAGTAATGTCAAACACAGATCATCATGAAAGACTTCATTGACAAACAACAATAAACACAACAAGACTGATCATACATCATATTAAGCAAAACCCTAACATATGTACGTGAACCTTATAAGACACTTCCGCATATGTACGTGCCTTTCAAGAAGCATACTTGCTTATAGATATGTCCATACTTCAGAATCGATACGCTACTACCTAGAAGCAGATCCGCATATGTACGCGATCTTTCTGAAGAAAATCTGTGTACGTATATGTAACTATTAAATCATATCTTCACTACACAACAAAACATCAATCAAACCCAAATATCGACAAGCATTGTAATAGACACACATCATAACATCATAATCACAAATATATCAACCCATAAGCATATTATTCAATGTGTAGTCATTTCAGATCTATAAGATCTCATCCATCATCACGCTCCCAAGTTCACATCTATTTCAGATCAAACAATTCATCAATAAGCCATCTCATGCACACACAAAACACTATGATCTCCATCTCCTTATATAGCTTAGGACTTAGCCAATACCATGGGCCAAACCCTCAGTTATGGCAATGGTATTCTTTGACGGGATCAAATATCCATTGCCATGCTCATTACTATGGCTCAATACCATGGTAAAGACCCATGATATTTAGAATACCATGGTGTGGAAACTGTACGCAACTTTTCTTCACCATACTTGCGTATGTATGCAGATTTGCTTCACAGAACCCGCATATACTTCCTCAAACTTAATCTTTATCATTCCTCTGTCTGACTGTCTCTAAATTGATATTACTTTGTCCAATATTTCTGTCACATCTGTACTGGCCTGAATACTCATCATACTACCATCATGTTGACATATTTATTAAGTAGGCTAACATCAAGGACAACACATTTTTCATAATGTGAACAAAGCAGGAAAAATATTTTCTATGAAATGAAATAAAGAGTTAGTATGGAAGTTGAAAAAGTCTTTGTATGGGTTAAATCAATCAGCAAGGATGTGGTATCAAAAAAATTGATACTCATATATTGAGACTTGGATTCACAGGGAGAAAAGTGGATCACTCTCTGCATTTAAATTAGTTGATGACCACATTATTTATTTGGTCTTGTATGTATATGATATGTTACTAATTGGAAATGACAAGGAAATCATGCACGTGGTGAAAAATCAAGTATTCTCTAAATTGACATGAAGGATATAAGTGCTACAAATTTCATCTTGGGCATGGAAATTAGAAGATACCGAGCAAACATGAAACTTTGATGAAGTGAGAGGAAGTATGTTCAGATAATATTGTAGAGGTTTGATATGCAGGAATGTAAATTGATAAAGGTGCATAGTCCTGTAGGTGTAAATTTATCTATAGATTAATGTCCCAAGACACAATAAGATGAAAATGGCATGTCCCATGTTCAATATTACAGTTTGGTTTGAAGTTTGTTGTATGTACTAGACTAGACATTGCACATGCAGTGGGAGTATTGAGCAAGTATATATCAAATCTAGGGAAAAAGCATTGGACGATAATAAAGAGGGTTTTTAGATATTTGAATGACACTATTAGCTATGGATTGTGCTACCAAGGAAGACCAAGATTGGAAAGACTGTTGGACATACATCACTATATTGATACAAATGAGGCCAAATATCTAGATTGTAGAAGATATACAAGTGGGTATGTGTTTAACCTATTTAGAGGAGCAATCAATTGGATGAACAAGAGATAGTTTGTAGTGGCACTCTCAACTATAAAAGTTAAATACATGGAAACAACCCATGCAAGTAAGTCAACAATATGGTTTTTGAGATTGTGTTCAAGTAGTGGGTTGGTACATCAAGATGTAAGGATATATTGTGATAGTTAAAGTATGATCTTCCTGGTGAAGAACCTAGCTTCTTATCATTCTACGATAAAGCATATTGATGTTTAGTATCACTTTGGGAGAGATATCATTGGAGAAAATAAGGTGTCACTCGTGAAGGTGGAAAATTTGAAGAATATTGAAAATTCATTAACAAAATATGTGAGCATTGACAAGTTCTCTTGGTGTAGAGAAATTACCTGATCTTATTATCTTACATTATTTTATTACCCTACCTGCTTAGTAATTGATTTTTTGTGCTTGATTCCAATAAGTATTATTGGTATATGTATGAGGTATGTTAGCTACATACCCAAACCTTGAACGAATACACTAGTATTCTAAAGATTAAAATGTTAGATGATTAAATAAATGGTTAATCTTGATTAATGATCAACCTTAGGGTTAGCCTTAAGCTTGATTAATGGCTAATATGGATTAGTGTTTAATTAACCTTAAAATATTGGCTTATAATTATTAAGTTATATTTGAATGTGCTTATTAATTTTAAATTGATTAGATTCTTGTGAATCTGTAAGATTTACTGATATGACTTAATATTATTAGTTTATTGTTTATTACCCCTTAGCTTGAGAAGTTGTCTCCTCAAATATATTTCAGGATTAAATATTATTATTTATTTATTATTTCATTTCCCAAAGTCTAACTAGTGGTCTTCTCGAATTTATTTATGGATAAGCATTGCGGGGGGGGAGAGAGAATTTATGAGGTGGTTGAAATTAGGTGACAATGAAGGGTAGTGGTTGACATTGTTGTTTGGGGGGGGGGGGGGTTTGGTGGGTGGGGTGCGTATAAGTCGAGGAGGGAGAATGGAAGGAGGGTGGTCCTTGGTTTTTGTTTTGTTTTTTTGGTTTGGAACTTGAAGTGGGAAAATGAAGGATGGAGAGGGGAGGATTCTATGGGGTTTTGGTCTTTTTTTTATTGAGGAGAAGAGAAAACTCAAAGATTAGTTTGTGGTTGGAGAGTGTTGTATCGAAATTGGATACACTACTATTGGAATTGAGCTCAGAGGGCTAGGGAACTTGTTGAGGTTACCTGGGATAGGAAGTAAGATAGACATTTCTAGTTAGCAGGGTGGAAAATTTAGTCGAGTGGCCCCGAGAGGAGCACACCAGCCAAGCCCCTGTATTGTAACTAGGTATGTACATTCTTGTGATTTAGTTCACATGAATGGCTATAAATCAAATCTGTTATTTAATAAATCATTTTTTTTTGTAAGCTTGGCAGGACCACATCTTCATCATGCCCAATTTATCACCTCGATCGGGGCAAGGAATTGAACTAGTGACATCACATCAAGGATTGTCTTAATAGAAAATCCAATCACCATCTATCCAAGGCCCCATGGACTTAATAAATGATTTATTATATATATGTTATTTTCAAATAAATTGAAATGTTGGGTTGTAGATAAATCTTTCTCTGAAATTTTCATTAAATTAATTTGGGTAGAGGACCTTGGTTGGGTCCTCACACATGGTATCATATCTAGGTTCAAATATAGACCCTAAAACACCTACAACCTTGAGCACACTAGATATAAACTAGTTTTCTTGTAAGAAATCCAAATCCATATTGCAATAAAACCAAAAAAAAAATCAAAATTTTAGACATGGCCTTCACATCCGTCCTAAAGAAAAGGCATATTGATTGAAAAAATGAAAATAATAGCCAAAAAAAACATAGCCCATATCCCATCATGAACTGGACACTAAACATTTTCCAAATACATTTTGATGGCAAATACTATAGTGGCTACAAGGTAGAAAAGAAAAAAAATATAGAAGAGATACCTACAAGAATAGGATATATAGATTTTACAATTTGGGTTCTCAATGTTGCTTCCAAACTTGAAACTATCTCATTCCTTCATCACAAATTGGTACATATGTATATCAAGAATGTTACTTAAATGACCTAGAGTCGAAAAGAGGTTAGACATGATCCCCATGACCACTTCTGCTCCAACATGAAAATAATTTATAATTTCATGGAAAATTCAAGTATTTATACAAAAGAGAAAGTGAAACATAAAATCTATACAAACAAATTCTGTTGACAATTTATCAACAATAATGCTCTGTAAAGAAAATAAATAAATTAATCACAAAGAATAATATCATATACAAATTGAAAATAATAAAACTTCATTAATTTTAGCTCATATTGCTAAATTGATCAGGCAATGCACTATATAAAGGTACAACTGCCCTTGGCCTTTCGACATAACCACGTAGAATATTTATAGATTTAAGACTTGGTTCCCCATACAAATGAAAATTTGTATCAGTTCGAATCATCATAATATTTTACTCAAGTGATAGTCCAAGAAATGCACCTGCACTCAAACATGAAATGGATTGTAGAACCATCAAAATTTGAAAGTGATAAAGAAAGAGCCCATCCAAAATCATGATGCAGAAAATGTACACACTAGATTAGATTACTGCTATACTTTGGCCACCTACTATGAAGGTAGGAGAATATTATTTTTGAATTTCATGGATCACTTCTCCGACACGTTCTTATTGGTTTTCATGGTGGTTTTACAAAAATATCATTATAGTCAAAATATTATGTTCTCAGTTTAGACTATTTTCAATGTAGCTAAAATTGCATAATAAATATCTTTAAAAATGTGCGCGAGATGGAAGTAATAAGTCCAGATGAATTCAAACCTTTTCTTGAGCTGTGTATGTAGCACTAAGCAAATCCAACATTACTAGCTTGAATATATTCTTTTGCAACTCTTCCAAAAAACAAAATCTAGCTGCTGCACTTATACTTGCACCAAAAGACAAATGTATGCGACCACTAAAAGATTTGATTGTTTTATAATTACAAAGCACAATAAAAAAATTAGTAAGCTCTTGACCCATCTATATGCCCAGAGAAAATGTAAAATTTAGTCCCAATCCATATATGTCTAGCAAATATGAATTTTTACCTCCACTATATTCGATTCAATTGTTTAAAATTAGGGCCACCGACTTCTTAGCACTAGGGCCTTGGTGATTGATGAATACATCATAAACAATTGACTGAGAAGATAAGGCACATGTATTTGTCAAGGAAATCCATTAATATATTTCCATATGAAGTCCATTCATCTATTTTCCATATGAAGGGGAGGAGAAGGACTACAAAATTGCCATGGAAAGGGAAAATTGTCAATCATGTGTCGTGTAAGTGAAGTGGGGAAATGAAGGTGTTGGGTGAAGTGATATGAAATCCTCTAGTTGGGTGATTACTTTCAAGAAAAAAACATATCGCACCATTCATCTATTTTCCATATGAAGGGGAGGAGAAGGACTGCAGAATTGCCATGGAAAGGGAAAATTGTCAATCATGTGTCTTGTAAGTGAAGTGGGGAAATGAAGGTGTTGGGTGAAGTGATATGAAATCCTCTAGTTGGGTGATTAATTTCAAGTAAAAAACATATCACACCATTTTCTCTACTTCTGTTCACATCGCCATTATCTTAGAGAACTATGGCCATTCTCCCTGGCGTTTGACCAATCTTGCAAAAAGACACTCTCTTATAAAAAAAAATGTTCTGAGATCTAATAGTTTGATAATAATTATGTCCCATGATAGGAGATTGTTTTTAAGGAACTCTAAGGCCATCACGTTCTTTCTATATTGTTTTACGTGCTTTTAATTTCCATGGTTTATAAGCTCCGTTTCATGTAATTCTGATGCATATATAAATAAAGATCTTGGATCAAGTTTGGTATCAGAGTAGGCCTTTGTTGATGCGAATTGCATGAGTATATGCTAGCCCGAACAAACTACAAAAAGGAGAAGGAAATCTTAAGTCCTTTGATCCTGAAGTAGGATGTGAATAATGAAGAAGAAACATGGAAATGAAGAAAGTGAAGAGGAACAAATTTCTGGGTAAATAGGAGAAAACAAGTTTTTTTTAGTGAAGGTAAAATAAGAATATGGAATAGGAAGTAGAAAGTGGACAAGTTGTTTTTAGAGTATGAGAAGGCACCTGGGGACGAGAAGGAAGGTGCCGATGATAATAGATCAACAAATCATGAAGGTGGTGGAAAAGATCCTCCTCCCTCTCCTTCTTCAAGTGATAGTTCTCATCACTCTAATCGCGATTCCAAACATACATCTAAGAAACCGTTCTTCAAGCTAGATGTAAAGTTTGACCTACCCATGTGTAATGGAGAGTGTACTGTAGGAAAACTTAATAACTGGATAAGGCAGATAGAGGTCTACTGTCGGATTCAGCAAATCAAAGAAGATGAGGCAAAGGTCTAGTTAGCATCTCTTTGGCTGAGTGGCACTGCTCTCGTTTGATGGGAGAGCAAGTTGCAAAAGGGCAACAAAAATTCGAGTAACCTTCTTTCCTCTTGGTCCAGTTTTATTTCTGCATTGAAAGACTAATTTTACCCTTTGGGTTATAAAAAAAGGCACTAATGGAATGGAAATATCTAAGGCAAGGTAAAGGTGAAAATGTGCAAAGCTTCAATGAATAATTTCGGAGATAAGCATTGAATTTGGGCATCTCATTAGATTCACCAAAGACTATAACTAAGTATGTTGGTGCGCTACATAGTTACATCCGACACTCATTGTTATTTTTCGAGCCTACTACAATTGATGCGACCAGCATAAAGGTGATTCATCTTGAAATCTGTGGCAAGAATAATAGAGATGATCAAGCCAAGAAAACACTGTTCAACCCTCAGTGTTGGAAGCAGATCCCCCCATAGCAGATTTTTGGGGTTTGTAGCCCGAAGTTTTGGGTCAATGTAATGTAAAGACCCCGCAAAATGCGGGTGCAGAGCGCGAGAGTCTAGGGTAGTTCGCCCTAAAATATTGTAATTTAATTTAGAATGTGTTGGCCTACCCATGGTCTGCAGACCATGGGAATGTATAAATAGTGCGAGGCTCTAAGGGTAGAAAGTAGTTTTTGCTAGTTTTGATCTTAAGTGTTATGGGTTTCTGATTAAGGAATTCACTCTGAGTTTGTAAGTCCAAGTCATGGTTTGTAATAGTGGGTGGAGGCTCTGCAGATGTGTGTGTAGACCCCTACAGTTGAGTGCACAGGGCAGAGTTGAGGTTGTAACAAAACAGAAGGTTAATAAAAGATAAGTTGATTCTAAAGTATTGTGCATCTGCTCGTAGATCCGTGTGTTTATGCTTCTGTTACATTCTTATGCATCTCTTTACAGTTTATGTATGTGCGCACTTGTTATGAATATTGAATGATTGATAAAGATTCCAAGGCCCACAAAATTAAGTCAGATCTATTATAATAACATAGTAAGGGTAAGGGATATAGGTAGCACCTCTTCGCGCTCGGTACAAGAGCTACGCGAAGGTTTGACAGCTGCATGGAACAGTACAAGTGTGCAAGATCGGTTCACGAACTTCCCAGACCTCATCAAGACATCCCTAGGGTGCGGAAACCTAGTTCCAACACCCTCCCATAC